>JAJSPL020000034.1:0-410309 GCA_021272945.2 Cytospora paraplurivora
AGTCAATTGCTCCTGAATACGGCCACTCCGATGACCGACTTACCATCTTGCTTGCAATCCGAGCTGGGAGATGTAATGACAGGAAGGCTGGGTGATTATCGGTGGTGTGTCCTCGAATTGCGAGCTGTGTAGTTGCCGTTCAGTTGCCGTGTAGGTGCCCAGGTGGCCTAGATTAATTGATAGTGCTGTCCTGAAACACGGCGGGTTGGGGGTGGCTCGTGCACAACCGTGATTGAAACACATCCATGCTTCAATGTTCCAAGGTTGCTGCCAGACTGGCCCCACCAGGCAGGCAGCTTAGTTTAGCGACCGAGCTACAGTAAACAGCTACCTTTGATTTAGTCAGCGTAGGGCAAAACCGTTCGCGTCGCCAATTGCCGTGAGTGCTACTCAACTCGTTGCATCTTTCAACCTTTGCAACCGCGTTACGACTTATCGACCTGACAAAGCTCCTTCAGGTTGGGTGAAAGCAGGCATCACAGAGATAATTCTAGAAATTCGACAGCTTCACTTAAGCCTCTCCACCTGGTCAAGTTCCCTTCACCGGACATTGTCACGCTTTCAGCAGTAGGCATCTTGCTTCCAGGTTGCAACCACCTTGGAAGCTCTCACGACCCCACCTTCCTTCCTATCGGCATCGCTTTGAGGCATCACGTCACACAACGAAAGAGCAGCAGGTGAAGAGGCGCTGAGCCGTTCGACACCCATCTAGGTAGATTCTGGAATTGCAAGCATAGATCCAGTTGCCCCGATCTACCTTCTTGACCTACAGATAACACCTCGGGCCTTAAGCACGCTTCGGCAACTGCAATAGCCATGGAGGCTGTTGTACAGAATAGAGGCCGTCCTGAGCCAGATCACGAGATCGAATATGCGGCAGGCACCGTCGACATCAGCCAGGATGAAGATTATGACTTCGATATCGGCGGCCCCGAGGACAACCTGGATACTGAAGCAGGAGCCCAGTTCACCGATGCCGGCCTGACAAATCAAGGCGAGAGCAGTCACGATCTCGACAATACTTCCACATCACAAGTGCCTGAGGATGAAGGTACTCAGCAGCCGACCGAAGGGATGTACGATCAAGAGGACCAGGACCAGGACCAGGACCAACATCGTGGCCATGCTGAAGACGTGCTTGATACTTCTGAGTTTGACGCCACAGTCGAGACCGAGGAGCTCGGCGAGGGCAGGCAAGACGAAGACGGGCAGGGCAGTCATATTGAGGAAGAGACGAAGCTCGAGCAGGTGGAAGAAAGCCAGCTTGAAGAGTTTGAGGTGCACGAGGACGAGATTACCTACGAGGAGACCGCGGCCGAGTATGCGGGCTTCGATGATGCCGCCAGGCCAAATGGAGAGGAAGCCAATGACACAACGCATATTGCGACAAGTGTTGAGTATGCGCACCACGATGAAGGAGAGGGCTTCGAAGCACACCCGGAGGCCGAAGACGATAATGGTGCCCATGTTGAGCCACACCAGGAGTTTTTGCCAGAGGGCAATCACTCCGACGAGATGAATGAGGATGAGGCGACAACCGCCGCTAATCCTGATGACGAGGTCCCGGTGGGTTTTCCGGAAGCACACACCGATGCTGAAAATGAAGTGCCGGTGATTCAGCAAGATGCCGACACGGTCGAGGAGTCTGTGGCCGATGGTCATTGGCACAAGGATGGTCGCGAGGACAAGCAGCATTCTGATGAGCAGCCTAACGTAAGGGTCTTGTGGCGAACTGAGGAATACCGCCTCTTTGCAGATACACCCGTCGATGACCCCGATACGTATTTCTTCAAGGATTTAGATTTCCTTCAACAGCCTCTGACGCAGTTTCTATCCGGTCTTCGCCAGGTCATCGCCAACGAACTTACGCCGTCCGAAGAGCTTTACGTCAAAGTGGACGGACTCGGAATAGAGTTCGGAGAGACAACAACGACGGATTTCTTGGATAAGACTGCATTTGGCCAAATCATAGACCTGTACAGACAACTCCTGCAGCTTGACGATGGCTCAGAGTCACACGAACTTTACCTCTATCTGGAAGCAAGGCCAAACTGCTTGCAACGCTTCAGCGAACTTACAAATGGTGCTCAGGAGGGTTTAGGACTGTCTCACTTCGCATTATATTACGAAGATGGATCCACCGATGTGCTCGTCAATGAGGAAGATGAAGACCAATACGAAGGTCCTCGAGACATATACTCGGATGATATATCTATCAGCGGGTCACATGATGAACCGGAAGGAGACACTGACGAGGCCCATCAAACTGAGCAACCTCACAACCCTTTCCGAATCACCGAAGCTCAACGCCACGCGATCGACGTCTCATCCACTGGTCTTGAGGAGGAGGGTGGCGAGAAAAATACCATACCCGTAGACACAGGACGAGCTCACGGTAGTGAAGATGGCCCTGTTAACACAGATGTCATGTCTGTTGAGGACCAGGGCGGCCTCGATCTTGAGGCACAAGACGATCTGGGCGATGCTCCCATCGATGGAAACTCGCAAGATCTAATCACAGAACAAGAGGGAGATGAGGATGTTGTGGACGAGGAACTGGGCGAACATTACTCAGTTGGAGGCGATGATGAACAAAATCTTGCGGACGATGGAGTCGGAGGAGGAGAAGCCAATGCGGATGTGCTAGAAGAAGAGTCCGGGGAGAAGCACGATCCCACTGATGGTAAGAAGTCCTTTCTTTACGAGTCGAGCGAATGCTCCGCCCCGAGGATCTGTTATTGCGATGAATGCATGTCCAGCGAACCTTCCTCTCCTGGTCCCCAGAGCATACACCCAAAGAGCTTGGGGTTGATGTCTGCACATACGCTGGCTGGAGGAAGCTACTCCAATGCTCCACAAATTGCCAGCGCTGACACGAGCCCGACCGGTTGCTCTGTCTTAGAAGGCGGGGGCTTGAAGACATACAATACAGATCTTGGCGGGGTTTATCTGCAAAAGAACCAGGCAGCTGACTCTCACACTCAAGACGACAATGCAGCGGACAATGACGATTACCTGGACCTTGACAACGACGACGTTGGCACGACTGATGACAAGCTGGATGAGCATACGGAGCATGCTGGCACATTGGACATAGCAACTCACGACTCCAGCGCAACGGCGACCTTGGACGGAGATGACCACGCCAACGGAGACGATGCCTATGTAGCAGAGGATTCCGCCGATGCCAGCTATACAGCCGAGACTTCCAACCAGCCAGACGCCGACCCTTCACAGAACGACCTCGATGAGATTGACTGGAAAGAGGGAGAGGACGACGAAAACGACGTCGCAGATCAAACCCTGACCGACCTGTCTCATACGAACTTCTCTGTGAAGAGAGGTAGACAAGACGAGGAAAACGAAGGTCTGGGTGGTACGAGCCGTAAGTCATGGTGTTCAAGGGGGTCACGGATGCATGCTAATTTGTTCGCAGCTGTCAAGCGTCAACGTGTCTAGGCGGATGACATCCGACCCTCGCCTTGGCCACAATCAAAATAGCCATGTTGCCTGACAAAACCGGACATCCCAAGTTCGGGAGCAGTTGTAGTGCATCTGCGCCCATTCCCCCAGAACCCCCCCATGTTTTGATATATCCCCTTTCCTTTAGACATTGACCCCCCTGTCCCGTTACTTGCGAATCTAAAAACGTCGACGGCAACTGAACAACAGCAAATGCAGACCGAACACAGGTCGATCATGAAAGGTAAGGTTTCATGCAAAGCAGGCCCATTTTCCGGATCCACGGATTCGACCACCAGTGGCCTACCGCTAGCTATTGTCTCGATTATTATCAGCGTACATACGCATCGTTATCTGCATTTTCGGGAAACGCAATCACGATACCACAACGATACCCTTTAACCACAGCTCTTTGCTGGACCCGGTCGGTTCGGAAGGGGCGTCAGGGGTCACGGAGTTGAAGAGATATGTTGTACAATAAGATGGTCGAGTGATTGGAGCACGGCGTGAAAGAGAAGGGCTGGAAGCGCACAGGAGAATGATGCTCCACAGACAGTAGCTGTGTCGCTGGGATGGTTGGCATGAGTGGATTGATACGATCTTCCTACATAGAAAGCTAAGTATCTAGAGTGCGCGGCGATTGTCCTGGCGCTCCACGCAGGAAGGCTTGACGGCGTGCTCTCGAGGAGTGATTGGGCTGTCCCTTGTTATTCGGAAGGACGACGTTGATGTCTGCTGGCGTCGGGGGATACACGCTTGGCTAATCCCGGTGCGGATGTCGAAGGCCGCGATATCGAAGAATATATTCGCTCAGCTGTAGGGGTATGTAGAAGTACACACCAATTGTTCATTGCACCAAAGCCGCGTCTTTCTCGGGAGTTGAAGACCAACTACAACAATCTCAATCCTGCGGCCTGCCGTGCTTCTAATGACACTGTGGTCTAGTAGCCCATGAGCGCCCAATTTCCCATATGTCGAGTATATCGGCTGTCAATTTGGCTAAGATGATGGAAAGGGGGCTTTTAGGAACTTCTATCACAAGCGAATTGCCCCCTCCCCCTTCCCCTTCCCACATATTCAAAAGGGAGGTTTGGTTGGAATAGGAGTTGCTACTGTGTGATTAGTGCAAAGACGAGCAATCCTGCGCGCTCCTTGCTTGCACCACCTACTTACTGCCTGGCCGTAGCAGCGTAGGCATAGGTACTGAATCAGGGAATTAAAAGTGGGCGCCAGTGAGCTGTCGGGTGTTCTCGACCTGCAAGATGACGACGGAACTGGAGTCTAGACAAAAACTGTGGTGGAGCACAATGTAGCTTCGAACAATTATTCATGGCAATGTCGAACCGCGGATAAGAAGATCTGGGACAGTGACGTTTGGTAAATGCTGGAGGAGGAATACGATGATCATCAGTATTAGATAAGTAGTAGTGGTGAACCTGGTGCCGGCCACCCAGGTGGTTTCGCGACCAGGCCTTGGAGTTGAAACCATTGGCGCATGCATAATTGGAAGTCTGTCTGATCTACGACGTTTCAAGCTGTCGCTGGCCGTTGGTCAGCCCTGAGCATCGCGGGTGGGGCTACATGACCTTTGTCTGCGCGAGCATGCATTAGTACGGTACTGCTGATACATCAGGAAGAACCTTGGAAGGTCAAGAGGCTGGTAAGAAGTCTGTTTCGTTTTGTTATGTCGTATCCCCAATCCAGAAACTTGGCTTCTAGGCACAGCAACCTTGGAAGGGACAGATAATCCGGGATGATAAGGGGAAATCTTTGACACTATCAAATACCTGTGGGAGACGCACACAGCCAAGTTAAGAACAGTCGGCAGTCAGCTTTGTGGCTCGATCTAAGCTGGATCGCTCCAAGCCACCGGCAGCGCTGCCAGGGAACCTCGGTAGGGGTTCCTAAATATAAGCGGCTAGCCTTGGAAGGGCAAGCTAAGTACCTTAGGTACCCAGGCAGTGTAAACTTGCAGGCCGCCCTGAGGCTGAGTCCCGTGTAGCCAGGGATAACCGTTCACTTCCGCTGTCCGTTCTACCCAATCCATCTACGGGATCTTCCTGAAACCAGGGCCCGAACGCGCGGTTCAAATCACCACCCCGTAGACATCACCCCGTTCTGCCCGTTCGTTACTTGTGGACATTCTCATCACTGCCTGCACTTCGACCAACCCCCAAATCCACCACTGCCGCGACGAAAAAGCTTGTACTCGCCCGTAACGGAGCACGCACGCACGCAAGCAGATCACACAGATCACACAGATCACATATCCCTACCCACCCAATTTTATCGCAGATTTCGCCTCCAACACATCTGTCCTCGTGGGAGACTGAAAAGGGACCAAAGACCCTTTCGTGCACGTCCTTTTTTTATATTCCCTTATTGCCTGTCTGTCAAGGGAGCCAGCCGGGAACATTACTCAAATCCCCACCCGAATTGATTCTCGACATCGACAACCTCTCCGGCCGCCGTCTACTGACCCATCGCATCACATCACAAGACCGAGACCGAGACACGAACAACCTCGCCTCGTCCACACACACACACCCACGCACACGTATACGCATATACAACCAATCTCTCCTTGGGAATCAAACCACGGATTCATTGAGATCAATCGACCGACAGTCGTTCCTTGCCCGTCGATGTGTTGTTGTTGAAGAAAGCCGACCATCCATCAATACTCCGTAAACCCCGATTCCGCTAGGCGCCTCGTCGTCCCACGCGTACCAGCATCGGGCTACCGCACCCTCACTGTGCGCTGCGCTCCTTGCGCCCATCGAATCTCCCAACGCTCCTTCACAGGCCCTAGGCAGCGCCTCGCTGCTATCGCACTCGTTACAAGATGATGTTAGAAGAAAAGTAGGGCACGCCCGATGCAGCCCCCGATAGGCCGCCGCCTCTCCGCGACTCTGTTGTGCAGTATAATTATTGGGATCATGCGCTGACCAGACTGTGCATTGCAGATATATCGGCCTGGGGCTGGCCATGACATCCAGTTTAGCCATCGGTATGGGCGCATCGCTCCTCCATTTGCTGTCCTGAAGGACTTTCTTTGACTGACAATCTCTTGGCCGCGCAGGCACCAGTTTCGTCATAACCAAAAAGGTAGCTCCACACCTGCACCCGCGATCCCGAGACGAGGACTCCGATTCCACGATGCCTTATCAACGCCTTTCCGAGCAATATAGCTGACAACATTTCCTCTCAGGGTCTCAACCAAGCAGTGGAAAGGCATGGCTTCGAAGGAGACGGTTTCATATATCTCCGGAACCCCATGTGGTGGGCTGGAATCTCCACACGTAAGAGCGCCCGAACCAGAACGGCTGCGTGCCTTCCACCCGAACAGAGATGCTGATCGCAGGAGCACAGTGGTTATCGGCGAGATATGTAACTTCGCAGCCTACGCCTTCGCACCGGCCATCCTCGTCACGCCCCTCGGCGCATTGTCTGTATTGATAGGGGCAGTATTAGGGTCCTACTTCCTCGGCGAGGAGCTGGGGAAACTTGGAAGGCTTGGTAGTGCCATCTGCCTCATCGGCGCTGTCATCATTGTGCTCCATGCGCCCCCGGACGAGGACATCAAGACCATTGAGACCATCCTCTCCTACGCGCTGAGACCTGGTAAGTCGTGGTTGGGCATGTCTTGTGCGGCTCCTGATGCTAATCCTCTGGGCAGGTTTCCTGATCTACGCCGTATCAGTGACGGCTTTCTCTGTCTTTATGATCTACAAGATATCTCCCATCTACGGGAAGAAGAACCCCCTCGTCTACCTCAGCATCTGCTCTCTCGTGGGATCTGTCTCGGTCATGGCCATCAAGGCATTCGGCATTGCCCTGAAGCTCACCTTCGCCGGCAACAACCAATTCAGCCACGCCTCAACCTACGTCTTCATGATCATCACCGGCGTATGCATCTTGACACAGATGAACTACTTTAACAAGGCACTAAGCCAGTTCCCAACCAACATGTACGTTGTCCTCTTGCCCGGACCCCATACTCTCTTGTAGCCATGTATTGACGGAGTCCCGCCAGTGTCAATCCCCTCTATTACGTTACCTTCACGACCGCCACCCTGTGCGCATCCTTCATCCTCTTCAGCGGCTTCAATACCACCGATCCGATCAGCACCCTTTCTCTCCTATGTGGCTTCCTCGTCACTTTCACCGGCGTGTACCTACTGAACCTGTCGCGCGGGGACCCCAACGGCTTCAAAATGATATCGGGCCGTGGCGGTGATGACTCCGTGGGCACCGACATAATCTCGCAGATCCAGACGCGCAGGAGCATGGAGGCACGAAGGAGCGTCAGCCACCGGGTCAGTAGCGATCGCGAGGGCCTGATGCATGCATATGATGAGGAGGAGGCGGCCGAGTTTGGCCTGACCGACCTCGCCGCCGATAGTGATGAGGAGCGCAGCGGGCGGATATTGCGACAGAATGGCTCGGCTTCGACCAACGGGAGGCCAAAGTCGACAGATCTAGGGGCGCCAAAGTCTGGCGAGAGATGAAGCAAACGAGGAGAGACAGTCTCGGACGGGCTGCCGGATTTGGGATGTGTATTCTCCGGTCCTCGTGGCGTCGCATTTGCATCTTCAGTGTACCGTATTTTTGATCATCCATTGCGGTACTCCGCTATGTATACCCACCACCCCCACTCTTGGTCCCTTGGAATCTTTCGACGTGACGACGGACGGTTCATCCGAGGCGATTCCTACTGACATGATCACGTCGTTTTTCGCCATCCATTGGGCGATATACATAGAGAGCTGGAGCGTGCAGCACCCGACAGGAGGGCATATGGGTGGTTTTCGATGGGATAAGCGAAAAACATATGGGTTATTGCTTTGGCGAAGGGCACATGGCTTTTTGGAATGAACGGATGGCAGGCTCACCGCGTGTCATTCTTAGTCTTTTCAGTTCAACTCGTGTCTGTACAGTACGATGGTGATATTACAAGGTACCGGAGGCGCTTTCTATTCAAGCGGACGGAGTTAAAGATGGGTGGGTATATCAGTATCGATATCAGCTTTTAGAGTTTTCGAAAAGCGAGGAGAGACCTCAGGGGCAAGAGCCCGATCAATTTACGAGACTTGCGAATATTCGTCTAGTAAACCCATCACATATAGTTCGCGATCGGCCGGCCAACATCGGCTAAGATGTCGTTACAAGGTAAACAAGATTATGAGAAAAGGATTGGTGAGAGCCCAGAGGAGGAGATCTCGCTCAGGAGTTGTGTCAATTTACCGAATATAGGCGAAGATGCCAAGATATAGGCATAGATGCTGATGTGATGATAGGCTTCAACATGGCTTGGTGCACGCCACTTGTTTACAGTACCCCTAGGGACGTATAAACCCCAAGTGGCTGGAGTGGAAATGCGGGAACCTCCAGCCGGCGACAGCCGACAACCAGCTGGTGGCGAATCCCCCAGGTCAGGCGTTTCTTTCCTTTACTTTCCTGTCCTGGCAACAACCCTGCGCGTACCGCAACTTCCACATTCGGTACCTCCTTGCCACGGCTAAATCGTATTGAAGTGGAAGTACACAACTCATCATCGTTCTCCCGCACTTTCACTTTCAAGTACATACCACCCAGTGTCAGTCAGTCAGTCAGTCAACATACTTGACATCAACCACGCCTCCAAAGCAGATAAAGTGATTTCTTCAACAGATGGCGTTCCTCGCAAAGTTCGCAGCTAGCAAGTATGTCGGCGAACAGCTGGAGGACCGCTTCGCCCCGGAGGTATGTCTATTTGAATGCCATATCCATCGGAGATACTTTATCTCACTCCCACCTGCCCACAAGCCCCCTCACTACTCACGACCTCGACCACCGGGAGGTACCTTATAGTCATCCAGTCATCCAGCAGTCATCCCCCTAGCCAGGCAGTCTCCCAATAAGACTAACATATCTCCCCTCCCCTTCCCCCCAAATAAAGAACCCCAGATACGACGTCCTAACAACCGAGTCCGGCCGGCGCAAGAAGCGCCGGAAACAGACCCCGCCGGGCCTCCACCCCCAGGACGAGCAGGTCCTCCTCGCCGTGCGCCAGAAGGCCTGGCGGTACGAGTGGCTCGTCGACTGCGACTGCTGCTGCTGCTGCTGCTTCGGCGGGCCCCGCATCCAGTTCGGGACCGCGGCCATCTGGGGCATCATCCCCGTGGTGGGGGACCTCGTCTCGCTGTACAGCGCCGTCTCGCTGGTCCGGGCGGCGCGCGGGGTGAGGGGCGGGCTGCCGGCGGGGGTGCTGGGCGCGATGGTCGCGTGGGCGCTGGTGGACTTCGTGATCAAGCTCGTCCCTGTTGTGGGGGACGTTCTTACTGCTATTATCAAGCCTAATACGAGGAACTGTATGATGGTAAGTTTCTGGATCGCTTTCCTGTTTTATCTTTTTTTTTTTTGCGGCCGTTGTGAGAGGGGCTTGGGGGTTGGGGGGGGGGGGGTTGTGTCCGCGATGGTTGGTTGTGATGGCCTACTAATCGAACCTTGTCCTGTAGGTCGAGGATCTCCTGCGGAAGAGGGGCGAGAGGAACCTGAGAGGTGAGGCGCGGGGGGATCCTCCATTGTTGGTCTCGACGCAGCCGGGGAGACAGACCGGGATGAGTCCCGGTGGTGACTACGGGACGTTGCTTGATGATGAATCCGGCTCAGGGTCGGGCTCGGTTTCTGGATCCGGTCAGGCTGCTGCGAGGGTAAGGGGGGTTCGGAGCAGCCGCCACCTGCTGCCGTTCTGGTCGAGGAATGAGGATACTGATAGCGAGGTGGAAGACGGGATCAGGTGATGGTAGCTGGGCTCGTCTCGTTTGGGAGTGTTGCTCAGCTGTTGCTCAACGGGTTGGGAGGGGGCCCATGCCCTCTATGGGAAAGGAGCTTCACTGCGAAGGTCGATTGTGAGACCGTCCACTGTGTGGGTGCCGAGCAACGAAGTCATATCACTAATACCTCTATGTTGTCTCCGTTATGGGACGGGCCCGCTTGACATAACTGAATATATGTAGGAGCAGGTGTCCTACTTTATGAACGTCGATGTATTGGAAACTGGGATGGGTTTGGGCTGGTCGGTCGTGGCACATATCCACTGCTAGTATATCCGTATAGGACGTTGGAGTTGGGATCAGGAATGTATATTGGAGTATGTCCGTCCATAGGTATGCAACAGCGTTTCACACATAGGCAAGGCAGCCCTGGAAGTTGCAAGCCTGACTTAGATCTGAAAACAACATAATCGGTCACCACGGCGGCAGTACGACATGAATGGCTGTGATGTTCATACTGTCGTTTCATCGTTGCTCTTTCGATTTTCCATTTTGTGGCCTGAACGGCTGAACTACAAAACAGAAGCCTGCAACATTCCCTGTCCCTAATCCAGCAAAAATGCATTGTCAATTACGCCGAGCCCTGATGTTTTGTGATAAAACCCATTCCTCTCCTTCGATTCTCCTTTCGGAGTCCGCCTGAGCCACTGACATGCCGTCAATGACCATCGGATCCACCTAAAGCACTCCCGCCGTCGGCGGAATCGGAAGGATCGAGTAGGACTCCTGGAGAATGGGGACCACTTAAGAAGTCATCCGCACGATTTCGAAGTTGAAGGGATGGGTGACGTGCGTGTCTCGCTGGGGGAACCCGCTTATTGCTCCTCAGCGGGCTGCTGCTCAGCACCCTCTGCCTGCTCCTCCTGAGCACGGGCAGCCTCAGCCGCGGCCTGGACCTGGGCGGCCTTGGCACCGTAGTCCTGGCTGACGGGCTGGACGACGGGGGTCTCCTCCTTGGGGTCAAGGATGGTGACGGCGTCAGGCAGAGACTTCTGGGGACCGGCCTTGCCCTCGGGGTCGGAGCCGCGCATGATCTTGACCTTGATACCCAGGACACCCTGGCGGAGCAGGACGTGACGGGTGGCGGAGTCGATGAACTCCTTGGCGGGCTGACCGGAGTGGATCATGAAGCCGTCGGTGAACTTCATGGACTTGGCACGGGCGGCACGGAGCTTTCCGGAGACGACGACCTCGCAACCCTTGGCGCCGGACTCCATGATGAAGCGGAGGACACCATAGCAGGCACGACGGACGGCGAGACCGTTGAGCAGCTTGTAGCGGAGGGACTCGCACTGGGCGACGGCGGAGAGACCACGGTTCTGGACCTTGGCGGCGTAGAGGGAGACGCTGTTCTCGGGGAACTTGAAGCGCTTCTGGATGAGGGAGGTGAGCTCACGGATGCGGCGACCCTGCTCTCCGAGAACCTCCTGGGTGTGGGTGGCACGGATGATGATGTCGGTGACGGTAGGGGTGACGCGGACTTCGACGCCGGAGTATCCCTCCTCAGCAAGCTCGCGCTGGAAGAACTCGTTCAGCTCGGCGTAGAAAACACCGTCGGCGACGAACTTTCTCCGCTTGGAACTGTATTGGGACGGAAGTGTCAGTAAGAAATGCCCTTCCTGGGGTGGTCCTCAATCGCCGACTCCAAATCAAATCATTTTGCCAGCCCTGCAAGAATTTTTCAAGTGTTGTCGATGCGTCCTATGGCGTCGCAGTACGATCTTATTTCTCTCCTGGCTTGTTGCTCCTCCTCTTCAATAGCAAACGCTGTTCCCGCACCGACACAACCTGCCGCAAAATGACGGATTCCTACTCACATCTGGGCTCCTGGGACCGCCATCTTGATTCAATTGACTGTTGATCGGGTGACCGTGGGTGAACTGGCGGGTTGGGCGAGGTTCGTCTTGATGAGAGCTTTCCAAGGCAAGGAGTTGTCGTCGCTGTCGGTGGTCGGAGGGCCGTTTTGGTTGGAGGTGCCAAAACGAAATTTTGGTGGGGAGAGGTTGCCCTACTGGATAATATTAGGTAAGCCAAGCACAGGCCACCTCACGACTTCAGAATCACCAGCGCTTGAAACCCTCGTTCCACACCCAGAACGGTCTAGAGAAGGGAATCAAAGACGCATCCGTGGACTATTTTGACATACAATATTTTGACTCGACTGGTCCTAGTATCAGGAGACTTACGTCTCTTTTTCAAGTACATATAGTGTACACAACGGGCTGCAGCTTCGACAGAGCCTTTGACGGCTGCCTGTGTCGCTACATGTCGAGTTCCTGTGAAGTTAGTTGAATACTTTTTAGTGGATTATAGTGAGCCTTGGGGGCCAAAGACCCCCGACCCCCTGTCAGCACACTCACAGCTAGGACCCCAGGACCCCCTTCATCCTTGTCAACCCTCGTGAACCCCACATTGCCTGGCCAGCCGAGGAGGTGTAAGCTACATAGTACGTCGAACGACAGGTGCTCACATGCTCAACTGCCACCTCTGACTGACCTCTGACTTGGGAGCTGAAGCTGGCTACTTTGCGCGACGAGCGCTTTCCGAGATAGTGACACACGGCGCAAAACCATCTAGGTACTGCTTCTATGCTGGCACCGACTACTCTTTATTTGCTAGGTTCAGTACTGTTCAAAGCTTCCAGCTGCACCGACTGAGCCGTTTCTTTCTCCCAACAACCATCGTCGCCATCTAGCTTCATGCTTGTCGACACCACGTTATTGATACCCTCTTTCCATATTACAAAAGTATTTCCGAGTTCCAGGCATACCAATCAACGCCATAATTCTCACAGAACATTCATAGGCTCCATGGGCCTCTCTACAAGATGGTGGAAATTCGACAAGTGAGTCAACTCGATATCGGCGCGTCATGTCGCGTCGATTTCCTCCTAACCTGCTCTTGCTTACCACAGGACTCAGACCATAGAAAATGTGACCGCGGTCGCACGAGGCGAAACCACTCGAGGTGTCCTTAGACTTACCGACTACCACATTGTCTTCACCGCTCCTCCCGTGATAGATCAGTCGACAGGCAAGGAGCGTCCACGGGAATCATGGATCGCATATCCTATGATCGCATCTTGCGAGTTTCGGCCAACACCTACGGCAACGGGCAGGGACTCCAGCCTGCGACTTCGCGGTCGCGACTTCTACTTCGTCATGTTGCATCTGACAGACAACAAAGCCGCTCAGGATGCCTTCAACTTCATACGAGCCCGTGCGTGTCGACTTGGAAACATAGACAAGCTACACGCTTTCAACTACCATGCTCCTAAGCCCGAACGTGCTGTCAAGGGCTGGGGATTGTACGATGCGAAGGCCGAATTTCGCCGCCAGGGTATCAGCGACAAGCTACATGATAGGGGTTGGAGGATCACCACCATGAATAAGGACTACAGCTTCTCTCCGACCTACCCATCACTGCTAGTGGTCCCCACCAAGATCTCAGACCATACTCTGAGATACGCTTCAAACCACCGTACAAGGGCTCGCATCCCTACCTTGACTTATCTGCACCCTGTCAACAACTGCTCCATCACTCGAAGCTCTCAGCCAAGGGTCGGCATTACCGGAAACCGCAGTCCCCAAGATGAAGCACTTGTTGCGGCATGCTTCTCTAACCCATATTTTCAAGAGGCGGCGCCATCCTTGAGCCCAGACACGAGCCCATCGAGCACTCAACAGGACCTGCCGGGCAAGTCTGATCACGATTTGTCTGACCCAAACCGAACGGAGCCCGAGCTTCTGTCCCCAGGGGATGCTTTCTTCGATGACAAGGGCAAGAGAATAATATTCGGTGCACAGCAGCACAACCTAATCATTGATGCGAGACCTGCCATCAACTCGATGGCCATGCAAGTGGTGGGCAAAGGCTCTGAGAACATGGAGTACTACAAGTTTGCCACTAAGGCGTACCTCAATATCCAGAATATCCACGTCATGAGGAACAGCCTTAACAAAGTGATCAATGCCCTCAAGGATGGAGACATCTCCAACGGGCCGCCCAGCTCAGAGCAACTTGCCAAAAGTGATTGGCTGAAGCACATCACGGGGGTCTTGGATGGATCTGCCTTGATAGCTAGACAGGTCGGCATCCAGCATTCGCATGTTCTAATACACTGCTCCGATGGCTGGGACCGCACCAGCCAGCTGAGCGCCTTGTCACAACTCATGCTCGATCCATACTACCGCACACTGGATGGCTTCATAGTGCTGATTGAAAAAGACTGGCTGTCGTTCGGCCACATGTTCCACCAACGATCAGGGTTTCTGAGCCATGAAAAGTGGTTTGTGACACAGAATGATGCAATGGCCGGATCGCGGATAGAGCCTGGAGAGAATGACGGCAGGGGTGAGGTGGTCGAGAAGGCGATGGAGAACGCCAAGCGCTTCTTCAAGCAAGCCTTGAGTTCGGACAAGGAGAGAGACGACTCGGATCCCGACAACATCGCTCCCACTGCAACAGGATCCGTTGAGCAGGAGTCATCGCCGGTCATTGAAGACCAGGCCACGCGGGAGAAGGAGATCAGCCCTGTGTTCCACCAGTTCCTCGATGCTGTGTACCAGTTGCACCGACAACACCCCACGCGTTTCGAATTCAACGAACGCTTCATCCGCCGTCTACTTTACCACCTTTACTCTTGTCAGTATGGCACGTTCCTTCTGAACAATGAAAAGCAGCGAAAGGATGCCGGCCTACATGAGCGAACATCGTCTGTATGGGACTACTTCTTGTCCCGTCGGGAGATGTTCACCAACCCCGACTATGACCCGGAAGTCAATGACCACACTAGGGGCAAGGAGCGCCTCATCTTCCCTCGCCTTGATGAGGTGCGTTGGTGGTACCAGTTGTTCAACAGGACAGACAAGGAAATGAACGGTGCTCTGGATGCTGCTGCTGCCGCTGCGGATCGAGTCGCAAAGGCTGTCCAGTCAGCCACTGCAACCCCACATTCTGATGGTAGTGCCCCCAACAGTACCGCTGGATCTCCTAACCAGTCTGCCAGCCCGCAGCTGGGTATCGCCCCCTCGAAGACCTTCGGCGAGACAGTCCTAGCCGGAGTGGAGGTGCCTCGGGTGCCTGAACACCACGACAGCGTGGTCGACAGTGGCAGTGCCATCGGCAATCTTACCAGAGGCGTTTCAGGTATTGGTCTCGGGGGCCTTGGAGAATTTGGAAATGAAGTCAATGCAGACACCAGCGCTGTCTCGATAGTCGAGCAGGAGATGACACCGATGGGTGTGGATCAGAATGTTGCGCAATAGGACGGCACAGCTTCTGAAGACTCCACATCGAGCAGCGTGTTGATTCCCCTATTTGACGGGGGCGAAGGAGCCGCACGCGCAGATGGCGGAACACCCTCCCACCCAAACAAAGAGCCTCGGGTAGATCAACCACTCGAAGACTCCGCGAACTCGTCCACAGGAGGATTTTGCCTCCTCGAGCACGACCAAGCCCTCGGTGTGTTCAGGTCGCCGCGGCCGTCTATAACGTTATCGGAGATACAAGGGCGCGATTTGAGAGACGGTCTAGCTCAAGACAACAACGCTCTTACGAATGAGGCCGTGTGGCTAGATGGGCACCATGAGGTCGCCCCGATCACCCCGAGTGAATTCCTGAGCGCCGAGGTTGCCAAGGGCGACGTGCACGTCAGAGGTGGACTCTACGACGGTAATCCGTGGAATGAGCTCTGGATGGCACAAGAGCGAGATCTTGGGGCGGGGGAGTCATCTATGTTCGATGAGAGCACGACAGAAGCACGAAATGCATGGGAAGAGGCTGCCCTGAAGAAGCATGACGACGACGAATGGCATGATCTGGAGGAAGTCGATCTGGAGATGCCCATAACCAACTCTGCGAAGGAGAGGTTTGAGGAGGACGGATGGTTGGAAGACGAAGATGTCTTTACGGACTTGGTAGTTGAGGAGTTGGGCGAAGAGTCCGACGAGGATGAGTGAAGGAGTACAACACAGGAAAGTCGTCATTATGCGGAGGGTCCATCAGGACGACATTGCATATTTCCAGATACCTTGCATAGCAAATGCGTTTTCGGGAGGGTACAGCGTTGTAGAATTCTGCGAATACGGAGTCAGGACGGGTGGGTTGTGCCGGCGTCGGTGCCGGCGACAGAACAGCACTCAGCGTTTGCTATTAGGGAGCTGTGCGTTGAGATCTCTGGATGGATACAGAGAGAGTTGGGTTGTTTGGTGTACTGTATTTTAAGTGAAAAGAAAGAGAAGCGACTTGCGCCGTGTCACGCTGATACCAACAACTATCAACTGAATTGTAGACTATTGTAGACTTTATGGATGCTGAAGTGCTTTAGTCTGCTGCAAAGGACGTAAGTGGACGATGCTATTATGCTGAAAGGGTGTTGAGACCGAGCTAGACCATGAGAGGTGTGCGCCCCTATTCCCATCCATGATTCCATCTCGATTCCATTCCCTCCATCACGGTATTCGCACTGTAAGATATACACTGTATAAGTACAATCTACAATGGGCTCAGTCGCGCTTGCCGTGCCAAGACAAACCTCAGCAATACAGGTACAGGCACAGGCACAGGCACAACTTCACCAACCGCGCTGTCTGACTGACTGATTCACTTTGTGACCTTTCTGGCAATCATGAAGCCGGTCAGATCGAGATACCCTCAGCAGTACCAGCGCAATGTCGGCTGAACCAAAACGGCTCAGCCTGTTCAGTCAGAGCAGCTTCCCAACCCCAGTGTCGCCAGTGCTGCTAGCTACTTCACCCACACTGAACCTCGCCGCAACTGTCACCAATGGCAACACCCTGACAATTCGTCGTGCAGAGGGCGAGCTTGTTTCTAGCACCACGGAGCGTGGGCTTAATATCCAGGCTCTGTGCTGGAAAGCTGACGGTTTGTCTTTTCTCAAGAGCACCCCTACAGCAAACAGCACCATGTCAGAGGTTGAGCTGCTAATGCAAATGCAGGTCAATACCTAGCCGTTGCATGGGATGACGGCACTGTACGCCTTGTGGGTGTGGAAAACACAAAGGTTGTCCACCGCATCAGCGTCTCCCAGCCTGCAGGCCCAGATGCGGAGCCAGAGCCCATCACCTACATCGCCTGGGCTCGAAACCTCACCGGCCGGCGTCACTTTGGCAAGGACGACGGTGACGATGTAGCCAACAGGCTACAGAGTCTTGGCATATCCTCCGCGGATGGCTTTGACCTGAGTGGTGCGGGAGGCAAGGGAAATGGGCTCGTGGATCTCCCTCATGCCCTGACCTTCCTCGAGATCGATACCTCGCTGCCCAAGCTCAGCCCGCTCCCGGTGTCTGGAGGTACTGGACACGATATGTTTGTATTTTCGACCACGGCATCGCTGGAATCAATGTTTGCTCCCCTCAAGCCGGAGGATAACGATGTGGTAGATGTCACGGTTGTAGGGACCCGCGACGGCAGTCTCCACCTCAGCATTTACGATTCCTTCCAGATAGGGAGCTTCCAGATCCCCATCAAACAGGGTTCAAGCCCGACCTCAAGCCAGATCGTTGGCGGCTTTGAACTTTGTCTTCACTCTTCTCACCCGAAGGTGTCTACCCACTCCCTGCTGCTGCGAACGGCCGGCGAGGAGAGGGCGGACTTCATGTACCTCGTCCCGATGGATCTGAGGTTTGTCTCGTACTCGCCCGTCAACTTGTCCCTGCTGGCTTCCAAGACGACTATCTTGCAGAAGCTGCTGCGGTATGTCAAGCAGACCCAGATACATATCATTAACGAGTGGTGGTCGACCCGAGAGTTGCCCTCGCGTTTCTTGTCCTTCATCCAGGAGGATCTTCAGAAGATGGACTCAGGGCCTACAACTATCGTACAGGCTCTTTATCATATTGTCCTCACGGGCCACGTTCATAGACCTGTCAGAGAGTGGTTGATCGATAGTATTGCTGAACGAGTAAGTCAACCCCCCGTCCTTGCGTGAGTAAGCGACGTTCCTGACGCCACATCTCAGGGACACAAACGCTGGGAGAAAGCAGTCATACCAGGGCTCGAGAACCTACGTAACCTCATACATCAGAACATGCTTCCTGCCATCGAGCGCTGCACGCTCATTCTCAGCCGACTCTCCGGGATTGCTAGATTCCACGAGGAAGAAGACCACATCGGCTTTACGAATGCTGAAATTACACGCCTGGTGGACATACTTTCCGCCTTCAACCTTGTGTGCCACAAGGTGTTACTCATCGTCATGGAAGAGCTAGAGCTTTTCCGCGTGTTCTCTTCCTGGCTGCGCATCACCATAGATCGTGTGTCCTCGAGCAGCGTCTCGGAGGAGGTGATGGAGAAGGAAGCCCTTCTGGACCCATCTAAAGTACTACGCTATATCGAGAAATACCTGATCAACAGCCCCATGGCCACCTACTTGGCCAAGGTACCACAGGAGGTCTGGGATGGGGACTGGGAACGTGTGCAGCAGAGTTCATCAGTCTTGAATGATTTAGACGAGCAGCTCAGGCTCGAGCAGACTGGTAAGCCGTACATGCAAGCCCTACCACAGATGGCCTTCCTGGTAGACTTCCTCACCAAGAAGGCCGGTGATGTCTTCAATAATATTGCCGAGGCGGAAAAGCGCAGCGTCCGCTTCGGACAGGCGGTCAAGCTTGAGCTGGTGGCGCCTGGCAGATCCGCCCCAGAGACGTTCACCCTAGTCGACATGAAGATGTGCTCCGCCCCCAAGTTCAACGGCGTTGACGGGATCACGTACACAGCCATTGTCTCCGCGGAGAACCCCCTCGACATCGGCATCTTCGAGACCAGGATCGAGATCATCAACGGCATCAGCAGCGCCCCCTCCACGGCGTTCTATGTCAGTGCAAGCCTGGACCCGCATGCTGATGGTCGTGTCGTCGATGTCAAGTTCATGAACGAGGAGGTCGTACTGGCCCTGTGTCATCCCGAAGGGAAACAACCCCATATCCTGTGGATACCCTTCCGGCCGCAGAATCCTCGTTATCAACAGACCAACTCGAGCATCGCCTCGTTATCGCGTGATACGCCGGCCTCATCGGTGCGGCGGCTGGGGTTGACCGGTGATCTCGCTTCCTTCGTACCGGTCAGGATGGAGGTCATGGAGGCCGATGGCTCCAGGGGTGGCGTCCCTGCCAGGGTGTGCCTGCTTGACAGTGGCTGTGTTAATTATAGGGTATTCGCGCTCCCGGAGTTTGGCGTGTAGCCGGTCAAGCGGCCTACTGTACCTGGTCGAGTCTCAGACGTGAGTAATTTGGAACTCGAATGACCGTACCAAGGATTAATAAACAAGAGATTTGTAAATCATATTGCTGTGCACTCTGACCTGCGCTGATTCACGGCTTGCCCTAACAATTGCTTACTGCCCCTGGATGGATCACAAACTTCATTGGCTATTTTCCCAAACGGCCAGAGAAGCTGGTGTTGTCCTGCTAGTGATGATACTGAAGAGGAAGTCGGTCCGTATGGGCATCATTATCGCATTACTAAATTACATCTCGATGAGTCAAAAATAAAACTAACAAAGTGAAAAACCAACACCAGCCAAAACCCAGGCTTGCGCAGCGGTGCACCCCCTGACCCAGGATTGATCTGGGGGCAGCCCGAGAACATCGTCTAGAAACAATTGGTACCACTCCAGCCGCCGGAGCACGTTCATCATTGTCCACAGTCCATCTGCATCTGCATATCCATTTCCATCTCCATGAACCTCCTCCTCACGCTCTCCTGCAACACACCCAACCGCGTAGTAGCGCCGCGGCAACACCCGCCCTTGGCCATCCCGTCACAGCCAACACCACCACCACCACCACCACCACCGCCAAGACCAAACCCCGCATCCCAACGACCGGCAGTCATGCCCTGACCACCCCTACCCCTACCCCCGCCGCCGCCCCCGCCGCCGCCATCGACAACATGCCAACCAAGCACCTGCTTCTCGTAGACAGGAGGATGCGGGTCCGCACTCAGCGTCATGATCCTCCAGGCCCACGGCCCATCGTCCGGGGTCCCGAAGACGGCCGTCATGGCCTCGCGGATCTGCCTCGCCATGCGGCCCTGCACGATCGACGGCTCGACGAGGCAGCTGTCGCCGCTGTAGACCGGGTTCTCGTCGCGCGGGACGAAGATGAGCTCACGCAGCCCCGGGAGCCTGGAGCCCACCAGCCGGAGGACGTCCGCCAGCAGTGAGGCGGCTATGGCGGCGTGGGTCATCGCTGCTGCTGCTGCGGGGAGGGCGTAGGCTGGTGGGGCGGGGGGCGGGGCGGTGAGGGCTGTGCTGGGGTTTCGTTGGGGTTGTAGATGATGTTGTTGTCCTCCTTGGTGTTGCCAGGGGTGCCGCTGGCCGTTATCGGCATTGTGGTCAAGCTGCTGCTGCTGCTGCTGGCGTTGAGGGAGCTGGTGGTGGCGCGGCTGGTGCCAGGCGTTCTCATATACCCAGAACAAGGAGTCGTTGATGGCCACGCGCCTCACCTGCGCGAGCTCGGCCGGGTCACACAGGCTCAGGGTGGTGCGCAGGTTGGCCTCGGAGGCCATGAAGCCGTCCCTGGGTCCGAAGTAGAGGACGTCCTGTTCCGGGTCGAAGAAAGTCTGCCCCGGCTGCCTTGCAATGCCGAAGGAATGCCGGTACCTCCTTAGCGCCTCGCGGCGGGACTCGTGGCAGACGTGGAGGTTCGTCGGTATGGCGGCCGGGGAGGTGCATCCGGAGGAGTAGTACGACGAGGACGGTGACATCCGAAGGCATCCGTCCAGGCTGGGGGAGGAAGGGAGTGACTCGGGTCCGCATCGGATAGAGACGATCCTCGGGCCGGGGAGGTTGAAGGCCCATATCTTCCAGCGGAGTTCGGCTGGGAGGCGGGAGAAGAGGTGCTGGATGTGACCTTGTCAGTGACCTTGTTCGGCTGAGAGCCATATCGGATGAGGGTGCTTTACAAAGACTCTTCCCTGCTCGGCCGGAGCGCTTGTTGCCATCATTGTTGCAGTTATCGGGTCGAGCAAGCAAGTGCTAGGACCATCGGGTTCAACCTAGTAGCCGGAAAGTATGTGAGATGAAGAAGGCTTCTTGGACGATCGTATATTCCAGAGGTCCAGGGGAGGGGCTCTCTGGGGCACTTCGATAACGAGCCCCATACTTATACTTACGAAGCCAGCAATAAGAAATATGCAGATGAGGTCTGAGTAAAGTAGAATGGGACGAGTAACTTGAAGTCCCGAGACACTAGCGCCGGGGGCGGTCTAGTCTGCAGGAGAGAGGGAGACATGTATTTGGACACTTTGCGAGTGTATGGTCCACGACGAAACCTGTGTAGCTAGTACCGTACACAGAAATACTCTTCGAATCTACACCAAGCTCGGCCGACTGGAGGCATCGCAGGAAAGAGACAGTGGCCGCTGTGGCGCCTCCCGGGCCACAGACATTGAGGTCATGGCCCTCATATACTCTCCCAATGGCGAGCACACCTGCATGGGCCTCGAGTGTCTTTTTGATGGCAAAGAAAACATGTTCGTAACCCTAACTCTGGGAGCCATCCCTGTCCTCGCTGCAGCTTTGTGTTGCCAGGTAAAATTCCGGAGACAGACCCTTGCTCGTGCCACCCTCCGGAGTAAGTGGCCGTGATTTCTGTGAGACGGTGATCATCGGAGCACAAACGAACTTCATTATGAGCACACATGCATAGTAGTAGTATGTTGGGCTCATATTGGGAACAACTTGAGGACTCGAGGCTGACAGAGAGGCGAGTCCCGACGGTCCGGGTAACTTCTAATAGTGGCAAGAAAAAAAAGAAATAATGTTTCAAAGCCAGGCCGAGTACAGACAGCCGAGGAAGGGCTGACAGCTTGACTAAAGGCAGGTAGTCCCGTCTCTTGGGGGCTCAACTGTTGCGGTTGGGCTCAGCGCAGCTCACCAGCACCGAACGAAACTGACAGGGACTAGGCCTGCGACGCACAGAGGCTGGAGCTCAAGATGCGGATAGCGCACCATAGGCGTAGGCAGACCGGCGGCATCGGAGGGGTCAGACGGCACTGAGAGTCCTCCACCATGCACGGTATGCGTCCCCTCACTTGTGTGACCTGTAGACACTACAGCAAGTGCGTCACGGAAGGGGCATGCACCACCTTCGCAGGTGAATTAAGCTTCTCGTCTCCGATCTGGCGGGCCATACGGGGTCAATCTGAGCCATGTTGCTTGATGGTTCTCGTACCTGACCTGGGATACGCGAGGACCATGACGCCGCAGGCTCGCTAATCTCATCCCGCCATGTGGGATCATAAACAGCAGTTTCGTCGTGGCCAAAGTGATTGGCCGGACGAGGGGTCGGCAATTTGGGCCGCTGCAGGAAAAAAACGGCAAAGGCAGTCGATCCCACCAACACTCCTGTTTTGCCCCTCCCCACGGAGACGCCCAGCTGCTGGCTGTTTGCTCGCTTCTGCAGCGTGCCGTTGGCGTTAGCTTGAGGAGTTTAAAAGCATGCCACTCTGAGATCTCTCGTCCGGGGAGGTATGCCATGGTGTCCATGTCGGCGGCCGGTAAGTCCCGGTCAGCATCCGAGACCGAAGAGCAAGACAGCGGCGGGTCTCACTTCATTGTTGATGATTTCTCTGTGTCCCAAAGCAAGGCCCTTCTTTCCTGTTTTATCAGCAGAGCAGACCAGACGGAAGAAGATGGCTACGAGTGTAGCTCCGCTTATTGCAGCTTTAGGCAGACGGAAGGCTCTCATCCGTCAGTACGTCGTAGATGCGTTGTCGACGGTGCCGGCGGCCAGCCAGCAGCTGCTCGCTTGCACCATCCGGCAGCTATGCCAGGGAGGGGCTGCGTTTGGTTGCATCTGCCCGCATTGGAGCCGGAGGGCAGGCCGTCGGATAGCGGCCCAGGCCGCCAGGTCCGTTTACACAGCAGGCTCCGTGGCCAGCTGCAGCCTCGGCCTTTGAGGAGGCTGGACGAGGAACATCTGAGAAGGGACATAGTTACTCGGAATGGCGTATGGGAAAGACAGCGCCCGCCCATCCATCTAGTGCCCTGCCGTGCCGTACGCCATATTACTGACCAGGAAGTTTTAAGGATAGAAGGAAAAGTTGTGTGAGATGACCGCATACGGCGAGGCACACGTGTTCGCGGGAGAGGAATATGGTTGGGTCTGTCATCCTGCGAATACCTTCGGGACTGACTGGTCACCCAAGTGTGAGAACCATGCAAGGAAGGCCCCTCGAGGACCAAAGTACGCGTTTCCGGCAAAGGTTCCGCGTTCCGGGTCGAGTAGTCATGCTCCGGAGGCATGTAATACACGTGATGATTACTCTAAGTGGTAGTGTAAGTAGGTTATCTAGGTATACCTGATCAAAGTAACGCGGGGGCGGATGGTGAGATGTTCCGGGGATTAGGCCCATTGGGGGGCCAACCTTGTTGGAAGCTTGGAATAGGTGTCAGGCAGGGAGGTGCCTTGCAATACTAGTGGTGAAGTAGGTATTCTGAACCCCAGGCCAAGCCTGATTGGACATATTTGTAGCTGGGGTAAGCGCCGGGCCGCCTAGCAGTTGGCCCCCCTGGCCACCCTGAAACCCCTGGAAGCATGACCGTCCACTTAGAAGTCCTCCACCATGCCGCGCTGCCTATCATCCTGTAAAACTAATAAGACCACCATCTCGAGGTGCCGCCTGTCCAACCAATCCGAGATTCCCATGAACTATTTATGTCCTACTGCAGTGATCTAGAAGGCAAGGCTCGTGAAATACTCATATCTCACAATATTACTGCATGGTTTGACCCCTTGCCGGACCTCAACCTGCACCTTAAAATATGGAGCCGACGATTCACACGAAACATCCACCCACACACACACACAGTGATAATAAGCCTACCTGCATACGCGCTTGTTCATCTTCCTGCATTTGGTGATTCTCAATAGTGTAGATCAAAGGTAGGGTAAGGGGATTCTCGTGTATCATATTGGCGGTACGGCATTGTCTCGAGTGCATTAAGCTCCAAGCCCGGGCGGTTACAGAAGGAGCCTAACTCTCGTCGTTTTTCGAGGGATTGTGTCCTGTGGATTATATTGTTTATTAGATGACATCCTCCCTCAAGTCTTCTCGATCTTTTGACCCGTCTTCTCTGGGTCCGTCTTGTGTTTGGTTTCCCGTCTGGTCCTCTGCTTCGTCTGTTTCCTGGTGAAATCAGTTCCTCTTTCAACTGTACCATTGACCCTTCTCTGGGTTCCGTTTCCCATCTTCTTCCCTGATATCCACCTCCTCCTTCTCGTCAACATGGAGAAACGTTTAGTCAAAAATGAGGCTTCATCGTCCTACTTGGAGGTCGATTCCCACGACAACTACCTCCAGAAACAGACCAAGCTCCTCAGGGCGATTGATGGCGCCAGGATCGGCATCACGGTGCTCGCCCTTCTCTGCGGCATCACAGCTTTAGGCCTCTCTGGCGACGCTTTGAGTGTTTACAACACGACGCACCTCGACAGCCTCTCGTGGCTCTCCCTGTGGCCTGCCTCGTTTGACCTGCGACCAACGGTTGCCCTCGTCGCTGGAAGCGCCATAGTCACGGTCGCCAACATCGCCGCCTTGTTGTGCAGCAAGGTACCTCACGTAAGTCAAGTTTCACATACACACACACACATATATATATATATATATTTACACAAGGGCATACTACGACTCGACACGATGGGCATAAAACTGATCCTCTCACAGCTCCGCTACAACACCCCTCTGCACACGCCAATGATGTTCATCGCCCCTCTCGTTGGCTTCGTAGCGGCCATGGTCGCCATGGCAATTTTCTACGCCATAAATACCTCTACGACAGTCGATACCCTTCTTAGCTGGACCTGTCGCTGGCAGACCCTCTCCATGACCCAGGCTCCCTACTTCGGCACACTATGCGGACAGAGCTGGGGGAGTGTCTACCTCGCCGTCATACTTGTGCCTCTTGAGGCCATAGCACTTTGTGTTGCTGGCTGGCAATTCAAGACCGAGAAACACGCTGCTGCTTACTCTCGGGCTCGTCAGGGGAGCCCCGGAGCTTAGGTGACAAGTGAGGAATTGTGTCACACGGCGGGGCTGGGTGCTGGATTTTGGGCGGGTGGAGGCTCAAACCATTGTCACTGCTGGAGTCTGGATGAATGAAAGCGGTAGTACGGCCATATTGAGCAAGCCAGCCGTAGGACTGAGGTATCTTGTAATTTGTTGCATGAACGGGAGTTTGGACCAGGGGTTCCTACCCTGGCTCAATTTTCTCATGAGGGATCGTCACGGAGAATCCAAACGCAATTCTTTCCACCATACGATATTCGTGGCAGGTGGTAGGCATATGCTGTACTACTGTGATATGTGTCTGTTTGTTTGAAAAGCAGATACCACGGATACCACCAGGCATCCGCACATATCGCGGTGAGACACGCACCGATGGCAGTCTATACATCTGGGCCATGGAATCATCAGCCGCCCCATGCTGCGCGAGTCTCAGGCATTGACAAGGATTTTTGAGAATATACGATACCCTCATATCTGAAAGATTCAGATCAGCTCTCCATACGTCTTTATCGATAGTTTTTATACCCAAGCCTGCCTGCCTGCCCAGCGTTTTCTCCTCACAAGCGCCATCTTGTTTCTGCCCATGATTGCTTTTGTCCCGGACTACCCAAGGCGGCCACGGCAAGCAGCATCAAGGGCGCCACTTCCGTCTGTTGTGGAGCAGATCATATTTATGTATGAGCCCGTGGTGAGATTGAGTCGGTTACTCCTTACTTTTCTGGGGAAATAAACTCAAAATCCGACACCATGTTCCATTGTATCGTTCTTCTCACAGCCAATCTCTTGACGCACTCTGGTGTGTACTCCCACCACAACATTCGACTTTTTTGTATCTTCTCTGTCAGCCTTCCTGGCACAATTGCATCGAATCCTTTGAGGATAGCATAATCTGAGACACACCCGACACTCGAAATCGAACAGCAACTGGGCAAGCCACAACGGGTGGCACATTCGAGACGCGACTTCACTGTAAGGTACCACATTTAATCTCAAAGCCTTTTGAATAGACACTCAAGGGTGATACTAGGCGACTGTTGACACCCAAACCTCTCGCATTCGGTAAACATTGCATCCTCTTGGGGGTTCTATGACGACACCCGTCATTCCTCACTCACTTTTGGACTATCAAAGAGGTCTCAGCGTACATCGTATTTGGGTGGACAAGACCTTGTTGTGCTAGTCCTTAGTGGCTCCTTGGCCAACTCTGGCGAAACAACCCACTTCGAACATCAACAACTACAACTACGATAACAATAACAGCTAACAAAATGTCATGGGGGGATCGAAAATACCCGTGGGCCTTGCCCCAACTCCCCGAGACAGACGAGCTCATGAGGCCGGTCACTCGTAGACCACCTGGAGACTACAGTACGCCAGAGGCGATGACGATGGGCAGGGCAGAGCTGGCGAAGCGGAAGAACAGCTTTTTTGAAGACGCCTTTACTCTCCATGTTGGTGGTGGTAGCCCACGCCGCGAAAGGTTACTAGGTGACTTCATGGTGGTTGCCGAGCTGAAGACCAACGTAATAGTGAGTCCTGTCTCCGCCCATCCTCCAATTTCATGCATTGGCACATGGTTGCCGGGCCGTGATCGCAGGTAAGACGCTATCGCTTACACGTCGCTCCAGATCGGCGACGAGTTCGTCTTCATCACAGAGCTCTCCGCAAAGCTCGCCGAGCGGTTCCAACGGCCATTGTCCTCCGTCGCGGTCCACGTGAACCACTCGGCCTGCATATTCTTCGCTGGGACATTCGAGCCGGCCTACATCATTACCGTCTCGGCGCTGGCGCCGTACGTCCAGCCCGTGACGAACCGGCGCAACGCCTACCTGCTCTCGGAGCACCTCGAGGAGGCACTGGGCGTGTCGTCGACGAGGGGGCTCATCCGTTTTACTGGCCTAGCGGAGGAGGACGTCGCACTTGATGGACGGACGTTGGCCCAGTCGTTGGAGGAGGACGTAGACGCCAGCGGGGCCATGGCCGTTATTGATGAGGAGAAGCCGGCCAGCTCTGCGAGGAGGAACAGGCTGAGCGTCAAGGTAAGCCACCTCGGCGACAACCAACGTAATTCGGACCTACAATCATCAAAACTGATGAAATGACTAGTCCTTCTCGAATTTCAAGACCTCGAACCTGGCTGGCGATATTACGCCGCCCACGAGCGCTGAGGACGGCCCGCCAACGGCAGCAGAGAAACCCCAGAATGCCACCAAGGTTATCAGCCGCAGGAAGAGCTTCGTCGCTGGTTTGTTTGGAAAGTCCGATTTCAGGAAGGAAAACAAGAAGCAGGTAGCCGAGTCATCATGAGGTCGACCACTTGGCTATTTGTGCTCACTGTGAGAGGGGTACGAGGCCATCAGGCGCCGATCAACTGTGCGTTTGTTCAAGGATGAGTTGTTGGAAACATGGTACTTTACACAGTCTAGGATGGTGGTCACTCGGTTGTTGTTACTTTTATCGCATAGCACGATACTTGTTGAGTTCGGGACAAGCTGGACTGTTCAGGTAACAGATAGGACCGGCTCGATTGGTCATTATTGAGCAGTAAAGGTTGACCTTGCCGGCTAGGTACAGAGTCTTGTATGTCTGTGTGATGTTTATTGAGAAGTCGGTCGTCCGAGGGCTTGATGCGGTGACACTTGGGGAGGGATGTCACATACCTCAAGTATATCCTACAGCCTATAAGGGGTCCTTGTGCTACGTAATGAAACTGACTGAGTGGAGATCTCGACCGCCCAGCTGTCTCAGAATGAATGATAATAAGCTTGGTCAATCTACGAAGCATGGTGGCATTGCGAACCATTGGAAAGGGATGGACTGCCCTGTACATCATCAAGCTCGATTCGATAACAGAAAACCCTAACCCTGATGCTTGTTCAGGCATGAAAACATGCTGTGGTCTATCTAGCCTTCATTGCCGTGCATCGCATCATCCCGTGATCCTTCTGCACCCTCCAATTGACGCATCATTTCAACGATCATCCATCCGTCCATCATATCTTATACCGTCGTCTCTGCGTACTGGTGTAGTCACGTCTGTGCGCCTTACCACGGATAACCTGACCTGGGAAACGGACAAGACAGATGAAGAGAAATCCGAAGAGTTTAGAGACCACATCACAATTGGTTATCGAATCTGAACAGCCAAGAGCCTCACAACTCAAAACACACCAGAACAGGCTCCAGAACTGCCTCGGCTCTCAACTTCCAATCGGAACTGTTCAAGGGGCGTAAAATTACTGCTCCAGGAAGCTGAGGCGCAGGACAGTCTACCGGACTGCCGAACAAGGCGTCCCTTGCGGCTGACGATCACCGGGGCCATCCCCCCCAGTCTCATCGAGGACGCTGCATCACTGCATCACTGCATCACTGCACCACATCCACCTGGTTGGTAGCCACTCAGCTTCAAGTCATCACAAGGAAGGAGGATCTGCTTACCTCATGCTCACTATTTGATCACTGCATTTAGTCAGCCGTCCACACACGTCGCATCGCAGCCTTCGCTACAGCCCCCTGGGGGCAAGTGTAGGAGCGAGGTTGGTGGTGAGTCCGGTCGTCCGTCAATACAGAGGTGACATCGCAGCTCTCACGACACTCAGCCAGCCAGCCGGCCAGCTTGGGGCAGTTTGGTTGTGGTCCATTACTGAGCGCCACGTTCGTGAGCGAGAAGAACACGGAGGGCGGAAGAGGTCCACCCAGATCAGACCAAGATGGAGGTAATACTTGCCCTGTGTTTCATATGTCTTCTGCACTTCCTATCAGCCAGTCTCGGGCTTCATAACTCATTGGGCTAAGCTTGTCTCGGCCGGTACGCTGTAAAATTACCACCACTACTGGCATCTCGTCACACATCGGGCCTTTCCACCACCACTACCACCTACATATAGGAAGCATATCCAGTCCGGATGCGCCTGCGGTCCATTCTAAGACCCCTTTGCATCACCGCACCGGCAAAAACCTTCACATGCTTAGCCCAGTGGCTTCACAGCATCCCAGTGTTCCTATACTAGAGTCCCTGGGAATACCTTGCTTTTCTCACGATTGGGAGCCAGTAATCGCCGCGACTGCTGCCTCCGGGCCAGAGGCAGGACCATGGGATCCGACCAGGCAGGGGAGACTCAAGTTGAGCCACCCCGGCTCATACTTTTCACCCGCCACCGACTATTGCTGAGCCACTTCATGAGCTTGTACCACCACAAGGATGACATATATCTCGCCTTTCGCCTGCTTCCCTTGCTGGCTTGTTTACCATAGCCGCAACATCCGTCAAACGAAACGGACAAGGGCAGGAAGACAGACCCGTGGCCGACGAGTCGCTCTTCGGCACTGGAGGCGAGGCTTCGAGCATATCATCTCTTGCTCTAATGCGCCGACCCGTCGACGGATTTGGGAATGAGACTCTACATCCGCTCCCTCCGCCCAACGAGAGATCGTGATAGCCGCCATCCATGACATTGGGCAGCCGTCCAGCCAATACAGAGGCTTTCCGTTGGGTTTTGCAAACGGACTGGAAGACATCACAGCAACAAACCGTCTCGTCCGAGGCATCCATGAGAGCTGCCACCCCGTCATTGCGAATCAGGAGACAGAAGAGACTCGTAGCGCGAGAGCGTGTCGTCAAGTCGGCGAGCTTTGAGCCTCTGCAATTTATATATCACCTCCTACATTATATACCCCTTGGCATCCTTACCAGTTCTTGGGCCTGGAGGCCGCCTCCCATCACCGCGTTGTTTGAGCTTGGCCCTTTTTGTTCTTGCTTAATCATCATCCCATAATGTCTTCTCTGCCCTCTAGCGGCTCTTCAGCCCCTAGAACACCACCTCGACCATCTAGTGTCAGATATGTCAGTCCAGCATCGCTAAATCTTGAACGTGTCTATGCGCAGAATCGAGCACGTCTACAACAGCGCGAGGGAACTTTGTCGCCGAGCAATGATCCTGCTTCCGTAAACGCCGGGAAGGGAAAGCCCAGGCTGTTGTTGATGGGTCAAAGGAGGTATGGCCCCCGGAAGAATAGACGTGTGAGTGCAAGGAGCACGAGCTGACAGGTCATTGCAGAAGCGGGAAGTCATCTATCTCAAGTGTCGTATTCCACAAAGTACCGCCTAGTGAAACGTTATTCTTGGAGTCGACCGTGAGGATCCAGAAGGACTCCATGGCGTATGGCATCACTTCCCTGACACACTGAACACCAGCCTTGCCGTCGGGCAGTACTGACACTTGCTCCCTAGATCATTCATGGACTTTCAAGTTTGGGACTTCCCCGGACAGATCGACTTTCTTGACAACCCCAACTTTGACATCGACGCTGTCTTCGGCGAAATCGGTGCGCTCATCTGGGTTATCGATGCACAGGATGACTACCTTGAGGCCGTCAGCCGTCTGAACGGGACCATCCTATATTTACAGCGCAACTACCCGTCAATCAACATCGAGGTGTTCATCCACAAGGTCGACGGGCTATCAGACGACTACAAGCTAGACATCCAGCGCGACATCACCATCCGCATCCAGGACGAACTCTCGGACGAGGGTTTCGAGAACGCCCCCGTCACCTTCCACCTGACGAGCATCTACAACCACTCCATCTTCGAGGCCTTCTCCAAGGTCATCCAGAAGCTGGTCCCGCGGCTGGGCCAGCTCGAGGCCATGCTGACGAACCTGTGCCGGACCTGCCGCTTCGAGAAGGCGTACCTGTTCGACGTTCTCTCCAAGATCTACATCGCGACCGACTCGGCCCCGGCCGACATGGCCTCGTACGAGATCTGCTCCGACTACATCGACGTCATCATCGACGTCTCCATGGTCTACGGCAGCTGGAGCAGGAGCAAGGCCCACCGCGACAGGCTCGAGGGTCCCCCCTGGAGCCAGAGGCTGGAGGACCAGGTGGCCGTCTCCTTCGCGGAGAGCCACATTGTTGTCAATGAGGGTCTGAGGCCCATCATGCTGCGCGAGGTCGACCGATACCTGGCGCTCGTGGCCATCATGAAGGAGGGGAGCTACGAGAAGATGCCGCTCGTCAACATGAACGTGGATGTAGTGGCCAAGGGGTTGACGGAGTTCTTCGAAGTTACGAAGAGGGGGAAATAGGGGAAAGAGTCGGATATCTGATGGAAAATGTACAGCGTGGTGATACGCAGATTGGAAGGGGAAAATGTGTTAGTTTTTGTACTTTTCACGTAGCAGCGGAAATATTCTAATATCAGAATCATGGTGCAGTAGAGAAATATTCGTCTGGCAGAGCGGGACCAGTCCCAGGGGAGACTTCGAGGGCGGGCGGTTGGATGCCTCGAGGCATACTTCCCCCTTTGATAAAGCTCAATCAACAGCGATGTCTTCTCCATCGGTTTTCCATGTTCTTGAACAACTGAATACCAAAGTCTATTTGTTGTTATATGCCCCAAGGACACCAAATAGGTCCGGAATGCATAAGCTCCTTAGCTGATAATAGTCTACCCTCCGTTTTCCCATCTCTCATGGGCCCAGCCCATGATACCGCAGAATGAATGAATATGGAAACCCGGGATAAATCTAAATGTTGAGAGAGATATATGCCAATACCACTGGAGAGAATGAGACCAAAAAAGAAAAACCAAGAGAAAAGAGGGAGGGAAGGGAAAGAAGAAGAAAAAAAAAGAAAGAACACCACTTTCCCAACCGTGAAAAAAGTCTCGTTTGGTACCAACGCTGCTGCAGATCCGCCTTGTATTCATCAGTCCTGTTTATCGTAATGCTGTGGTGGTGGCTGGCGAAAAACACTCTCTCCCCGCTGCGAACCAGACCACGCGTCTGGTCCGCGTATGTAGTAGCAATGTCAATCTTTCCCCCAGATCAGGTCCTCATCAACCGCCCCGGTTGTGTCTCTCTCTCCTACCCCATCACAACGGTTTGAAGCTGCCGCCGAATATATCCCAGCTCCGGTTGAACCCCGCGTCCGCCATCATGTCGTCCAGCTCCCTGCCGACCCTGTGGTGGGCGGGGTGTGGGTGACCGTGGTGGTGGTGGTGCTGCGCCGCCTGTCCCCTGTGGTGTGCCTGCTGCGACAGTACCGACGGGTTCGGCGAGTTGTACATCTGCGCCGAGAGATCGAGCCCGTTCTGCCCGGCTGCTGTTGGCTGCATAAGGTACGGAGGTAGGGGGCCCACTGCGGAAATAGGGGGGGGGACGCGTCAGCCTCATCTTCTTTCGCCGATCTGGCACCGTACCACTGGTACGCGTACGCGAAGGGAGCATGATTTTTACTCACTCAGGTGCCCCTCGATGTCACTGTACATGTCGGGCATGTAGAAACTTCTAGAGTCAGTCTGTGGTGGTCCCGTTGCTACCGGCATGTGGGAGGCTTGGCCCTCGGCACCCCTGTAGTCTATCAATGGTGGGTTTGGATACGGGAATGGATCTCCCGAGGGAAACATCATCGCATCGAGTTTATATAGGTGAGTTGGTATCGCTGTCGTTGCCTGCCCGGCGCCGTTATTGCGCACATAGGGATTCGCTGGATGGCTTGACGAGAGTGTGCTGCTTGAATCCGATTGCGCTCCTGTTGACGACACATCCAGGATATTAAGTTCGGGAAAGTTCGTGTTGAAATTTTGCGATAATGCTCGTTGATTCCTGTCAGAGGACTATAGCACCTAGTCAGTTACGTAGCCCCATGAAAAATCCACTCGAAACAGGGTAACGGATAGAGCTTGTCTGCAACTTGGGCTACTGAGGTTGTATTCGACAAAGCATCTCCAAGTGATATAATCTGCATCCGAAACATCTAGGTGGAGGCCGTTGGGCATAGGCATTGTGCATGGACGGAGGAGGGCATCTTCATTCGACCGGAAGTAATTCTCGTACAGGTAGTAATGACTTACAGGGCGGTGAGACACGGGGCCCCTTGACCCCATGCCGGGAGCTTTGCTGGATGAAATGGTAGTCTGGTTGGTTGACAGAGTAACGGGGCCTGGCTTTGGCCCAGGGGCAGACCGTTTCCTGGTCGGCAGTGCGTGGGTCTTGCCATTCTTGACTGCTTCTGGTAGGTTCTCCCATAGTGTACTCAGCGAGCTGTTGATCCTGTCCGCAGCAAAGCTTCTTGGCGCCATCTTTGCGATCATCTCTCGGCCAGCATTCGCGTCGGCATAGACCTCTGCTGAACCCTGTTTGTCGGGGTTCTCCAGCGTATAGAAAACCAGAGTCAGGATCGCAAAGAACTCGGTGTACAACATGGACCAGAATGGGCCGATGACCAAAGCCTGGTTCTGTATTTCCAATGCGATATGGATGATATTCCGAGAAACGCTGATGCCGGCGGCTGCGCAGGCGTAATAGCGATCGTCGACTACTTGGCCCGCTGGCAGCCTGGGGGAGATGTAATGCAGGAAAGGCCTGTATAGCATCATCTGGACATGCGCATAGGAGAAACGCAACAGTGTTCGAACACTATGGGCAAGATGTCAGCTAGTTTCTCCGGTAGTGAGGAGTGGGCATGGTTTGTTAGTATGCCCGTGATAGTCAAGAGGTATGGATTGGTAGTAAGTAAACGGCAAGATGTAGACATGCTATGGCAGTACACCGTCGAGCAGGGAGTGTAGGGGACGATTGGGTGGTCTCACCGAAGCACCTCGATGGGCCCCTCTGCACTGGGACGCCATCTTTGTGGAAGCTGCTCATGCCATTCCTGCAAGTCGCCTTCGATCTCCTTGATACGTTGGTAGTCGATCATGTAAGTAGTGTTGAATGCACCATTTGGATTCGCGGCGGAGTGGTTTATGCCTTTCAGCGGATAGATATGTCTAACCACTTTCTTCAAGATGTTCATCAGTTTCGTATGTGCATTAAAGGCTTGGAAAAATGAACCTGGTGCCCCAGGTGGCGGGGTCAAAATGCCGGCATCAGTGTTGTATTCGTCATCAACTTCCGTGGGGAATTCCTGGTCGATATCTTCATCGTGGAGTAGAATCGGGAAGCCAAGCAGTGCTGAACAGTAGATGTCGAGTTGCCGAATATAGTAAAAGGCCCGTTTCCTCAACTCGCTAACAAGGGGCGTAAAGTTGGCATTGGGCAAGTGACGGTGCAGGCCCATCCGGAGAGCACTCCTCGTAGCGATTCCGAGAAAGGCATAACATGCACTCAGGTTTGAGGTCGCCTGCAGGAATAAAATCAGGAACAGGAGAGACTGCAACGATGTCAAATCCCTGCATTCCGTGATGTCATGTAGCAGAGTCCTGGCGGCGACATAGTATCTCGTCCTATCGAGTTGTGAGCATACATCACTTCCCCTCGCGCCTGGCTCATAGGAGGTGCCTCACCCTTCCTCTGTGGCTTCTTTGTAGTTTACCTGGTTGTCGACGTTTTCCTCGGCAATGTTGTACATACAGCCGACTGCCATAGCAGCGTAGAGAAGACACAAAAATCGCTTGTCCTCCACCTCAAAACTACCTGGTGCTTTCTCGTACAGCTTTTCGAGGCTTTCGTAGAAAGAGGGAACGTGCACAATACGGAGGAGCGCCGTTGCACAGCTCATTGCGCAGTAGCTCAACTGGCGTGCCCTCTCTTTTGGCGGTAAATCATAGATATTCGAAGGGTCGGGAGCGCCAGGCGTAGATGCGGAGGTCGATTGTGATGAGTCTAGGTTCAACAAGCCTGGGATCTGGCTCGGTCTTGGAAGCAAGGTGCTTTGATAGTCATTACCAAGCAAGCCGCTGAAATGGTCCTTCATCCGCCGAAGGAAGACAGCGCCGGAGGAAGTGCCACGAAAGTCCCACCCACCGCCTTCTGCAAGATCCAGCTGACCTATAGTTTCGATCATTGACGTGATCTGTGCCTCTTTCTGCTCGGTCTTCTTCGCCTTCTCTTGGCGACATTTGGTAGCTTGTAGCCTCTGGCGCTCCCGGTTTTGGAACTCCTGTTGAACGGCGGGATCGAGATTGGGATCACTCAAGTCTACTTCGGGCATAAACTCGCGGAGTAATGCCTCGGCTCGTGCCAATTTGGTCTCCAAAGCCTCAATGTATTGGGGAGCAGGGTTCCGTCTCCGGTTGGATGGCTTGTCATAGGTACACTCTACAGATACATCTTCGTCAAAACACATATTCTGTTGAGGAAGGACTGTGCTTACCGTAGCTGTAGACAGAGCAATGAGTACAAGGCTGCTTGCCATCGCATTTGATCTTTTTGCGCCGACATTCGTCACAAGCTCGTGTCACCCGTCGTCGCTTTTGTAAAGGCATCGGTGCTGTCTGGTTGAAGCCTGTGGCGTCCTCATCGCCCTGCTCTGCCTTAACCGAGCCCGGCCCGGTGCTGTCGCCCGGAGACTGCTGATCTTCCTGATGATCCGAATTAGGACTTGGCTCTCCGGAGCCGGACTCCGTGGAGAGTTCTGGGTCAATCATTTCTGTTTCCGTTGAGGCTGCCATAGTTCCAGAACCCTGTTCTAGATTTACTGAGATCGTCATTGGTATGAAAGGTGCTGTTAACGGCTTCGCCTTTGCCCAAGATTCTAGTTGCGCGCGGCGTTATAACACGTTATTTGCCAGTGCTTGTGTAGTATGTCTCCGTCCAGCATCTGTCCGAACCCCCCGACTCATATCCCGTAAACGGTGTTAAGCAGCGCTGAAGAAGACAACGTAGGTAAACAAATGCGGAGTCCAAATCGATTCTATATGATGTGAGGATGTCCACTTGATCTTGATCAGCTTGGCCGTCCGGCTCGGACACAATACGACCGACCCGGAAAAATAAGGCGAGGGAGAGTTCAGGGAAATAATTGCAGATCTGGGCCTGTATATATTGTCTCTTTCGATTCTGGTGATGTTGACGTAGCGTTCTGAGAAACACTGGAACAAGATTGAATACTGTAATCGCGTGAAGTAGTGGAGGAGGTAGGACCGCAGTCGACAGAGGGGCGCAGAAGACAATTAATCTAGTGACTGATGACGGCGACCAGATGTGGAGCAGAGAAACCCGGAGTCTTGTCAAAGGGCGCATACAAGTGCCACACCCATGCGGAACCCAACGTTGCCTTGCGCTCTCCTGGTTCGTCGTCCACCAAGAGAGGCAAGGGGAGACGAACAGGCCAGGGGGTTGCATCCGCCGGTTCGGTGCCGGGAGGGTTGCAACGTGGAGAAGAGCTATGATAGTCGCCCTAGCAAAAAGCTTGGCCTGCAGCTAAATTTTCAGTGGATTCCGTGTGGGAGAACAGTGGAACACCTCCTGCTCCTTCGGCTTGGGGTCACGACAAGGGAGGGGCGCGGAAATGTTGTCGACGAGTCGGACGAATCCCTTGTGGGCTAATACGAAGCAGCCCTGCAGGGCGGTAACGCCAAGTCCACTCAAGCACTGCTCAAGTGACCGTTGAGCCATAAGCCGTCGTCCGTCTCAACATGGACGGGAAGGTCGCCTAGCAGAGGGACATCCATACAACCTGGAGCATCGACATGAGGCACACGACCGTGTAGGATATTGATCTAGGAAGGAGGAGGTCCAGCTGGATGATGACGGCGGAGTTCGCAAATCGCTAGCACGGTGGATAAAGATCCAAGAGAGGAATGGCCAATACAACTCTGATACGCACACAACCCAGTTTGAAGATGGAAAGATGGCCTGTACAGGTCAAGTTCGTACACTGCAGACGAAATAAGTGAAGTACCTGGCCAATACAACGCAAATTGACACAGGGGATCAATTCCATCCAGATTCTATCGATCTTGCCAAGACCTCAATTCAGATCTCTTGGTGTGTCGATGATGGATACGACAGGGTACAGGGGAGCCATTCAGCCATCCCACACGGGAAGCAGGGAATCCCTACGGGCTACGGGGTCAGGGCCAATGCATCAAAACTGGTCTGATGCTGCGAGGACCTCGAAGTCGGAAAGGAGACGCGCAAGCTCCTCCGCAAGCGAATGATTGCATCAAAGGATGAACAAGGGAAACACACTAGAGTACCCTGGTACCCAATAGCGAGGGAAAGGAGGTGGCAAGATGGAAAACGACAGAAGGAAAGGAAGCTGACAAGATTGGGAATACCACGGGTATGATTCTTCTTACCCACAGAGGATCAACAGGTCCTAGCGAAGCCCGGGTTTTCCTGGAGATTTTCCCGCTCATAAGAACAAGTGAATAATTCCGTAAGCACGACAAATGGGGGACTTCAAGTGGATTGGTGGGATCATACCGGACGGCCCACAATCCTATGCTCGTGGTGCGACGCATACCACCCGAGCCACGCTTGAATCGGGTGGGCTAATCATAATCTGGTCAGTCTGTCTGGTCTGTGTCAGTGCAGAGTGCGGTATATTCGAAGTGAGAATCACAAGCCTACCTGTGTGCGGAGAGAATCCGAGCATGTCCAGCATCATGCTGGCAGAGCGGGTTCCAGATGTTACTCCGAGAACTTGTAGCCTGCTGTGTGGATAGCGGTAGTCTCGTCTATTGCACCCTCTTCGGGACAGTCTTTCACCTGATAGGCTCTCTCTCATGTTGGGATGCCGTTTCTTTGGACAGCGTACCCCACAAATGATTTACCTTCCTCTTCAGGCAACTTTCACTACCATATGTCTGCTGGAGACGATGTTGGTAGCCAGCGCTTCCGCCTGCCTAGGATGGACCAAGGGGGCTCCATTTGCTTGGATGTTACTCGGCGGGAGGCACAGGGGTGACCCTCCCATGCTTTATCCGAAGCTTGTCGTCCCTAGCTACCCGACTGCCTGAACACGATATCCGGATTCTTAGCTTCGGGCACAGACACCAAATAAGCAGGCATAGTTCGGTGGCAGTCGGAGCTAGAGCTCTACTCTGGTCCGGCTGCTCCGGTAGGAGGTTGCGATCCGCCGTTACATTCGCCGTCTTGGCAAGAATCCGGAAGATTGCCAAGACGGAGATGTGGACGCTTGGATTGCCCAAAACCGTTTGCACAAGGGCCTACGGTATTCAACACGTGGACACCTAATTTCCGTATCGGCGAGGAAGAAAGCTGCTCAAGGAGTTGCCCACATACCATAGTATTTGGAGCCAGACCGCCCTATTACCCCTCTTCTCGTCTCAGTACATCTTATTGTACGTCTTCCTTCGTCCTATGGAGTTTCAGGTGTGTGACTGCCCTTCGATAAGCCGATGGTGACGAAACCTCTGCCCAGAGTAGCAAACCTATCACGCGCTGTCTTGCGGGTGTTCAAGTAAATGTGGAACAGTATCGTCATGGCGACCTAGACGGGCCCAGGTCGGCATGTTAAACGAGTGCGACAGAGCCCAGAATACCGGAATGGTGCTACAAGTCAGCAAGCCCGGTGGGGGACTCGGGAAGTGGTTCACAAACCTCGCCTTGTGGCTTTGACACTCTTCCTTCGAAATGGAATCTGCCTCTCAAGCTATATACTCGCCCATGGTTATGAACGCCAGCGGTAATTCGAGAGCATGGGGTTGAAGATGGATCAAAAAAGAGGCTGGGCTGGTCTGGTACCCTCCACTGACAGCTGCCTGTGTGGATAGGGGCTTCTGAAGTTACTTGATGCTGGAACCTTCAAAAGTGACTGGGAATTGTGAGTCAAATAATTCTACGGAGTGTGTTAACATATTGTAGATAATGCCTAGGTAAGCAAGACCATTGCCTAACACCTTCCCCTTGAATCTCTCATATGCACATGCAGAAAGTACGCCCCACAGACGCGTCCCCGCCATGGTCCGTGCACGGACCCCTGCCCATCTACACTACCTAGGTACACTAAGCCTACCTCGGTACGTCTAGGTAACCTTGTGAATCATTACAGCTTCCTATCTGTGTAGCAAACGTAAAGCTTCAGACTTGGGCAAGTCGCATCTTCTTATGTCAACGACCGACGTGGCAATGGCGAGCTCAAGTAATACCTTGCCGTCCGAGTTCGCTCAGAGGGCCCAGCAGGGCGGCATTGTTGTCACAGGTATGCTCTGCCATAACTGCATGAGTTGGGGCGTGGCTTGCCCGTCGCGACGCGATTGCTGATAATGATGCGATTTCTAGATGTCCCCAAGCTTGACTTGGAATCCTACATACAGAACTACAAAGGTAACTCGATCTCGCCTCTTCCACGGATGGACCCCAAGCTGACGTTGCTTGCAAAGGCCGAACTCGAATCGATAGACTCCTCCTGATCGCACAAACATCGACCGTCCTTTCCGTGGACGCCCTGAAGCTTGCTATTCACGAGACAACGACCAACGGAAGGGATGTCCAACTATACCGTGATGCTTGGGAGCTTCTCATCGTGCTGGCTCCAAAGGAGCCAGAGGCGGAGTTTAAGAGTACATGGGTCACCACAACAGAGAAGGCAAATAGAACACAGCTGCACCATCTACAGGCAGAGCTGAAGAAGTACAAGAACAATCTCGTCAAAGAGTCGATCAGGGTCAGTTTTCCATCAAATACTCATGTTGGGAGCACCTCACTGACTGCATAAAGATGGGCAACGAAGATCTTGGAAAGCACCTCGAGGCTGTGGGCGAACTGTCCCAAGCCTACGAAACCTATTCCAAATGCCGAGCAGACGTCAGTACTGCTAAGCATATTATCGAAGTCGGTCTGCACTTGGCGCGCCTCGCAATCTATCGTCGTGACTGGTCTGCAGTTACTGCCAACGTCAACAAGATCAACGGCCTGCATACGGATGGAGGGGATAAAAGCCTGCCAACACTGTGTAGCATCTTGTATGGCATTGCCCAGCTCGGACAAGCAAAGTACCCTGAGGCAGCCCGCAGCTTCTTGCAGGTGGACCCTTCCGTCAATGCTTCACAGTACGATGAATTTATTAGCCCCAACGACATCGCAATCCACGGAGGTCTGCTGGCCCTTGCGACAATGAGCCGCACTGAACTGAGCGGAGTCTTGGATAACTCGAGTTTCCGAACCTACCTGGAATTGGAGCCCCACATTCGTCGAGCAATCTCTCAGTTCGTTAACGGCAAATACTCAGCCTGCTTGGCCATTTTGGAGGCTTACCGCTCGGACTATCTCCTGGATATTTACCTCCAAGCCCATGTCAAGCACCTCTACACCATTATCCGGGCAAAATGCATCTACCACTTCCTACAGCCGTTTTCCTGCGTGACGCTCGACAGCTTGAACGCGGCATTTGCTCCTCCGGGAGGCTCGATCGATGCGGAGCTGGTGGAAATGATCCGTAGTGGTGGTCTTGAGGCACGAATTGACGCCATTGACAGGGTACGTTTACTCAGGCAGTATGCTGAGGATTTCACACTGACTTGATGCTAGGTCGTCACTATTCCCTCCGCCAACCCACGTGCAAAGATGCAGGCGGCATCTCTGGCTGCCGCAAAGAACTACGAAAAGGAGGCCCTGGATCGCATACGTCGCATTGGGATCATGTCTGCGGAACTTGAAGTCCGAGGAAAACACAAGAACCAGGGTTTCAATCAGGGCACGGTACCCTCCAGATGGGCGGATACCTCAGGCGAGGCTGGATCGGATGATTATGATGTCCAACCCACGGGATCCGCGCTGACAATTAGCGATCTGGTGTCGTGATAAATCACTTCAAAGAAATTGCGACGGCGTTTGGAGTTGGGACAACCCAGGGTAGCATATTTCTGCTTTGTGCGCGTCAAAGCATGAGTTCTCGAGGATTCACAGGCGCAAGGAGCATTGCAAGGCCATTAATGGTCAGACAGTAACCTGTTAGGCATCCATTCAGAGGCTACGCGCCCGCCTTCCGTTTTATTCCTTCTTTCTCACTCCGTACTTTAGCCCATGAGTTGTCTGACGTCCTCCGGCGGCCATCTCACTTGAGCGAAGGTCAAGCACCGCTTGATACTTTGCAGATACTTCCTCGTGACCTCGTCACCCATGACGTGTCCCTTCTCGCCATTATGAAGTTTCTCGCGCGCTGAACGCTCATGGATACCAACCATAGTCACACCGATGGGCCATGCCGCTTTTCCAATACTCAGCCTCAAGTAACCGTCGTTGGCATCCACGTACCGCCTCTCCTGCGCCGCCTTAACAATCTCTACGATTGGCTTCAGAACGGACTCATCTAGGTCGCCCTTCTCGAACTTCCGGAAGAGAGGCGTCATCGTCTGTTTGCACTGGACCATTGTACTGTACGCCTGTTTCTGTGCGACAGTCTCTGGCTGCCCACCAGTCTGTGCGTGTTCTCTGGCTAGAGCGACCTCCCACTCCCGCAGGACCATGGTGAAGTATGACGCCAACTGCCTGTAGAGCCACTTCCGCGCTGCCTTATCCGACTCCGGCGGGACCTCGTCGGCCACCTTCATGTCCTTCTCCTCGACGAGCTGCAACGTCGTGGGTATGGGCCCCTGCGTCACGACGGTGGTGAGCTTGCGGTAGCGCTTGAGCCTCGCGGCGCGCGACTCCCCGAACAGGACCGACGGCTCGCCCAGGCCGCGCAGCTTGGCGGTGAGCTCCTCGTCCGTCAGCCTCGACGCGTCGTCCTCCCCGTCCTCCTCGCCGCCGGACCCGGACGCAGGCGTGTCCTCCTTCGACGGCAGCTCCGGCAGCCCGAGCCGTCTGCGCCGCGCGCGCTCCTCCTCGGCCTCCTTCTCCTCCCTGCGCCGCCTCGACTCCTCGGCTAGCTTCCTGCGTTTCTCTTCTCTGGCTTTTGCCTCCGTGGCTGCATCCTCCTCGCGTTTCCGTTTGGCGGCTGACTTGGCTTCCTTCTCCTCAGCGAGGCGCTTCTGCTCTGCTAGATAGGCTTCTCGCCTGGCGGCCTCGGCGTCTGCTTTGCGGGTGAACTTGGTGGCGTTTGATTCGGACGATGGGGAGGGGCCTTTCTTTTTGGCGATTTCCTTGGACATCAACGCTGCGAAATCCATATTGGCGTTCATGCGATGCTGATCTTCCTGGAGTATCTGTCTCGGGTGCGTAGAAGACGAATAGTATTGTGTTCTGGTTTGTGACAGAGAGGTGTTGCTATGGATGATGTATGATTTGGTGAAAGTCGAAGATTGGGGGTCCAAGACACCTGAAGCTGCTGAAATTCTGGAGGCCTTTCCCACTAATTGGGGGGAGTTCTTGGCGGCAGGGGTTCCCCACACCAGCTGGAAGCTTGTCCCACACGTCTCTGGAAGCTCCCGAGCGAGTTCCAATGTTACATCCTCCATCTTTCTTGAGCATATGAATATTTGAGAACAGTGTTTGCGGCAGGACCATTAGACGGATCTTTCGCCCACATCTTACCCACATTACTCGAGATACATCATAGCGCCACAATTTGCGGGCAAGAAGTCACCAAGCTGCGGTCGCAAAGCGGACGACAATGGATCCAGCAGACAAGATCGACCGCGATATCACCACGCCCTTCCTCCTAAAGGTGTTCTATAGGACGGGCGCTTTTCATAGGTATGTTGTCAACATATCGCTTGCCCATCATGTAATATTCCATTGCTAACCGTCGATACTACAGACCAGACGAGTTCTCCGACCCTTACAACCTGCCGCCTCACATATCGATTCACACATGGCCATCGGCAACCCTCTCCGAACTAGCCCACCAACTCGCCGCCGCCAAAGCACAATTATTACCCTCCCCCGCGATCGGCACGCGGCTGGGCTTCCGCCTAATGTACTACGACACGCGCGCAATCAGCAGTGCCGGCGGCTCCGCCTCCCAGGCCCTAGCGCCGGGGCGCTTCGTCGTCAAGGACCTCGGCTCGGTGGTGATCGGCGACGGCGGGCCGGGGATATCGACGGAACCCGACGAGGGTGAGGAAGAGGTGGAGGGTGGGAGGCTAACAAGCACGGGCGCAACAGCGGGTAGCGAGGCCGAAAGTTCGAAGACGCTGGCGGACGCGAGGTTCGTGGTTGGGGATTACATCTCGTGCGCGATACTGCCGCCCTCGAAGGATGACGGGAGTGTGCAGCCTGCGTCGGCGGCGAGAGTGGGGAGGGGGTTTGGAGCTGGACAGGCGAGGAGCGTGGTTGATCCTGGGCCTCCGCCTATGGGCAATAGGCTGAATGGGTTTGGCGTTAGGAGACCTGCGGTCACCTTTGGGGGTGGTGACGCACGTGGTAACGTGCCTCCAGTTGGAGAGTGGCGGCGCGGGGAAAGATTACCGGAAGGGCCACCCGGAAGGGGAAAGGGGAGGAGACGATGGTGAAGTGCCTGGGGCAAGATTGAGAATCCTGCTTGGGGAGATATGTCCTGCTAATTATGATATCCTTGGGCAATTAGGCAAGGCGAGGCGTCAAGGGGTTCCGGAGAAGTGCTAGGCGTTTGGTTCGGTCACAAAGCATATACCACGTTGCTGCTCGTTCAATGGACTTGAAATCCATGCTCGTCTGCCCCTGACCATTCCGCGACATATGTACAGATCCTCGCTTTGCACCAATTCGTTACTCTCTTCTAATAATCGGAAACCAGATCTCCTCTCCTCTTGGCCCGGAAGTTCCATTTGCCCTGTAGTCATAAGCAAGCGGTCAGCGTGCTGTTGTCTCGACACCACCACGGAAGGTAACGTACGTCTGTTGCGTAGGCTGCATAGCCAAGGAGACCGGGGAAGAGGATAAGGTAGTTAAAGGAGATCAATGCGGTACGCGGGGTCCATCGGAAGTAGAGGTATCGGGCATTGTTCATGTCTGCAACGCGCTTATAGGTCAGAGAGGCCATTTGCTTTCATAAGCCCAGACAAGCTGTCGATCAGGTCTGGCACAGGGAGGGCTGCGACGTACTATTCAACCGGATAATGGCCGGGTCCAAGGCCGTCTCTGCGATGGAAGATTAGTCTTTCGAAATCCTGCGAAATTGGGGGATCTCGGCGACATACTGAAATGCTTGAGGCCAGCCATCTTGAGGTATTTGTCCCGTGGACTTGCTCGAAGATGTCTATGGAGAAGGCTGGTCTGTCAGTTGTTCGTGATAGCGCTTGGAAATGAGCGCCGATTGACTGGTCGTTGGTCGTGGATGGTGACCTCGGGGCGTTCAAGGCTGAGGTCCGTGCACACTGATTAGATAATCGGTACTGTTGTACGCTGCCAATATGAGCTCTAGTTCCTCACTGAGCTACATGGAATCCCTTCTAAACTCTTTTTATAAAGTTCAAGTTCTTGAAACCATACTTCTACTTAGGCAATTTATCTGGCATGTTATGAGCCCCCGTCGTCGTTGTCGGGCTATCGGTCAAGAAGCGCAGCGTTTCTTTCAGTCACGATGCTGAGGAACCTATGTCTACTAAGTACCTAGGTAGCTTTTATGTACCGAGGTACTTACTCATCAATTGCAGTCTTGCTAAAGTTGACCTTCAGGTAGATCAGTTACGGGGGCCAAGGCCACTAGGTGCCAAAAAGGAAAATGATACGACTCCCCGACCGGTCAAGACGTAATTTTCCAGGGTACCTAGGTGTAACAAGGTTCGATCTCAGATGCCCGGATAGATAAAGGACTCCAAGTCACGTTGAAACACAACACATCGTACCACCGTTCTTGAAGCTCAACTTTCGTACCTTGCACTCTATACCCTCATCTATAAGTCCGTTATATATTTGGGCATATATCCTCAGTGTGCTTAAGGAACACAATGGCGGAACAACCGAAGATCACACTTCATTGGTGAGCTCACATATCATTACAACCAACACTGACAAGATCGTGCCTGGAGCGCTGACATCGTTATCCAGGCTCGATGGCTCACGAGCCAATTCCATCCTCTGGCTCCTAGAGGAATTAAATGTCACGTATGATGTCGAGATTTACCATCGCCAGCCAAACATGCTTGCACCTCCGGAGCTAAGGAAGGTCCATCCTTTGGGCAAGTCACCCGTCGTCACAATCCAGGCCCCCGGAACATCGGAGCCAACCGTGTTGGCCGAGTCGGGTTTCATATTCCAGTATCTCTGCGACCATTTTGGACAGGGTTCGACACTTGTGCCCAATAAATGGAAAGACGGCCAAGAGGGGAAGCTTTTGGGGGAGACCGAGGCGTGGATGCGCTACACTTATCTCCTCCACTACACGGAGGGTTCTTTCATGCCAAACTTAGTGATGTATATCGTCCTATCAGGTACGTCTCAGTTATATCCTGCTAGTGCGGAGCAACGCCGGGGCCACCCGTAAACTGACATTCTCCGAAGCCCTCAAGGGAAACCAGGTGCCGTTCTTCATTCGGCCCGTCTCCTCAATGTTAGCCAACAAGGTTATCTCAATGTTTGTCTATCCCAACATCAAGAAGCACCTCGGCTTTCTAGAGACGCAGCTCGAGACATCCGGTGGAGAATTTCTGACTGGCCCTGACTTCACTGCTGCGGATATCCTCATGAGCTATCCTCTGTTGGCAGGCAGGTCAGCGTTCGACGGTCTGGGCGAGTTCGCCAAGGGCACAGCAAAGGAGAGCTTTCCCAAGGTCTATGCTTATATGGAGCGGCTAGAAGCCCAGGAGGGCTGGAAGAGGGCTGTCCAAAAGACGAAGGATTTCGATGGTGGTAACTTCAGCCTTGTGCCCACGCCCCGAGAGGGGTAAGGCGAAGATGGAGTACGGAGATCAGTGATGCTCAGTTGCAGCGTACATCAAGGTCCACTTAGGGTTGGCAGAGGTAGCTGTGCCGCTACGAGGCTGTGCTATATATCGCTATAAAGATCTGCCAGCCAGGTATATACATAGTATATGGATCTCGTTTATACGTTCAACATCCCATTTTTTCCAGGCAAGCGAATTCCGGCATGTGACCGGATCAACGTCAGCCGCATGCGGATTTACGCGTACCTAGGGTAATCCTCGTCAGACCCCTGGCTTCATGCAGCTTCTAGTACCTACAGGTACCCCAGCCGCATAAGTCGCCGAGTCTTGTTACCTAAGTATGAACCTAGGTGACACGAGGGATCTTGCAGCTAACTAATATCAATTTGGAAACGTCAAGCAACTACACTAGAACACTGATTATCTTACCATTCTATATCTCTTTCTTGATATCTATTTTCTACATCGAGAACGGCTCATGCGTCGGGCACGGCGCGCATTTGAGTTTGAGAGAGGTGACATTGACGGTCCCACGCCAATGACGTCAATTGGTCGGAGCAGACCCCTGACTACCTGGCGTGCTGGGTGTTCTGGTGTCTAAAGCCGAGGTACCGAAATACCTCACTGTCTAATGATCCGTACTTCGGAGCACACAGGGTGTCTACCTACCTAGGTACCCGGGCAGCCGGGATGGAGGTGCCTGGGTGGCCTCGAGGCTTACATACATGAAAGTTCTATTCCAGCTCAGGAGCGGTAGGATCTGGAGAGCTGCGCCAACACACATATGTAGGCCTACCTGACAGCAACGATGGAATCCACCTGGGCCACCCAACGCACAGGTACGGGCTGTACATCCAACTATCGAGGCACGGTTCCTATCAGTTCAAGCGGTTGGGACATGTAGCCCCAGATGTCCAGCCCCTTCCCGAGGTCCTTGTGGTTGTTGTGGAGAAGGGGCTGAACCGCTTGATTCTCGCAATGGAACCTACTCATCCTGTCACCTTTGTCACCTTGTCAGCTACGGATTATTGTAGGCACCCGAGGCACCAAGGAATCGAACAATCCACCTGTTCCCTGGATGCCGGGATGACAGGCCCCTCCGTGTCGCCGCCGCCGCCGCGGCTGGGTACCATAGTACTAAATCCAGATCGGGACATGGAATTTATTTTGGACAGTCCAATTTTGCCGTGGGCTCCGGACGGATCTCACATCCATACTTTTATCCTTACACTTGCCTGCTTTTCCCGGCGCTCAATGAGTTGACATCTCAAGTCCTAAATCTTAATTCCTTTCAGCAGGACGGCCAGTCCCTTCACAACTGTACATACGTGGTTTCACCACCTAGTTCCGGCGCACGCCTTTCAATTGCTCTTAAGATACCTACTTACACACACCACACGCCTCGCCTCACCGTCATCCGCACCCCTGCATCATTGGCTCCCAATTGCTGTCGTCTCTTCTTGACCGCTACCAACGTGGCTTGTTATACCAGGCATGCCGGCAGCCTCTTTCATGACTGGAGCGAACTATTACCCACACCTCACTATTTACATTTAGCATTGTATTTATCACCATGTCTTCGTCTGCGCCCATCGTTTCGCGCGCCAACCCTAGCCACGATCCCGATCAGATCTCTGTCGAACCACCACGCCTGGAACTCACTACGGCGGAGGATTCTACCGCAACTGCTGAAGGGTCAAGCGAGGAGGAAGACTTCTACGGCACACATGACGATGCCCAGACTTTCATTCAGCCCGTTATAAGTCTGGCTGCGACACGTCTCACTTCACCCAGGACACCGGCGGTCGAGAGAGTCGCCGCCATGGATCAGGTTGTCTCCGGCTATTTCGATGGCGTGGGCTCAGGTAGGGAGGATGATTCTTCAGGAGGGGACGAAACGCCGAGGCAAGAGGGCCCGAAGAAGGCCGTTTCGAGGCATGAGGCCTCGGACTCGGACTCGGAGCCGCAACGGGGAAGACCATTATTGCCAGCTGGAGAGGGGACTAAGTTGCCATCGGACACCTCGATACCGCCGCCCCAGCCTCAATGCACAGAGTCTCTGCCAGCGCCCTGGAGGACCGGTCCTAAGGAAATCGTTGTCGCGTCTCCAAGCCCACAAAGTCATAAGCCGGCATTAGCGGGCGTGTTCAAAGATACTCGGCATCGTCGCTCTACGTCTGGCAGCGCAGAGGCTCTGAGGCGGCTGTCTAAGGCTCTTCCTTCTATATCTCTGCCTTCGATGCCGAACCGCCTCCAGACTCCCTCATTCTTCTCGTCATCATCCTCCTCCAAATCGGAATCGAGACATGGCACGCCACACGGCACGCCATCGCACAGTCCGGGGCCCCAGTCTCCTCGTCTTGGGTACTCCAACCATGCGAGTACATTTCCCATCATGCCGCCAAGCAAATCACCGTCATCTCAAGAACATGCGAGTAGCAGCAGCACCGATACAGTACGTGAGCCATCAACTGGGTCTCTGGAGCCCCTGGGCCTGAAGAAGTCGAGTTCGGACGACTCGATGCTATATCATTCGCTTTCGCGCGTTTCCTCCTTTGGGGATGATGAGCGGTTCACGCACATCCGCGAGCAAGTAAATTCGAGATTCAAGGCCATTGTCGATTCCTTCGAACCGCCATCTTTCAAACTGCCAAGCATGCCTACTACACTTCTGTCCCCACTCAAGAAGACCGAGTTCTCTACGACCGAAATCGAAGCAGGGCCCCGTAGGTCATCTTCGTTGAGGACGATGAAACCTCCAAAAGATCCGCTGGATCACGCGCTCGAGCAACTGACTGGAGACGTGGTCATCCTGGGTGGATACAGAGGTTCAATTCTTCGATCAGCTGAGCCGCCGCATAGGCAGCTCTGGGTGCCTATCAAGGTCGGTCTGAACGTGAGGAAAGTGAATATGGAAGTTGGTTTGGATCCCGAGGACGAGGAGAGGATGGAAGAGACCATTATTCCATCAGGGATGTTAAAAAATGTCGGCCCAGTGGATATAACCAAGCGACTATTCAGAAGGATGCGCGAGTGTGAGAATGCGAAGAGCGGAAAATTGCGAATTCACGACTATGGCTATGATTGGCGGCTGAGTCCACATCTGCTCTCACGGAAAATGGTGGAGTTCCTCAAGACCCTTCCGGCAAACCAAGGCGACAAGCCTTCTGGGGCATTGGTAATTGCTCACAGTCTGGGTGGGATTATTACGAGGCACGCAGTGAATCAGGCTCCGGAGTTGTTTTCGGGTGTTATTTATGCTGGATCACCTCAACGATGTATCAACATTCTCGGGCCATTGAGAAATGGCGATGCGGTACTCCTGAACGAAAAGGTCTTGACAGCCCACGTCAACTTTACTCTCCGGACAACATTTGTCTTCCTTCCCGAGGATGGCTTCTGCTTCGTGGACAAGGTTACCAACGAGGAATACCGGGTTGACTTTTACGACCCTAACGAATGGGTGAGACATCGCCTCTGCCCGAGCGTCAGTGACCCGCCGCTCCCGCCATTCCATCCGAAACGCAACGGCCCGCTAGGCTCTTTCCTCAGCCTCTCTGATTCCCTGTCCTTCCCACGTGCCCGCAGTACCAGTGACCCTGCTGCGAAACGGGGTGGACACACAGCCTTACCCCACCGCAAGCTCCTGAAAGACCGGACTCTTGCCCCCCAGATGGACACCTCAGCCTCATCCACAGAACAGCAAGACAATTTCTCCCACGCAGATTCCCCCGAGGCGAACACCACCCGCGCCAGGAACCTCGCCTACCTGACCCGCACGCTCGCCGAGACAAAGCGCTTCCGCGCCGAGGGACAGCATAACCCAGAACACCAAGCTGCGAACAGATACCCACCCATTGCCGTCATCTACGGGAAGGAGATCCCCACGGTATACGCGGCTCGCGTATCCTGCCGCGAGGCCATCGCGTGCACCGATGTGTATGATGACCTTGTCTTCCATTCGGGCGATGGCGTGGTGCTTGCCAGGGAAGCAATGCCCCCACCCGGATATGAAATAGCCCGGGGCGGGAGGATCAGCTCGGATAGGGGGCATATCTCACTACTGGGCGACATGAACGCTGTGGGCAGGGCTCTGGGAGCTGTGGCCAGGGGGCGGAGGAAGGGCATTGGGTTGGGTGTGGGAGCTAGAACAGGGTCTACCTCAGGAACTATAGCATGAATGAGAGAAGTTGTCCTGGTGTGTAGAACTAAAGCTTAGAAACTGCCAGTCCGCAAGGCTCAAAATAGATCAGTCAGTCATTCTGTCAAGGTCTCGTCCTGTGTCCGCTGTTGCAACGGGGAGAGGAAGAGCATGAGTATTGACGAGGTGGCCTGGCAGCTGCAGGGACTATAAAGCATCATACCAACTTGGCCGGACTCCAAGCCACTTCTGTATTAGTGATGGGTGTCCAAGTGATGGTTGCGGTTGACACAGAGCTTCCAAGTTTGACAGCGTTGAGCCTTTCGCTGGAAGTCAGCATAAATGACTACCAGCTGACCTCAATGCTGGGTGCTTGAGGTGGCATAGTGCGTAAGTACCTCGGTACCTAGGTAGTCATGTTACCAAACATGGATGCTAGAAACACCTGGTCAATACCCGCCTAGTAGGTACCTGGCAAAGGTCTGCCTACAGGGAAACCCTGGAACGCTTGTGAACACCTATTGTATATCTCGGCGCATGGAGTGATTGCCCTCACCAGCATCAATTGAGCCTACTTAAGTACCTACTGGAGGTAAGTAATTTAGCACTCCCGGGCTCAGATATAGAGACCATCTAGGCTTCGGGGCACAGAGGCGGACGAATCTTCTTTCTGATATAATCATGGTCGTCGAGAACCAGATCCAATTCCAAGGTTGTCATAACTTGCTCCGCGCATTGACTTGTGTGACTGCTATCACCGCCTACCTAGGTACTAAGGGCCTATCCAGGTACCTAGACAGCTAGATAGCGTACTGGTACTACTGTAGATGCACGTGGATCCATTGCCCAGGTGCCCAGGTGGCTTGACGGTTGACCCCTCCCCAAGTCCCGACCAATTGGAGAGTATCGCATGATTGGAAGGAGCGCGGTTCCTCACCCCACTGTTTTATTGGCGACCTTGCTTTTCAGTCTTCTCCTCACCTTCATCCTCTCTCCCTTTTGCCTTGCTCCTTTGTAGAGATACTACATCGTCAACCTCTCTCTCTTCCTTTGGATCGGCTGCTGCTGTGACTTCTTCACAGGAGGTTTCCTCCTTTTCACGGCCGTTTCCTTTCTCTCTCCTATCTTTGTCGTTTCCTGCTCTGCTAGTCTATCCACCAGTCTGCTTTCCTCGGGTCTCCACATACAGCTTCCTCCAGTCGATATCTCACGTCTCGTCTCCATCTCCATCTCCATATCGTCTTGCTTCGTCTCTCTTGGTCGACATCACCTCGAATCCTCTACGAGCGTCGGGATTCATCATCTTCCGTTTCTCGCATCTCTTATCAGCTTCAGCTTTGTCGTGTGCGGCTCTTTCCTTTAGTCGACTGGGCTCTTTCCGCTGCTATCTGGCTGTTGATCAGAGCTACCATTTGGTATCGCAATACAGACAACCGTGCGACGACTCCTGTCGTGCTTCTCTGAGCTTAGCTGAGGAAGATTTCGAAGACGCTGCTGAAGAGAGAGGTCACCCGACCGAGATATATCAATAATTTGTCTTCAGAGACAGAAAGGGTATACTTTCCAGAGCTTTGGGAATATCTGTAGGAGAAGGTCCCTTCTTTTGCAGCTCTGTCCCACATCAGTTCTCTTCCGCTGTTCACGTCAAGATCGATCCGATTTGCCCTGCAGTTTTTCCAGAGCAAGGCTACCACTTGAGATATTACAAGGCTTCCCAAGGTCTATCATCCAGCTGATACAGTATGGCGGAGAGCATCGGACCTGGCACCCAGCTGCCCCCTCCCCCGCAGCCGAATGCTGGCGCTCCCGGATACGAGAACGGTCAGAATGGCTCATCGAACCAGAGCCACATGCCGCCGCCGCCCTTGCACATCCCTGCCAACACCAATCCGATTCCGACCGCTGTCACTTCGCCCTTGTCTGGCAATAATTTGACGTCCCCCGGCAGTGCCGGTGCTTTCATTCGGCGCGCCGCCCCTGAGCCCAACAAGCGAGCTCTATATGTTGGTGGTCTGGATCCTCGTGTCACCGAGGATGTTCTGCGTCAGATATTCGAGACTACGGGTCACGTGCAAAACGTCAAGATCATCCCCGACAAGAACGTAAGTAGGAAAGGGGAACCGTCGCCAACTTCTGGGGACATAATGCTGACCGATGTTTCACCAGGCCAAGGGGTACAACTATGGCTTTGTTGAGTACGATGACCCTGGCGCAGCTGAGCGGGCCATGCAGACACTGAACGGTCGTCGTGTCCATCAGATGGTGCGTCTTATGGAGATTTGGCATGCACTTGCTCTTGGTTCGGCAACTAACGATTGTATAGGAAATCCGTGTCAACTGGGCCTATCAGTCTAACACGTCCAACAAGGAGGACACCTCGAATCATTTCCACATCTTCGTGGGCGACCTGTCGAACGAGGTCAACGATGAAGTTCTCCTCCAGGCATTCTCTGCTTTCGGCTCGGTCTCCGAGGCCCGTGTCATGTGGGACATGAAGACTGGCCGATCCCGAGGTTATGGTTTCGTTGCGTTCCGCGACCGACCCGAAGCCGAAAAGGCTTTGAGCTCCATGGACGGCGAGTGGCTGGGCTCCCGTGCGATCCGCTGCAACTGGGCCAACCAGAAGGGCCAGCCATCAATCGCCCAGCAGCAAGCCATGCAGTCCATGGGGATGACCCCTACCACCCCCTATGGTCACCATCACTTCCCCACCCACGGAGTTCACAGTTACGATATGATCGTCAACCAGACTCCTGCCTGGCAGACGACCTGTTATGTGGGGAACTTGACACCATACACGACGCAGAACGACCTGGTCCCCCTGTTTTCGAACTTTGGCTATGTTGTTGAGTCGCGCTTCCAGGCTGATCGCGGCTTTGCTTTCATCAAGATGGATTCCCATGAGAATGCGGCTATGGCAATTTGCCAACTCAACGGTTATAATGTTAATGGTAGACCACTGAAGTGCAGCGTAAGTTGGGTCCCCCGAGGAGTCAATCTGTCGATCGAAAACTGACATTGAAACAGTGGGGCAAGGACAAGACTCCCAATCCGCAGGCATTCGATCCCAACCAGGCGTACAGCCCTCAGAGTGCTCAGGCGCCTGGCTTCCCGGGAACTCCTTCCCAATACTTCCCCCAGTACGGTGGTGAGTGACATTCTTACTGTCTCCACTCGTCAAGCACCCCACTGACAGTCCCACAGCAGCGCAATACGGACAGCAGGGTAACTACGGCGGTCCGGCAGCTCAGTCTCCCGCCGGGTATGCACCTCAGATGGGCTTCAGTGGACCGCCCAGCGCCGGTGGCTACGGACGTGGTCAACAGCCTCCCAATGCCCAATGGGCACCCCCTCAGGGACCCAACGCCGGCTACGGCTACCAAGGCTAATCTATTTGAGCGCGGCGACTTCAGGGTCTTCTCTTTCCTTGCGTCTGCTCTTATTCGGCGTGTCTAGGATTTATATACCTCGAGAGGCATCATGGTGGACTTCTTGATGTCCCACCCGACGGACAGTCTGCATCGGCTCGAGGCAAACACAGGACTCATCGTCTCACTCTGATTCCTACTGTTACTCCCAGGACCCTTTAACTTTCTCGTGTGTTCCAAGACTATTTGTGTAGGATTTTGAGCATCTGTTGCAGAGCGTGGGAATGATTGAACAGTCTCTATATTCATGGTCTAAGGCATCGACGCTGGACGGTTCCGATCGTGTTCATGTTTAAGTGATGGATGACGCGGGATTTCAATTCTCATGTATTCCACAGTTCCACGGCAGAACTGTACAACTTCTTTTGGTCCGGTCGTACTTCCAGGCGCTTTCATTTCCTGTCCGATTCATTTCCCAGAGAATTGCCTTATTGTATTCGTGTTGTTCCATGCGCTGGATTTGATGATTACAGATTTGCTCGATTTTTGTAGGAGGAGCCTATTGTTCATTTTCATACGCTGACGAGAGGGCATTAATGCCCATCTACGTCTGGATGATGTTCTGGAATGACGTTACGAATATTTGCTTGTCTACTGTCAATTCATACCATCTCCCTCCCAGGGACGAGGTACGTTCTACACACTGCTGCTGGCTGGGCAAAGGAGCAAAAGAGTTACGAGGCGTTGAAAGTCAGGCTGGAATAAGAGGCGGCCAATCCTATTGCAGCTGTGTTGGGTAAGGGTGAGAGACCCATCAGACAGACCGAGCAGACTGACAACTGTACTGTACCGTACTGTACAAGGAACGATAAATCTAGCCGTCTGTCAAATGGGATGGACCAGATTCGATGTTGCGGCCATTTCGATGTAGCCTGACAGCCTAAGTGTCGCCGGATGCATAACTGCAAGTAGCCGGCCCACAGCTGCCAATACAAACTCAACCGCAAAGATGACTGACTCGGACCAATGATTGGTTGGGTGTTTCATATATCCAGATTCAGTCACTACAAACTCCGGCGTTATTCCATTTGTGCAACCTAGGAAAGCATGCGTGATGTGATGGTCTGGTAGTAATAGCCGGCTCGAGGGTCGCATCGCATAGCATCGCATTGGTTGTACAGTGTAATGGGAGATCTCTACCTAGAACTTGCGATAGCCCCACTGAGCGTGCTCGAAATACATACCTGAGTATTACCAACGACCTCAAAGGTCAGAACGCACTGTGCAATAACTCGGCGTTGCTATTAATGCCCAACCTACTCATAGTAGCCAGGCTGTAACCCCTACTAGTTGCCCCGGTGCTTTCTAGGGTGCTGTGGTACTATGTACCCACCCAGGTAGGCAGGTCGGCAGATACTATAGTAGCTGGAGTTGGTAGCTGTCCTGCGTAAACTGCAGCGCCCTTAGTGCCCTTAGTGCCTTCAGTACGACTGGGCAGTACCCCCGGAGGTCCTCTCCCTGGTCCGTTGTGTTCTGTTCTAGGTTTGGCGTGCTTGCCCGTGCTCCCAACCAAGACTTCCAGGTGCTTCCCTCCCTGCCTCCCCAGACAGGCATTCCAGTTTGGAAACTAAACACCTCCAGTTTCTCCGATCCAACAAAATACCATCAACAATTTCAATACCTCATGCGGCCTCCGCCTTGGCATATTGTTCCCCGTCCTGTGCATTCATTTCCCATAATGAATATCTAGACCAACTAGACAAGGGCTCTCCCTCGATACTCCTTGGGTGTTTGTGCCCAATCCAGCTTGCGCTGGTCCGATCCTGTGCTGTCCTGTCCTGTCCAGTCCGGTCAAGTCCTTCTACACAGTACGGCCTTTGGTATCATTGCCTCCCAGCCCACTTTTTGTCCGCCTAACCACACCAAGGAGCCAACGGCAACCTTGGAACGCTTGGGGTTACCGCCCGCCTGTTGCGTTGTTCTAAGGGTTTGGGTACTGAGTGCCTGCTTCATTCTATCTCTTGACAAAAGAAAGTCAGCCCAATTACGCCGGTAGATACTCCGAGCGACATCGTCCATCTTCATCAGCAGTGTGGTCTGTTGACCTCTTTCCTCCTCGCCAACCCGTCACAACGCCTTGCTATTGTGCAGCGACGTCGATCTCGATAGCGACATCCACGTCATCGACGAGCCGCAGCTATGGATCAGTGGGGGCCAGCCTACCACGACCCTGCTGGCGCATCGAGGAGATACAATGGCAATGACCAGTTGAGTCCCCGTGGTTACTCTGCCCAGCAAGGTCAAGCGCCAGCCCAGGCACCTGCAGGTTTCAAGTACGATCAATATCAGGGAGCGCTTAATCCACATGCTTCTCCTAGCTCCGCGACCTCGCCCATCACCACCCCGCAGCTCCGCGATAACAACGGCGACGTCGCTATGGCCGACGCAAATGACCCCTACGCAGCCAGCATGAGGATGCCCATGCGACCTCATCACTCTCAACATGTCTCCAGCAGTAGCCGGTCGTCCACTCTGCACTCCCCGCAGGAGCCTTCCGCCGCTGCCCAACGTTACTCTCCCATGGAGGTCTTGTCCCCAACCTCTCCATATGCGAAATCTGGAGGTAGCCAGTTCTCCGCCCCTCCCACAACGCGACAGTCCCCGACCAGGTCAGCCGATTACCATTCACCACAGAGCCCCTACTACCAGGGTAGCCGGCAATCATCACAGCAGCTGCCACCAATGGCACCGTTCCCTGCCGCTTCCGAACAATTTCCCCAGCTCGGCGTTGGCAGTTTGAGGAGTGGCAGTTGGCAGAATGATCCAACATCTCCTCGAAGGATGGCCCCAATACAAGCAGGTCCCGTGGTGAATAAGGGTCCGGTGCCCGAATTCAGGAAAGTCAGGACAGCGCAAGACCTCAGACCGAGGGTTAACGCGCAGCCACCATTTAGGCGAGCGAATCCAGAAGGCGGTTTTATTAGTGTAAGAAACTACAGCGTCTGAGAGTATTCGTGGCCCAAGTTCCAAGCTGACAGTATTGCCGCAGCCCCTTCAAGCCCTAACCGTTCATCTGCCGGCGACATACCGAATATGCAACCCAAGCTTCAAGTACGAGTCATCGCGAAATCCCCGACGAGTCCTTACAAAGCCAAGTAAAGGCTGCAAGAACGATGGCTACGACAATGAAGACAGCGATTACATCCTCTACGTCAACGATATCCTCGGCTCTGAGGAAGCAGGCCATAAGTGAGTTCATCGACGACTGCCGTTGCAGGAACACAGATAGCTGAACGCCCTCATAGGAACCGGTATTTGATCTTGGACGTTTTGGGTCAGGGAACCTTCGGTCAGGTTGTCAAATGTCAAAATCTCAAGACCCAGGAAGTCGTCGCTGTCAAGGTTATCAAGAACCGCACTGCATACTTCAACCAGAGTATGATGGAGGTGTCTGTTCTGGACCTGGTAGGTTGCTTCGGATCGGAAGTGCGCGACGGTGTATATCGCTGACGACACTATAGCTCAACACCAAGCTCGACAAGAACGATGATCATCATCTGCTGAGGCTGAAGGACACTTTCATACACAAGCAACACTTGTGCCTCGTTCTCGAGCTCCTCAGTGTCAACCTGTATGAGTTGATCAAGCAGAATCAATTCCGCGGCCTTAGTACGACTTTGGTCAGGGTGTTTGCACAGCAACTCCTCAACGGCTTGGCCCTGTTGAACAAGGCACGCCTTATACATTGCGATCTGAAACCTGAGAACATCCTGCTGAAGAACCTCGAGAGTCCCATCATCAAGATCATCGACTTCGGGTCAGCATGCGACGAACGTCAGACTGTGTACACGTACATCCAGTCAAGGTTCTACCGGTCACCGGAGGTGCTACTCGGCCTGCCGTATTCTTCGGCGATCGACATGTGGTCGCTTGGCTGCATCGTCGTTGAGCTGTTCCTCGGCTTGCCCTTGTTCCCTGGGTCATCCGAGTACAACCAAGTTTCGAGGATTGTCGAAATGCTCGGCAACCCACCCAACTGGATGATCGAGATGGGCAAGCAGGCAGGCGAGTTCTTCGAAAAGAGACAAGATGAATTCGGCCGCCGCACGTATCACTTGAAGAGCATGGAGCAGTACTCACGAGAACATGGCACCAAGGAACAGCCAAGCAAGAAGTACTTCCAGGCCGAGACGTTGCCTGAGATCATCAAGTCCTATCCCATGCCTCGAAAGAATATGAAGCCGATCGAGATCGAACGAGGTATGCCATTAGCACAACCTTGAATCGGTACAGCCAATACTGACCTTCAACAGAAATGAACAACCGGATAGCATTCATGGACTTTGTACGAGGTCTCTTGACTGTCAACCCGTTGGAAAGGTGGTCGCCGCAGCAGGCTAAGCTCCATCCGTTCATCACCCAAACCAAGTTCACGGGCCCTTTCGTGCCACCGATGAATTTGAAGGCAAGCTCTCTGAACAGGTCACCCGCGCCCGGAACGCAGCAGCAGCAACAGGCCGAGGCGATAAGCAAACAAAGGGCGCAAGCTGCTCAGGCGCAGGCCAACTCGGCAGCCCAGGGGGCTTACTCCATGGCTACTGGGCAGTTCCAGTCACCCAGTCACGCAACAGGGTCGGCATACGGCGGCAATAATATGTACTCGCCGAGCCACGCTGGGAATCCTCCCGCATATGCGTCGCAGCCAAATCCATACGGCCAAGTTGCGATGAACCAAGTGCCGGCGCAGATGCCGCCCGCGAACTACAATGCAGTCACTCAACAGCCTGGCATGTATCAGCAGGCCGTGAGGAGGCAACGCGCGTCCACCATGGAACAACAGCAGAGTGGCATTCCTGCGGCTATACAGCGGGTCGCCAGTCATCTTGACCCCAATGCACCGATCCGATTGCAGCCAAGCCCTGCGTACTACCCACCGGGAGCAGATGGGGTAGGTCTCCTCGACCAAGCCTCAGGACGTGCTAGTGGTAGGAGGGGCAGCCAAGCTCAAAGGGCTGGTACTCGGAGCAACCGAGACTTCATCCGAAACCTTGAAGAGCGGACGCTCGAGGAGGGCTTTGGTCAAAATAACCAATGGGGTCACTGAAGACGAGACAGTGCAACATTGCTTGACAATTAGAAGTTGGCATTGAGACCCAGGTTCCCAATCGCCTCCCTCCCGGGGCCTCAAACCCTGCGATGCCCCTGTTACCGAATGCGACTCGTGGGCAAGTTTAGGACACCCTGGGTAGAACCCGGTGTTTGAGCGCATGTCAGCAGGACCAGCCAGTCGTACCCAGCGCCTTGGGCGCGTAGAGACGACCATGATCTACCTCCTCAGGAGGTGCAGAGGACCGAATTGGAGGCCTGGATGTGATCTGTCGCTGACACCTATCGTCCAGCCGCGGCACCGGTCGAGATACCTCCCTTTGGAATTCATACGACGGCTAGGAAGGGAGGTGGCACTCGGACGATTTAAAACCAGGTCTCCCCACCGGCGAGGAGACGGGTACTAAGTTCTGAGCAAGGTATTCTTAGCTTTTCGATTGGGCCGAACTTGGGCCGAAGTTGGAGCCTCTTCACTCCAGTTCCCGCTGCGTTTTATGTTTTTTGTTTTAGTATTAGGAGGTACGTGGAAAGGCGGTAGTTCATGACATGAATATTTGAGCATACGGGAGGGCGCCGACCGAGCTGGGTGATAGGAATAGCGGGAATTATTTGGTTGGTGGTCCGCCCTATCTGATCTATAACGCGGCCCCGGAGAGAGTAAGAAATGATGCATAGCTAAGGTCCTTTGAGTCAAACCTGTACAGAGGAGGATTCCGCGGGTGTAGAGACACTGAACGGTCTCGCCGCGTGTCTCTCTGGCAGAGTTGCCCGAGGCAAGCCTGCCAGCTTCTTCCCTCCGTCCTAACCAATCTCATAAATGGCGAAACAAGCCCTCCTCGCCACGACTTGCCCCGGACTGGTGTTATCGTATCCATGGCCAGAGACAATTGCCCCCAGCTGAGCCGAGCAGAGCAGGCGTGTTGCCATTCGTAACGTGCCATTCTGGTGATTGATGCTCATCTATCCATGATCTCGGTCCTCCCAGTCAGGGTGTATCGGCTCTTGCTCCGTTGACGTTGCCGAGATGCGCGGGTATCACGGGGCAGTAGCAACAAGGTGTAGTGTGCTACCTGTACCGGTAGTTTCCCCCTCACCCACCAACAATGATGCTAAATATAGAGGCGGCGCGGCTGAGTCCCCAGTCAGTGGAACGCCGGGATTACTCAATGTTTCTGTTGAGCTAGCTTGTTCTTATCTACTGTACTTAAGAAGCTTATTAACTACCTAAGAACTAGAATGACACCCCCCTTCTGAGATGCATCCGGCTGCACATGTGCATGCAGGAGTAGCGGAGGACTCTGCTCGCGCGGATCCATCAGATGGAATACTACCTCAGTAGGTACGTGATGCGAACGGTGCCTTTTTTGCTTCCTTTTTTGCTTTTTGTGTCAACCCGAGACCCAGTCCAGTGGTCCGGGCGCTACATGCGAGTGATATCGGGTTAGCAGGTTAGGTAGCTACTTGGGTCGATCTTCAACCTGAATGTGTTGATGTTGCGTCGATACTACTCCGTGCGTGGGTCGCTATGCTTCCGCGGTATACAGTGGTATGGATTCACTCCGCAGATCCAAGTTGGTGTACATAGGCTTGACCACAGCATCAAGCTCTGTATATGTTGAGATTTCGCTTGAGGAGGCAAGTTGTACGATGGTAGGTCGCCCAAGGATAGTCCACATGGTATGTATCAAGAAAAAAGACGATAAGCGCTCGGGCAGCGGCCTGTAAAGGTTTCACAATCAAGCGTCTGAGCATCGGCAATGGGACTATGTAGTCTGGCAGTGTGGAAGCAGAGGAGTACCCAGGTAGCAAGAAGGATGCAGGTGGGGGAAGGTCGTGCAACGCTATTCGCCCATTACCTAGCATCATCACCATCATCAACATCATCCTCATCCTCCTCCTTCCTCCCGAGCTGAGCTAAATCCTTGATGCCTGACCGCCCCTCTACCAATTTCCGTTTCCCTTCCTTCGACAAATGTCTACCAGGTCTTCTATCAGATTATAGTTGACTTGACACTACTAGTGAGCGAATATTTCCCTTGAGTTGCATCTTCGAGTAACGTGCCTTTCCTACTGCCCATCGGTACAGCCGAGCCCCGGTGCCTTCAGGTCCTCTGTTGATCTCCTTGGCAAGGTACCAGTGGCTCAGCTCATACATATGTGCCTCTGCATTGGCACCAACTGCACTGAGACCCTGACCTGCAAGGTGATAATTATGGGATGAGAAGCTGCCGGCAGGACCACACATCAGACGAGACATCACTCTCACCAGCATTTGTGTTCTTGCCCACAGGTGTCCCTGGGAGCGGCGTTACAGCACATATCACATACATATTACATACATATCTATGCCCTCTGTGACTTGGCAGCGGACATTCCAAGGTTGTTTTGAACGTTCTTGGCAGAGGTACGACATCTGGCATCATCTGTTTTGTTGTTATTTTTTCCCCTAGGTTGCCTGCATCTCTCATCTGCACTCCTGAGGGCTGCTGAGCTCTTGTGGAGATTGGCAGTAAAGCTGGACCACTCACTGTCTAACGGTCTGAGTGCTCTGGAGAGACCCTTGTGCTTGCTTCTGCGCAGGTGCACAGCCTCAACAAGATCATCCAAGGCGGCATCGCGCCTAACCAAAAAGTGCCCAGTGTTGTGCCCCAGTGCCCCTCCCTACCTTGCATCCTCAACCCCTCCTTCTTGTCGTTCGGCTTCGTCCTGAGCTTTGTGTAAGAGGACAGCTGCACCGTACCTAGCTGCTTGCTTGGGTTGCATAATCACCTCAAGTGTTGTATCTACCTACGTGCGTATGTATGTATGTACGTATGTATGTATGTACGTATGTACATGCAGCTATCCTTGCAATCTTTCCATACCACTGTACCACTACTACGGTATGTTACGGTGGGAGTCTTCCAAGGTTGTCTGAACTCTACCTTACCTTCAAGGTTCCGAGGCTGTTAGGCTCCCGACCTGCATCCCATTCGCCTTCCCGCCTTTCACATCTTACACATACGCACATCTAAGCCTCACATTCACGCACACACATCCACACACGAGATTCGTTCAGATTGCCTCTCACGCTCTAAATCTCTCTGTCTTTCCGCAAGGGAAGACGAGGGTGGCAAGAGAGTGGCAACAGAACAACCTTGACTGACTGACTGACTGACGGACGGACGGACCATCACAGACTGGCAGCTGAGAAGCAGCAGCAGCAGTAGCAAACAGCAAAGCTGCCGCTGCCCGGAGCCTTGACCTATCCTGCTTCAAAGAAGGTGGAATCTACCTTGAGAGCCGGAGCTAAATCTGGATTTGGGCCTTGGGATTGAAACAGGAACTGAGACTGTATCTGGAGAGCAGCAGCGGCCAGCAGCAGCCAGCCTGAGGTTGAGGCAGTCCTCAGATAAAGAGGCTGCTACGTGCCGACCGACCCCTCCTCGGCCTGTTTCCTCTTATTATAATGCCTTTCGGTCGTCCAGCCAGATCAAACAACCGGTCTCAACACAACCTGGTTGAATCGGCCGGCATCGCTGCCGCCAATACTACTGTCACAGGTCCCGGCTCATCATCATCGTCCGGTCAGGGTATTCCCACCCCCAGCTCTGCTAGTACTGGTGTCGGTGCCGGTGCCGGTGCTGGTGGTCCTCCTGGTCAACCCCGCCAAGTGCAGCCTCAGGGTCAAACTGGAGGTCAGCGTCAGGGCCCCTCTTCCTCAGCCTTGGACCCCTCCAAGACCACCGCATCCTTTGTTCAGGATCCCAGAGCTGCCAACCAACCACTGCCGCCTCACAACCTCTACACTTCTTCTACACCTGTTTCCGCTTCTGGATCTGGATCTGGATCTGGATCTACCTCTGCCTCTGGAGACCCATACTCCTCGGTGCAGCAGTTGCACGCACTGAACACTGCCAACCTCAACTCCAGCGCCAACGTCGTTCCCGACGCCAGGGTTAGCAAGGCTGCGTATGACTTCCGTGATGCTGTTGGCAGATCACGGTCTCAAAGAACTCACCAAGTGGCCACCCCAATCCAACCTAACCTCTCCTACGGCGCAAGTTACGAGGATCTTACCACACCATTTAATTATCAACAACAACAGCAACAACCCATTGCTTACCAGAATCACCTGCAGCAGCAACAACAGCAAGGGCCCCCCGTTGAATCTAGGCGCTCAACCCGACGACTAATCAAGAATATCCTCGCCGGTACTAATAACCCCAGCAAGGCTGACCAGAATCGCGGTGATCACTCACACCACCCATCCCTGTCCCAATCCCAATCCCAATCCCAAGCCCAAGCCCAAGCCCAGAGCTACTACAGCAATACCAGCGGCCTTGCCCGTCGACCTTCGAAGCGGGTCAGCAATCCACCGCCACCTCCTGCGCTACGGACCGGGCCGTCACAAGTGTCACTCGGTCAGCACTCGATCGACTGGCAATCACAGGGAACACAGGTTCAACCGTCGCCAATACAAAGCGTAAGAGTAGCATAGATCACATGTCCCCCATCCGTGAACCATAAGCCTGACACCGCCTCGTGACTACAGCACTCCCACGAATTTCCACAATCAACCCTCCGTCGGGTTCCTACCGGCCAAGATACATCGCCGTATTCAGACGACGGCGGTTTCATCCAACAACAGGGGCAGATACACATCCAGACCCAGCTGAACCCCGACCAGCAACAGCGAATAGGCCAGGTAGCTTTCGACCCCGCCACGCGACAGTACCAGTTCATTACCCGTTCGCCTCAGAGGCAGGTACAGGCTGAAGGCAACCAACCCGCCTACTCTAGCAATCTGAGTGCGGAACAGCATCGAAACCCCGAGACCATATCGCAACTATCGCACGACTCACCTGCTAACGACGGAGAGCACCACGCGTCGTCTTCAAACGTCCAGTCCACGGCAGCGTCCCCTGCGGTTAGGTACTCTGCCAATTTGCAGGACTTACCCGCGCGGACGAGTTCTCTACAACCGTTCCCCCAACAAAGCGTGCCGCAGCCGCAGCAGCAGCAGCAGCAGGAGACGGCGCACCAACAGGAACAGCATCAGCCAACTATGGCTCCGCCAGGAGGAGGCCCTCAGACGAGGGGATCGCAAGATACCGAGAAGAGCCTCAGAGGCAGCAGTGAATCACACACCGGGGCGCCCCCTAGTTATCGGCATAGCCAGCACAGCCAGCAACCGTCCAGCAACATGAATCCCCTACCTGCGGTTCCGCAGAGCGCCCAGGGCCAGAACCCTAACTACCGGCCGAGCTCATTGCAGGCGAGGGAACAGTTCGACGGTGCAGCGGAGCAAGGCCGCAACAGCCCACAGCCATCAGAAGATCCCGAGAAGGCTTTCAAGGATTTATGTACGTCCCTCGTCCCTGCTTGGGTGCGGCGCATGGTGCTGACTTGAAACAGTAACGAAATACAAAAATGTTAAGCGCTTGTATTTTGACGGAAAGACACAGATCGAGCAACTGAGTGGTCAGGTGGAGCAGCTGCAGGATGCTGTCGCCAACCAGAGAATTACACAGTCTCGCACCGCGTTGGACGACAACGAATACACGACGAGGTTCAACAGGCTCAACGGGGCTATCAACAACTTGTCCTTCAACATTCGCAAGGATTGGGTTTCGCTCCCCGCCTGGTTGGAAAAGTTCGTAAGCGCCGACGCTCTGAAGACGGGCAAGCAGGAGATGACGGCCGTTGGTCGTGCTGTCATCACAGGCTGGCTTGTCGAGAATATCTTCCACGGCTGTTTCCATCCCGGTCTCGAACCGGCGCTCAGCAAACAACTCAAAGAGATCGAGCAGAACATTCGACGTAACTGCTACACGTTAAACAGCCAAGAGGAGTTTGATGCTCTGACTTCTAAGGTCGTAGGTTGGAGAATGACGACCCTCGACGGCCTGCAGAACATTCTGCAGTCGGAGGAGAGTGCGAACAATCGCCAAGAGTTCATCCACAAGGTCACGGAAGATCTCGTCAAATACCTCTTCGACCACCTCACAGACCCACCCCCAGCAGGCGTCGACGGGAGCGTGAGCATGATCGTGGAGCTTGCCGTTGGCATTGCAGCAAACCTCCCCCTTGAGAGCCGAGATGTCGCAGTCATCTACCCCCTGCCACAGGACAACATACAGCCAAATATCATGGAGGTTGAGAAGGCGCCCCTCCCGGCGATCGAGACAAGGCCAGCCGATGGTGACGGAGACGCCGATTCCAGAGGTGAGGACAACGGGAAGGATAGCGGCGGGGAAAAGAGCGGCAGCAGCAAGGAACGCAACAAGTCACGAACCGGTATGTCAACGACTTCAACTCTATCTAATCTACTCAGCAACGCTTCATCGGCGCTTGTCCCTGGCAGCGGGAACAGTCGGAAGGGCAGCGTCGCCTCGACTTCTCAACAATCGCCGCTTGCCCGGAAGCAATCGAATGCGACCTCGCTTACTGACTCGACAACCAACCTAGCTCTACCACCAAAGGACAGCAACAAGGTGCGCTTCGCCGGTTTCCTTGCCGTGGAGGTCCGTGGCCGACATGTGCTCGTCAAGGCGCCTGTGTGGACGCTGGGATGAAAAGGTTTCGTAGGTGAGATCGCCGGCCCTCTGTGAATGGGCAGACGGCCAGACATACCAGAGCCATTGATTGATTTTTAAGCTTGGGAATCGGCGGCAATTGAACGTTGTCTCTGGTGTCCCAGCGTATCCACGCGCCACTACAATAGCAGGTTGGACCAAGGACCAGGAGGTCGTGATCCGCTGCCGACGGAACATGCTGGACCAGGGGAAGGGAGGGGGACCGAAGGGGAGGGGGGGGCGGGGTGGTGGTCAACAAAAAGGCATACTCTGCCACCTTCGTTATTAGTCTTCTCAAGGAGGGGCTAAGCTTTCTTACTTGAGTCGAATCTGCGCATTGCGATTACAACCTTTGATTGCACGAAGGCGTGGGGGATGCGTGGAGAGGCATATGGAGGAGGCACTCCGCATACTGACGACCAAGAATCATGACGAAAGGTAGACACTGGATTCCAAGGACAAGAGAATTGAGGCTATGTGTTGGAAGCTACTCTACATTTAAGGTCTGACGATGATCGTACCCGAGTCGTTGAGCTGGGGCCGATGGTAGAGTGAGAGGCGTATCTGGCGAACTGTGTATTTAAGGTCCGCTAAAGGCTATCCCGTGTATTTGGGCATCATCAGTACCAAGATGGCCCGGCGGGACCATCACAGTCTTTGTCAGCTGGTGTGACAGATGAACACGGCCGTTGTTGTAGCCGTGGGCAACTCTCACTCGCCAATCCCAGTATGTGAAAGTAGACCGCCTTGCGGGTTGGGAATTCTGCCGCCATGTCCATCGAGAGTGCCCCTCCGTCGCCAACCTTTGACGATAGCCTCGTGAGAGCCTAGCACGCTGCCATACTCAGAAGTTTACTGGTCCCTGGTGCATAAAAACCAGAGTAAGACCGGCTATTATCCCCTATCTCAGTTCCTTGCCAACATACGAAGCAAAGCAAAGCAAGACATCATGGCTGGTGACCCCTCCTCCAAACCCACCCACCTTGAGCCCTCGGAGCTCGGGACCAAGGAATAGTAAGCTCTTGTTATTTTGTTGTTGTTGTTATTCTTATATCCACGATACTTCCCCCGCTTCCATAGTCATTGCGCGTATGCGGAAGGGCCGCAAGCTGACAGCCAACGCCCAGCTGGGACAACCTCTACACGACCGAGCTGACCAACCATTCGCACGACCCCTCGGACAAGGGCACCGTCTGGTTCGACGACTCGGACGCCGAGACCAAGGTGCTGGAGTTTCTCGAGGACCTGACCGAAGAAGCTGCCGCCTCCTCCTCCTCCTCCTCCTCCTCCTATCCATCCTCCCCAATACCAACAGACCACGAACAATCACAACAAACACAAAAGCCACGACAACCGCCCCAGCTGGACAAGGAGACGACCTCCTTCCTGGACCTAGGCTGCGGCAACGGCTCCTTCCTCTTCGCCCTCCGGGCCGAGGGCTGGCAGGGCCCTTGCCTAGGCGTAGACTACAGCGAGAGGAGCGTGGCGCTGGCGCGCCAGATCGCCGCCTCGGAGGGCCAGCAGGAGGAGGTGCCCGTTGGTTTCGACGCGTGGGATGTCCTGCGGGGCCCCTACGATACCGTCTTGAAGACGAAGGAGACGACGACCACGACCACGACCACGACAACTACGACAGGAGACAAAAAGAGCGATGACGAGGACGGCTGGGATGTCGTGCACGACAAGGGCACCTTCGACGCCATCAGCCTGAGCGAGGAGACGGACGAGGCGGGGAGGAGGATCTGTGAGGGGTACAAGGGGCGGGTCATCAGGCTGGTTCGGCCCGGGGGTGTCTTCCTGGTCACGAGCTGTAACTGGACCGAGGAGGAGCTGGAGGGCTGGTTCGGGGAGGGCAGTGCCGAGGTCGAGGGCGGGAGGTTCGTCAGGGTTGGGAGGGTGAACTACCCGAGCTTCAGCTTCGGGGGCGTCAAGGGCCAGACCATCAGTACTGTGTGCTATCAGAGGCAATGAAGGGTGCCGAGGGGGATGAGGCAAGGATACGAGGGGGATAGGGGAGGCTTCGTATGATCCGGGCATGGATGATAGGCGTTCTAAAATCAGATACCCACGCGAATGAGGATACACATACGGTACGGTACGGGTTATAGCGAAGACCACGGACTGACAAGACGGACGGGACGGATGGAAACCCATCGAAGTGGTAAATAACATCTCTCTTTGACCTTGGCTACTGTATAATCTTACATCGCCCGAGCCCGGGGAGCTAGACACCCCAGCCTGTCCAGCCCGCCATACTGACATGTCAGACTCCCATTCACTGCCCCGTGGGGAGGGGCACCGGAGACCACAACTCGTGTATTCCTAGGGCTCTCTCGATGATAATGCTCCTGTATGCCTAGCCCGTCTTCTAATAGTGTATTTATTGGGGTTTCCTCGTGACTGAAACGCTGGAATATGACCGAGGAGTAAGTGAAAGCAGTGGCCAGACACTCGCATGAAACGGTATAATGCTCTTTGAGGAACCTGAGGACGTAGACAATTTCCATGACGGGAGAATGCGCTTCATTAAAGGTCTCATATCTCCATTTGTCTAAGGGGAGGTATTCATAGGCTCTCCGCCGGACAACGGACTCGCCGCGGCTGCAGCGGCGGTCGTCGCAAAATACCGAACGTCCACGTCGTCATCCTTCTGAAGCTTCTCCAGGCTGGGAATCACCCGCTCCTGGATGAGTTCCTGACCTCTTGGGGACGGGGTTGCGGTCTCGCCGGCCTTCTCGAGCTGGTAGATGGTGCCCTCGTCAGGCAGACGTCGGAGGACATCGATTACAATCGCGTATGTCTTTGCAACGTTAAATCGAATGTTGGGGATGTCATCGACAACGAGCTTGTCGAGCATGGGCAGGATCGACTTAGCAATGACGTCCATGCTGACAACACTTGCCAGCGTCTGTCGCAAGTTAGCTTATATCATACAAGGCAATGCGCATAAGGAGACATACCGAGATAGCGAAGCAGGTCGTCATTCTGTAGAGGTAGTTAGGATGATTGCCCATAGCCATCACCTTGGGGATAATAGCCTCGCTAGCCCACTCGACGCCAAAGACCTCAGCCAGCTTCTTCAGATTGTGCGTCGCTGCCTCGCGGATAGAGAAAACGGTGTCGCCCAGCCATCCCATGCACAGGGCGCTCAGCTTCTCGTCGAAGAACTTGACTCCAAGTTGGCTGGCCAGCAAGGGGATGTACTCAATGATGGCCAAGCGAACACGCCATTGTTTGTCTTCAGCAAGCTGGACAATTGCGGGTAGCAGGGATTGCGAGAGCAGGTCGATACCGATAACTATGAATGTTAGTCTTGTGAACGGAACGGGCTATGGAGAACAGCTTACCTTGGTTGACCAGCTCCAACTTCGAAATGATGTGCAGGCGTACTTCAGGGAACTCATCCTTGAGCATCTGAAGGAACATAGGGAGGAGATGGTCGATAGTCCTACTCTAGTTAGCAAAATAGAGGACGACATGGGAGCAACTCTCTGCGAACGCGAACGTACTCTTGCTTGCCTAGGATAGGGGCCAGCCCACTGATCTGGGTACCCAAGGCGGCACGGACATGCTGAGAACTGTCGGAGACCAGATCTTCAATGCTACCCATGATTTCGTTGAGCAGTGTCGCCCGGTCAACAAGAGCACAGAACCCTGGAATCTGTCCCGCAATCGCCGTCCGCACCTCGGCCTCGTTGTCCTTAAGCAACTTAACGAATGACGGCACAAGATCCCTGGCTACGACCTCCTCGTCAACAGCCTTGGCGATCTGATATCTAGTCAGCAACAGAGCACACCGAGAGACCAGGGTGTTACACACCTTTTCGAACCTGTCTGCAATCATGTACCTGACTCGCCAGCTCTTGTCCTCTATCAAGCTTCTCAGGGATGTGAGAAGGACACCGTGACTCGATTGTTGCTCCTTGGGGACCACTTCGGCGATGGCAATTAGGACCTCTACGGTCAATAGGCGCACGCTGTCCTGGTCGTCCTGCGCAAGGTGCTGAAACATGGGTATCATCTCCTCCACAACGATCGACGCTGGCATCTCCTTCACGAACTTTGCGAGGTTGGTAGCGGCTTGGCGGCGCACCATGGGGGTCTCATCGTGAACGAGCTGTCCAAACTGCTGGCGGAGTTGTGCCTGGATGGGTGGCGATACCTTCTGGTATGGAGCGGTGTAGAGGCCGCACCCTGACACCTTTGAGGTGAACCAGTCGGCTTTGGATAGGCGGATTGTCAGGGGAATGAAGTATTCTTCGACTTGCTGGGAGGACAGATCGTTGCAGATCTTGTTGAGGGACTCGACGGCCTGGAAATGTGAGCACGGGGATTCAATTCGTTCCAGGGAGGTGGGAGCCTACCTTGTCCCGCACGACGGGCTCTTCGATGGCTGCGAGGTTCTCCAGCGGAGACAACAGGACATGACCCCATGCAGGCCCGCCCACATACTCGATGAAGTTGCCAAGCTCCTCGCTCAGGGCAACAAGCACCTCGTCTTCATCTTCGACAGACTCTATACTCCCGTTAGAAGTTGTGTTCGAATGTGAGTGAAGGAAGGGGTGGCGGACCGTCGAGGAAGGGGATGAGTTCCTCCCGAGTTCGCTCTGCGCCCAGGGCCAGGGCGATCGTGGAGAGGCGTCGGATGGCATTGAGACGGAGAATAACATCATCGTGCTATAACACGGTCAGCCAACCATGGGCCCAGTTAGCCATATAATGGCAGCAGATGGCTCCAAGGCTTTGTCGCATACCTTCAGCTCGTCGATGAGCACGGCGATGGGGTAGAGCTCATCGTTCGCGTTCGGCGCGTCAGCCATGGCGAGCGATTTGGGCGAGGACGCTTCCGAGTGTATTGCCGAACAACGATGCTAGGTTTCTGTAGAGGCGGTAGAGTGTGAGCGCAAGGGATGCTCGATCGCGTGCCAGGTGTGATGTAATATAACAACCGACTTTTGCAGCTGATTCCTTTCTGCCTCAATTTGCTCAAGCGAGAATGGCAGTTTCCTGTCAATCGAGCCTGTTGAAAATCGTCGTCAAGCCCGGATCCAACGCAGTGACTTCAAAGGTCGTTCAAGTTCGCGATTCCGGTATCGAGAGATGTGATGGGTGGACGTCGTGGTAGTGATACGGGAGCTCCTAGGAGTGGGATGGAGTCAGGTTTGATGATGTTGGCTTTGGGGTGGCTAGAAGGGGAAGCTTTGGTTGTGGTAGTGCCGGTGCACTGTGGGCTGTCTGTGGCAGCGGGCAGTGGGCAGTGGCACTGAGTGGGCAGTGGGCGGCGCCCCTCCCCTCCTTGAGAAACCGGGGCAGGCTACCTGTGGCTACCTAACAAATTCCAGCTCAACCAAATGCCAGTCTAGCCCCTTTGCGACGATCACGAAACGTACTTTGTACTCCGTTCCGTACCTGCCCTGACCAAGGTACCTTGGTCCCTCCGGTAACCCCCATTTCACAAGGAGCCCAAGTGCGTCATTCTAGGAACCCTTTAGGGAGCCAAAGCTCACAACCAATATACCTACCTAGGATAGGTGCTATCTACATTGCTTACCTATATAACTACCTAGGTAGGTACTGAGTACCTATAAGTATATAACCAATAGCATGAGCCAATACTATGGTGCCGGAGTCTATGTGTACTATGAAGCAAGGCCAGGGTCTGAAAGGCTGATGGACATTGCACTTAGCATTGCCAACATGTAATTACAACTTATCAAGACAAAGACTGTTGCGAGCACCGCGAGATCCTTACTTCTAAACATTGTTTCCTCTCCCTGGAGCACTCTGGATTAATCAGATAGCATGTATGCCCACAGTATACTCGAATATGATTTATTAGAGACATCTAAGCCGCTGTCAAGTCAGTAGCACCAGAATGGGGCGGTGAGGTCGTCCGGCTGGTACCTATATCGAAGTAACTACCTAGGTACCTAGGTACGTACATAGGTACGTATACATAGCAGCTCAGGGTTTACCCAGGGTTTAGTATGGTTGGGGGGCAGGTGGGGGTGTGCCTACATGGCTGCAGTAGCACCCCGCCGTTAACGGGTGCCCCGCGGAAGCCAGCCTTGTGTCAATGGCTGCTCTAAAAATCGGCCTGCCGCTCTGACTCAACTTGGACCGTATTGACGAGCCTCGCCCGACGACGACAACTGCCCCCTCGCCTCCCAATTCTGTCAGTTCAAGCCATAAACTGGTCGAATTTGCCGTCGCCACCATGCCTACCATTACCGTCGACAAATACGCCCTCTATGAGGCTCTGGGTCAGCAGTAAGTCTGCGATTTGTCGTGGAATGCTCCACTGTCTATACCGGACGAGAAGCTCACTGGCGGCGGCGTAACAGGTTCACCAAGCAGGAATTCGAGGACCTTTGTTTCGAGTTTGGTATCGAGCTCGATGAAGACACCGAGGAGGATGAGCGCCCTGCCGGGGTGGCTCCAGAGCTGAAAATCGGTTGGTGTTTGGAAGAACGAGTGCCCTTTGAAGGCGGTTCCTGACAGCAACTCTAGAGATACCGGCAAACCGCTACGACATGCTGTGTTTCGAGGGCATACAACTCATGCTCAACATCTTCCGATCCAAGACTCCCGTTCCGAACTGGCGCGTCGTCGAGCCTAAGGATGGCAAGGTGCAGACCTTGACCATCAAATCAGCCACGAAGGAAGTCCGTCCTTATGCCGCCGGTGCAATTTTGAGGAACATCACCTTCACCCAGCAGAGCTATGACTCTTTCATTTCCCTGCAGGACAAGCTGCATATGAACTTGGCCCGCCAACGGACGCTGGTCGCCATTGGGACCCACGATCTCGACACAATCCAGGGACCTTTCGTCTACGATGCCCTCCCGCCAAACGACATCAAATTCACACCCCTCAACCAGCAGAAGAATATGACGGCGACAGAACTCATGACTTTCTACGAGAAGGACAAGCACCTTGGGAAATACCTCCACATCATCAGGGACGCCCCCGTCTACCCTGTAATGCTTGATGCGAACAATGTTGTTCTTTCTATGCCACCAATCATCAACAGCGACCACTCCAAAATTACGTTGAACACCAAAAACATCTTCATCGACCTCACTGCGACGGATGAGACCAAGTTGGAGATTGTCACGAATATGATGGTGACGATGTTCTCGATGTATTGCGCGGAGCCCTTCACGGTGGAACCAGTCAAGGTCATCTATGAATATGATGACACGCGGACCAAGGTCGTTCCAGACCTGACCCACAAGGTCATCGAGACGGAGGTCGACTACCTGAAGAGCTGCACTGGGCTTGATGAGACCCCTGAGCGCATCTGCCAGCTGCTGTCGAAGATGGCCTACAATGCTAAGCCATCGAGCAAAGACAAGAACCTGATAGAAGTTTCGATTCCTCCGACCAGAGCGGATGTCCTTCATCAGTGTGATATCATGGAGGATTTGGCGATCTGCTACGGCTACAACAACCTCCCGCGATCATCGCCGAACAAGTCCGCTACTGTTGGTGCACCAACCAGAATCCAGAAGCTCGCCGACCTCGTCCGGTATGAAGCCGCTTTCGCGGGATGGACCGAGGTTCTCCCCCTCATTCTCTGCTCTTTCGATGAGAATTACACCTACCTGAACAGGAAGGACGACGGTAAAGCGGTACGACTCGCGAACCCAAAGACTGCGGAGTACCAGATTGTCCGTACGTCACTCCTGCCTGGTCTTCTCAAGACAATCCGGGAGAACAAGGGCAAGGCGTTGCCAATCAACATCTTTGAGACTTCTGATGTTGTCTTCAAGGACGAGACTTCGGAAAGCAAGGCCCGCAACCAGCGCAATTTCGCGGCTGCCTTCTGCGGCAAGTCGTCAGGCTTCGAGATTGTGCACGGTCTCCTGGACCGCCTCCTGCTTATGCTGCGGTCAGCCTTCACAACACACGAGGAGGGGCTCAAGGGCAAGAGCATTGACTTCAAGGTCGTCGAAGAGCCCTCAAAACCAGACGGATACTGGATCGAGGAGATCGATGAGCCCACATTCTTCCATGGTCACGGCGCTGCCATCTACCTTCGCCTCGGTGGTAAGACGCAACAAATTGGCCAGTTTGGCATCCTCCACCCTTCAGTACTGGAGGCTTTCGAAATCAAGTAAGTAGCTTTGGTCCTTCATGATCTTTTACCTGAGATGCCATTATGCTAACCGCTTCCAGATACCCTGTTTCGGCTCTCGAGTTCAACCTGGAGGTCTTCCTATAGATTTGCAAATTAGATATATGTCAAAAGCTGGATGGGATTCTAAAGAGAACATTGCCTTTAGATCCAAGCTTGCGATAGAAGAATTAGAGGGCTCTCTGTCTATTTGGCCGGCCATCTAGATCAGGTAAACTTCGATTGATGCTCAAAAGTGAGATTGCTGGATGCTAGACATGTATGCCAGACCATAAACCTTCTAGGTGATAGTGCTATTCACCCGCCATCGTAATACTTCCTGCACATCACGGTTTGTGATGGTCTACTCGTACGGTTGAACCTTGGGCTTGGAAGGACTTGCATGTGTAGGCTCGGACAACATGTAATTTGCCTCTACACAGGGACTGAATAGTTTTGGAAGGCCCCTACCTAGGGTGAGCAATAACCCACAACTCACTTCAGCAGCGGCCACCCGAATGCTACGTCTCCAGCAAACCCACATTATGGAGACTAGGTAATCACTCAAACCAGTGCCAGTATGTATCACAGCTGCCGACCCGTAGATCTACTCTTTCACCTTGACTTGAGCTTCTGCTTTTGCAAGGTATAAGCTTTTGTTGTTGAACCCTGCCAATTATGAGGGCCCAACCCATTTGGATCTCTTGCCCAGCTTACTACACTTCAGTTCCATCACCTGTCAAGGTGCGGGAACAACATGCTGACCAGTTCATGTGAACTGCTTTCGAAAGAACAGTAACAAGGAATTGTAACTACCTAAACAGGCACGAGCCTTACTTGATACAACACAAGATTCCCTGGTCTACCTTCCCAGTGATTGATCCTTCCTTCCTGTATGCTAAAATTATATCAGAACTTGACTAGGGAGAATCAACGAATAGACACTACAATCCATTCGTGATGATGATTTCCTGCGTGTCATCCCTGGTGCAATTTATATACTTGAAGCCTGCCAAGGTCTCGGAGAGGTATTCTCGATACTTTGGACTGCCATCATGTTATAGGTGTATGCATTCCGGTAGCAGCTTACTAATTGGACGAGCATGATGTACTGAAGAACATTCTGGGATCCTATTGTTGCCGTCTAATTCTCGTCAAGAACTTCCAAAGTTGTTGTTATGACCAAATAGTCTTGCTCAGCCAGGTGAGGAGCTTGAGACGGGAGAGTAGGAACAATTATCGAACGATGTAATATCTCACCCCCTGCAAGGCATCAACACCCTGCCACTTTGAAGTACTAATCTATAGCTTTGAGGAGTTGCCACTGGATCCTTCTCCTTGTTCCTTCCTTCTGTTGCCTTTCGTGTACATTATGGGAATAGGGGAGTTGACCAAGCCACCCTCACACTCACTTAGGCACCCTGGCCTTGATATGTTGCAACTTCTATGACTCTACCATTTAGATATTGCCCTCAACTATCGACAAATCCTCTCAATAGTTCACTGTGGTGACACTGAAGAGACCCATATTACCAGTTGACATATTTGAACGAACACACCAAGCGTCGAACATCTCTGCCAGCAGTAATTGACCACATCCTCAGTTGTGACCCGGTCCATCGTTATTTTATTTACGTTCTCACTATATTCGAGGCCTTTCCGAGACTTTGCACCTGTGTTTTCTAGGTACGTCCTCAAAAAAAGCACATAGCACAGATGTGACTCGTTTCTCTTGATTGCTGCCCTACTTCCTTTTCCTACACCTGCCTAAACAGTCTCGAGGTCACCTTTCTCTGTGTGGTTACAAGGGGTTGTTTACATGATCACACATTTGGATTCGCTTTTTCTCTTGCTAAATCTGACAATGTTATAGTTGAGACCTGAAAAGACTCATCTACAAGATGCCTGGACAGAAGTTACATGACCAACCAATCGACCTAATTGAATTGACATCTGATACCGAGAATACCCCCTCACCCTCGCAGAAGGTTGAACCCACTGTGCTGAATGAACCTGGTAGCCCCAGCAACTCTTCGTTGGACTCCAACCTAGATGTGGATGGCTCGACTCCCAGCCTCACATCTAGTTGCAGTCAGAAGGAGTGCTCCGTGGTCAGTCCCAACACTCAAAGGGATGACGGTGACACCTCAACAGACGATGGGTTGACACTCAGCGGCACATTAGCTCAGAGCAGAAAGCGGAGGCCTGACTCTGACAAAACCACGAGACCATCGCCCAAGATAGATGAGTCCTCGATCTCACTGGTAAAGGAGGCCTTCCAATGTTTCTTTAGGAGCCACCCACTCAAACCCGACTCCAACTACTGGACCATCTCTAAGCCAGTATCAATTCAACCGACCCTCACTCTCCGTCAACCCATGCATGATCCTAAGGACGAAAACAGCGAGTTAAGAGTCCATCCGAACAAGCAATCGGATGGCATTCCCCTCGAAATTGATAGAGACAAGGCCGTCGGTCGCAATGACGAGGACAAAAACGGCAACAAAACTGCTTCTCAGAGCATTGAAATCAAGGGACACGTCCCTGAGAGGACAAGTCTAGACGACATCCCATCCGACAGCCGAGACCATACGAACAGGGAGACCGAACTAGCGAAGACGTCCGACACCGACGTCGGTCTGAAACAGCACGCTCGCAAGAGGCCATGGCTTGAGAAACCCAAGGGCGCCACCCTTAATGAAGTACCACATACCAGTACCAATGATGATGACGGTACGAATATACTCGAACCCAATAAGACTGTCGAATTCAACGGTCATAGTAGCGGCACCCAACTTGAAGTGGCCAGGAGTGATACCTCCGAGGCCGAATCGGTCACATATATTCGGACCGAGGTTTCCCAAAGAGCTGCGAGTGTCACCAGCCATCCAAATAGGGACGCTTTTACTGCGAATTGCCGAACTAGGAACGCCCGAGCTGGCGAGATCCCCGGTAGAGAAGGCATTACTAGCCAGAGAGACCGCAACAACGTTCCCAGCGGGGTAAGGCCTAAGTCTCAAGCATACGATGACCGAGCATCGACTTCCCCTTCTGAGTATTTCAGAAGGTGGCGACCTGGGCAACCTCTCACGGTCTCCCAATCGACCGCAACGCAGGGTAGACCACAACCATCACGCTCAGCGTCGGGAGGGTCATACGCGGAGCGTAGGAGAGAGACTAGGAAACATTCAGGACAGCCCGCCCCAGTCTCTCGAAAGACGTCTAAGCGCCGGTGCTTTGGCAGAACAAGTAGCCAACAGCAGCTTCGAGAGTCCGTGGAGTCGATAGAGGACCAGTGGGGCACCATCCAACAGCGGCGCCAGCCATCTCCCGTGGAGGACATTGGGCATAATTTGACCCCGCCCGAAGTCACCGCTGAACAGCAGGAGACGTACAGGGAGAATGATTTAGGGGCGTCAACATATGCGCTTGCCCAGCAAGAGCTCGATGATATATTCGGCGCTGACATAACGGCTGATCCATCCTTGACGACACTTGAAGTGCAGCGAGCACATGAGGGCCATAATGGAACCCGGCCTAGAACGCGTGAGCCGACAAATGTGGGCGATCCTATGGTGCGGCAGTTCAGCGAACGCCCTGCCAGAAAGTATCCGCAGCAGCAGCGACCGCAGCAACCATGGCCTCAGTCAAAGCCACAAGCGAAGCCCAGCACCATCAAGCTACCAACGACTAACCCCACACGCCCTGAGCCCAGACAGCCACCCTATGCGACCAGGAACGAGACCTTCGCAGATGCGATAGCCTCGTTCAACTTCCTACAGTCGCAGTACGAGAAAAAACGAACCACCACCATCCTGGACTCGGTACCGGCCGACTTTGGCCTACCCAGCCGTGAGTCCCGGATGCGAGCGGCGTACAAGGCGAACAAATCGGGGCGTAATCCCCGACGCAGAGCTAAAGAAGCCGAGAGGAAGAGGATCCGGCACCGTGAGAGAGCTCTGGAGAGGAAGAGGGAGGAGCTCGAGCATCAGTACGCGTACGAGTCCGAGGCGAAGAGGGGGACTCTCATCAACGTGGAGCTGGACAAGTGCCGCCGGAAGTACGCGGAGAACGACCGCAGGCGGAAGGCTCAGGCTCAGAACTACCTGACCGTTGACTTCCTTGAAGATGGCGTAGGCGCCGAAGACGATGCAGAAGTCAACTTGAACGAGGGCGGCAGCGACCAGCGCCGCAGTGCAGCGATCAGACCGGAGGGGTTGATCCCGGCCTCTCAAGCCCTGGAGCCAAACGAGAGAATTGTCACCTATGCCGTGTACATCAGCGAGCCTTACGACCAAGACGAAGGGTATGAGAACCACATGCAGCGCACCGCCGAGGCCTTCCTGATCAAAGACGAGGCCAACGCGTTCGCCCAGAAGCTTTTGACAGACTCGTCCCAGGGCTTGTCAGGTGTGCGCTATGATGCCGACGCGAATGGCCTTCTGGTTGGCCACAAGCGGTTACCAAACGGCAAGATCGTCAGTTGTATGGTGCAAAGGGAGATGCAGGTCTACGGCCTGCTAGACACGCGCAACAAGTGGGTGAAGGAAGAGGTCAAGGACCTATACCGCCCCCGGTTTGACGTCTTCTATACAAACGTCATTCCGAAGGTCTTTCTCGAGAAGGAGGAGGAGGACAAGCAAAAGAGGAGATACCAGAAGGCGAAGGAGGTGGCTGCAGAGGAAGAGGCAGAGGCAGAGGCAGAAGCGGTAGAGAAACCGGAGGCAGGGGAGGGAAAGGAAGACACGAGAGCACGCGAAGAGAGCCCAAGACAAGGGCTCGTGGAGGTTCTGAAAAGCCTGGAAGGTGTGGAGGGCGGGGAGGAAGACAGATCTAGCCTCTTCTCCTCCAGTCCCACCCCTGAGCCAGAAAATGCCCAGGAAGCTGACAACAAGCACTCATCACAGGGCGGCGGCGAGATGAACAACGACGGCGGCGACAATGACGACGAGCGCCACGAGGACGAGGACGAGGATGACAATGACACCGCGTCCATTGCATCCGACGGCACACTCAAGCCTGATAGGCCCGGCGGCGCCCTCGGCAACCTCTCCTGGACAGACGTGGAATTCCAAACCATCCACGCGGGCTCATACACCGACCTCAGGCTCGCGAACCTGGCAGCCTTCAAGGTGGCCCGCCTGGTCTGGCAGCCACGCACGGCGCGCCACTACGCCTGGGAGCACTACGACTACGCCGTCGTGCCGAGCATCAGGGAGGGGATGAAGGAGTGGGACCTGGATGCCGACCGCGCCGAGATCGAGTTCGAGGTGCCGGAGGTTGACGGCCTCGTTGACCACAGGCCGTGGCTGTTTGTCCACTCCCGCGTTTTTGTGGTGGAGGCAAAATTGGAGGGGCCGAGGGATATTGGTTGTGATTTTGTTGTCGTTCACGGCGAGGATGAGTGAAGGAGGACGTGGTGTTGGGGAAGATGGATGGTTAGATGGACATACCCCGGAGACCGCTACGCCGTGGTGTTCCCTCGACATTTATGGTCGTGGTTTGAACATCGTCTTTTGAGAAATCCAATCTCCTGGCGCCTGCATTCTGCAATCTTCTTTTTTCGCGAGGCTACTCGGAGTCCGTAATCTCCTTGACCGGCATCGGTTTTCGAACTCCCTGTATCGTATCCTTCAGAACCCTACGAAAAGAGTCATCTTTGCAAAATCCATTGCTCGATCAACATACTGGGCCAAGCAATGTGGGTCTACATTTCACCACGCCATAGTATCGCTGGGTACCAGATCGTAGTGCCGCCCGTGGGGATTGGGCCGGAGGATAGTTCTTCTTTCTAGTGTCAGTTTCAGCCTTGATGCGTGCATAATAACCCAGGACGTTGCTTTCGTACAATTAACATCGTATTTTTCGTGTCGGACGAATTGACTGATATCCGATCGCATGCTCGATGCGTTCGACGTCGTCCCCTATCCTCACACCCTCTATTCGGGGTCATCCGCATACTGGGACTCGGACGTCGTACCCTTGCCCTGCTCCTGCAGTTGCTCCCACTCGGCCTGCCCCTCCTTAGTCGTAGCATCTATTATCTCCTGTTCGAGAGACAGGACGCCGGCCTCTCCGAACTTGCCCACGAGCTCCTCCGCCTCTTCCACCTTCAAGTTACCCAGTACCTTGTTCACCTCCTCCAGGCTGCCGCTCTCGAGCGCCTTCTTCATCTCGGGGCTGAAGCCCTCGAAGATCTTGCGCGCTTCTTGCTCCTCCGGGTCCGCGCTGTTCTCGGGGGGCACGTGGATGTTGATCACCGTACCCGGCTCCACGGCGTGAAGCTGGATCTGCTCGACGCCCTCGCCCTCGGCGAGCCCCGATGCGGACGCGGCGCGCTGCTTGTTGATCTCGGCGGCGCGCGTCTTGATGTTTGTGTACATGCCGTGGACATCCTTGAGGAAGACGCCCTGCGCCTGGTGGCCCGGGGTCATGATGCGCTTGAAGAACAGGCCGACGCCGTCCCGGCCAAGAGAGCGGCAGTATTGCAGGAGCAGGGCTTGGTGTACGGCTTGCTTGGCGTAGTCTTCCCTGCCATCAAGCTGGGCATCGAAGGCCAGGATAAGCAGGCCATCTGTCTCTGACTCCTTGAGAATTTCGGGGTGTTTCCCGAGGAAGGCTAGGGATTCGTTGTAACTGCCGGCCTTTATGTCCGCAAACTTCTTTGCTGCGGGTGATGCCTCAATATTCTCGTCATCGTCTGTTTTCTTTGATGACGACCCAGCCTCGTCAGGCTTTGATGAACTGAAGTTCGGGTTCAGAAGCTCGACCTGTGTGTCCTCCTCCTTCTTCTTCCCTGATGCCGACGGGCTTGACTTGTTGACATGCGAACTGTCGAAACCTGTGTGGATGCTCTCGCTCGTGATCTTCTTTACATCCTCCTTCTCAAGCTCATCCAGCTTCTGATGCAATTCCGACTGGAGATTTGTCACCTTGTCCAAATGGTCCTGAATCTCTGCCACCATAGCCGCATACCGGTCCTCGTCCTTGACCTTCTTCTCCTCTATGGCCTTGTTTACCTGGTCTAACAGCGTAGCCATCATCTTGCTGTAGGTTGGCAGTTTCTCCTCGCTACCAGGCAGACCAGCAGGTCGCTCTGGGGGTATATCGTCCTCGCGTTTGAGACTAGCGGCTGACTCCATGACTGCCGCGAAGGCGATCTCGCCGGGGCTTCGTCCATTCTCGACATCGGCAGCATGCGCTTTGAGAGAATTGAGTAGGGAGCTGATCCGTTGGATCAGGGCGTCATTGATCTGTCGCTCGTATTTGAATTGAATGATCTGGTTCTTGCGCTGCTCTCGCTCCATATGGATCTGGTTCTGCTTCGCTCGAATGAAGGAGCGCTTGTCCACATTGGGGTGAACTTCGACATCGGAATCATCGCTGAGCTCCAGCGCGTCCTATCAGGTGGGAATTAGATGTTAGCTAAATGTGCTGGCCTTCATTGAGCCTCAGTGGCGACCAGAGCTTCAACTAACCCACTTGCTGTAATCAACAGGCATCTTCGAGTAATTCGTCAGCTGCACTTCGATATGGTCGTGTATGTTGTTGGGCTTCTAAGTATGACGAAGCGCGGGTTTCCTGGATGAAAGACTGCCACCGTTGATAAGTTGTGACTTGTGATCGTAGGCTGTCATCTGGAAGCTTCCAAGGGTTTGGAGGGGTTGTCCGAGTGTCAATGGCGGGGCGCCCCTTTCCTCGGTCGTGCCTGGGTTGTGTACTGATTTCCCATGTGAAGGGTTAGGAGAATTGGGGGGGGGGGTGCGGGGTTGATGCATCGCTCCCACATGGTGGTTACTGTCAGACGGCCTTAGTGGTTGAGCTCCTGCTTTGAGAAGAGGAAGAACCTTGGATGTAAAAACAACACAAGGCGCTTGATATTTCGGTTGTTATCTATGCGAGAGGCTTTGAGATCCGGAACCTTCCCAGCCCCCAAGTCTCGAACCTCTAGCTACCTTCTCTCCATTAGACTGCTCGTAGTCCAGGTTCACAATGTAGTACATACAATCACCAAACGCCTTCCTCTCGTCCCATAGACGAGTAGTGTATGCCTAAGGCAACGCCCAGCTCCGTCGCTCCTCAAATTCAATATCGTATCATAGCAGTAAACCACCATAGAATGTACCCGTAGGTAAGTAAGTAACCCTTACGCATCGAATCAATGCATATTCTTCAGGAAGCCATCCAGATCGAAGCTCTCCTCGTATTGCTGGTTGTCCCACAACTCGCCCAGATCCTCCAACCACGCAGCCTTCTTTCCAGGCTGGCGGACGTCGCCAGTCTCGATATCCACCATATCCTCCTCGTGGCCTTCGAAGCCAGCAGCGCCACCGGATGGTTTCTCCGTGATCAATCCCGGTCCCGAGTCGCCGACATTGAACAAATCCAAAATTTGATCTGTATCCATGGTAGCTAAACCTGCGTTCTGTTGGTTGACCACAGTAGACGCGACATCGATCTTGAAGCGCTGCAGGTTCAGTATCTTCTCTTCCAGTGTACCGCGCGTGATAAGCCGGTACACGTTGACGACCTTTTTCTGACCGATTCTGTGCGCGCGGTCCATGGCCTGCAGGTCCTTCTGCGGGTTCCAATCATGCTCAACGAATATGACCGTGTCGGCGCCAGTAAGGTTGAGACCTAGACCACCGACGCTGGTGGTCAGAAGAAGACAGTCGTACGACGGATCGCTGTTGAACTGATTGACGATGCCCTGACGCTTGTTGGCCTCGACCCCACCATCCAGCCGAAGGTAGGTCACAGAGGGTAGCATGGCCTTGAGCACCGTATTTTGCACCATGTCCAGCATCTCCTTCATCTGACAGAAGATCAGAGCTCGATGAGGTTTGATGGGTTGGTAGAGAGGATCATTCGACTCGTTGCCCTCAGTGCCAATGCCGCAGTCGACCAATAGGTCTCTAAGCGCCGTCAATTTCGGCGCATGGACGGCATCCTCCAAGCTGGTGTTGCCCTTCGAGAGGATGCGTTGCGTGTCCTCATACTTAGGATGACCTGGCTTCAGCACCATCGCGGGAGAGTTGCAGAGCTTCCGCATGTATTGCAGAGCCTGGAAGATATGCTGTTTGGCATCCTTATCGTCCTTGCCTGCCTCTTCTGCGAGCTTTTTCGCCTCTCTCTTAGAGAAGTCGTCGAACAGTTTCTTCTGCAGGTCACTAAGATCACAATAATAGTTCTGGAGGATCTTGGGTGGCAAATCATCAAGTACCTCTTCCTTAAGGCGACGCAAGAGGAAGGGCAGAACCTGTTTGTGCAGTGCCTCGATGGCGAGTGCCCCGGCTTCTTGCTCCTTCGATGATGCCTTGCTGAAACGCGATGCAGAAATGGGCTTCACGAAGCGGTCTGCGAAGACCTTCTCTGCTCCGAGAAACCCTGGCATCAGGAAGTCGAAGAGGGACCAAAGCTCCAGCACATTGTTTTGAATAGGAGTGCCGGTCAGGATGAGTCGGTGATTGCTGGCCAGCCTTTTGACGGCCATGCTAATCTTAGCCTTGGCGTTCTTGATAAGATGGCCCTCGTCGAGCACGACGTAGTTCCAGTTGTATTTCTCTAAGATGTCGATGTCGTTGCGGCACACATCGTAGGACGTGACAACGATGTCAGGCTTGTCGAGTTTGTCCTTCAAATGCTTCCGCTCTGCGGGCGGTCCGACATAAGTTGTGACACTGAGAAATGGTGCGTATGCCTTAATTTCCTGTTGCCAGTGGCCGGACAGCGTTGGCGGGCAGACAATTAAAGACGGAAGGCGCCTGGCATCTAGTGATCCTGTCTCTCTGAACTCCTCAGCACGTTCGTGATGGTCGCTGGCGACTATGCATAGTGTCTGTAGTGTCTTGCCGAGACCCATATCATCACACAGAATACCGTGAAGGTGGTACTTTCGAAGGAAGTTTAGCCAATTGACACCGTCTTGCTGATACGAACGTAGTTCGGCCTTGATGGCGACAGGGAGCTGGAAAGGCTCGACCTTCTTTGGATCGAGAAGCTGAGATATGAACGTCCGTTCGCGATCCCTACCTTTGAGAAGCTCCTGAGAAAGACCTGGAGGATCTGGTATACCAGCCTCAAGAGGTACAAGCTTGACTAGAGTCGCAAACGATGTTGTTGCGATGAGGCGGATCTCATTATCAGAATCACTCATTCGTCCCAGGACCGGTACAATGAGGAAGACAACGTAGGGAAGAATTGCGTCTCCCATAACAGCAATAAGGTGGTAGATGGTCTCGGTAGCTCCTTGTCGGAAATGGAGGTCGACTGGGTTATTGATAGACGGCAGCACCTGCTCCACTAAAGCTGTAATGCCCTCGACTGTGATAACGCTGCATATTGTTGCCATGCACTTGGCAGCCATGTACCTGAATACCGACAGCTCGGAATGCAAAGCCTTGATGACGAGAGGGACCATTTGCATGATGAATGGATGAAGTGCCGGGTCAATCGTTGGAGTCATTGTACGGATGACAGACATGGCATCGACAATCTCCTGTCCGAAGGTCTTCTCTGGGTCTTTCGCGTCGGGAGGAAGGTCGCCAGAAAACGCCTGCAGAAGGGGCTGTTCCATAAAAGTACGGATACTAGGAACAACAGTCAGGAGCTCGGGACCAAAGTCCTGCGAGAGTATTTGCAGCGCCTCCTTCGCACCGCGGCGAGTGATGCGAGCAGCCTTGGCCTCTCGTGCCCATTTAGCGGCATCTGGATGGTCCACACGGTCTTCCTCCTTTTGCATTGAGAGCACCACATTTGTCTTGCCAGCATGGACTGGGAACTCCGGTGTCTCAGCAACTTCCATGCACGAGAACTTGACCAGGTTGCCCACAACCTTGTCCGCAGGGCCACGGCGACCAGACTCTGTAAACTGTTGGACGAGTTTTGCGATGGTCGAAGCGGAACGACCTTGGAGCTCCTGATTTTCCTCATACTTGATGCTGTCCATGATGGCCTTGATCAACGGGCTTGGCTTCTTGGGCAGGTACTTGATCGCAACCAAAGCACATGCGCCTGCCGCCCTGATCCGCACATCGCGGCTCTCTTTCTTGGCCTTTGCCTCTTCGATGGCTAGTAGAGTGATGTCGCGGACCTCTGCGAGTTGCTGACTTGCAATGAGCCGTTGACCAGGGGCCATCATCTTCTTCAGCTTATCATAGTCCTCGCTCACCACCTTCTCCGCATTGGCGATGGAAAATGCCCCTGGTCCTGCTTCCGCCTCGCCTTGGACGATCACAGCGAGGGTGGGAAGCTTGCTGGACGACACTTTCCCGTGGTCACGGAAGAGATTGATCAGCTGCGAGCATTGTGCGCGAACAGCACGCACGTAACTGACCAAGTCCCGGTAACAAGAGGGACGACCACCTTCAACCATCTGCTGTAGTGGTGCCACGAACCTAGAGCATTGCTGGACATCTGTAGAAGTCTTCGCATACTCATCCAAGACCATGCAGGCGCTGAGCTGTGTGGATGAATATGGTGATGTGAGACCTTGAAGGATGCTTGCGTCGTATGCCTGCAGGTCCGCTGCCGGAAGCAACGACATCATGAGACCCATGGCTTTGGCGGCGTATATTCGGGATCGCACGAGCGTGTCCATACCAACCAAGTCGACATCTCCTTGCATCATGCGCCCATCGAGATCGTGCGATTGGGAGCTTGCTTGAGGCTCTTCTACCTTGGTGGACTTCCTGCGTCTCTTCGTGCCCCGTTCGACGCCCTCGAGCGGACTAGACTTGCGAGATGGCGCAGGGGCACCGCTCATAGGAGCATACGTACCACCAGAAGGTTTGAGGAAAAGCGTTGCGTCCATAGGGATTGGATTACGCTGCACGCCGATGGGGTGCAAGGTCAGCTGCATCAACGGGTCGACATGGGAATAGAACTCCATGGCCAGCGTATCTGGCGATCGGGCAAGAGACTTGACCAGTGCGGTCCACAGCTCCATCGACATGTTCAGAGTCCCCTGGTCCCGCTCAACCAGTATGTTCTGGAAGATAAGTCTAAGAATCCTGCCGTTCAACCACCCCTGAGCCGACTCTGCATCCAGCTTGGCAAAGGTCATGAGGGCTTTGAGAACAGCAAGACGGACCGACGTTATGGTGTGACGAAGGAAGGGATAGAGCCTAGGAACCAGCACGGTGAATGACCTCTCCTCGTCCTCCTGGGCAGACGCCTTCATCGCTGCCAGGACTTCAGGATAGCTGCAGAGAATGGCTAGGAGGTCCATGATCTTGCCGGTTGATGCGCTGAGGTCGTCGCTCAGGTCGGCCAGACCCTCCCAGACAATATTAATCAGCCCATTCAGCTCGCCAGGGCGTTGTGTGACAAATTCCTTTGCCATGGGGATTATAGTGGCGGCGCTAACGGAACGGACGTCGTCATCTCTATCACCAAGGCCTTTCATGACTGCACGGATGATTCCATCGATCATATCGCCATCTTGGAGTAATAGGTCTTTCCGTACAGCAACGACATACCGCAACCCGACCATGCCACCATGGCAGATTGGCCAGACGTGTTGGTCCAAAGGCACGTCTTCTTGCATGACCATCCGGTAGAGAATGCGGTAAACAGCATGCACGGAATCCGCAGGTATGTGGAAGAGAACAGATCCTAAAGTCTGACCAACTGTTTCCCTGATGGGCGCCACTGAGGTGTCGGAACTGTAATCCGTAAACCTGTCCAACATCAACACACAGCACAACCGACAGGCGAGATCGTCTAGCCACTTTCGATTACGCTCGTCGTTTTCACGCCGTGATTTGCGGCGGACTCGCCCAGCCCCTCCGCCATGAGCCCTGATAACTTCCCTCAAGCCCATGGCTGCGCCATGTCTGACTTCCCAAGATGGGTCGAAGAGATCGACCTTGAGGAAGTCGCATAATCGTTCATAGGGCCATTCGGATCCTTCGGTATCGTCGTCGGTCTGTAGCTCGGATTTGACGTCCTGGATGACAGGGCCTTTGTACTCGGACACAACCTTTGTGTCTTCTTCGACGTCAGCGGGCCTGTCAAGACTGAAATAATCAGACACTTTGCCGTTCTTCTTGGCATCCGCATCGACCATGGGTGTGTCGTCGCCAAACCCATCCGAGCCAGCCGTACCAGCTCTTCGGAGCGAGAGGTCGCCAAATCCACCTTTACTTTGGGCGGCCTTCTGAGCCTCTCGTTTTCGCTTTCTCTTGAGCACATTCAGCTGCCTCGCGCTCATACCGCTCTCTTCGACTGGGTGAGGAGTGGTTGGAAATCCGTTGGGATCAAGACGACCGAAGGCGTTGGAGCCATTCGTATCTGCTGGGGTGCCGGGACTAACGGCGCTCTCTACGGCGATAGGTATCTCCTCATCCTCGTAAGGTCGGCCTAGCAGACCTAGGCGCCCTATTAAGGTTTTCTTCTGATGTGTCAAGCGCTCTTGGGGCTCCAGGGCACCAAGTGAGTAGTCGATCGTGCCTCCCCGGAGCAACTGCCTGCCAAACTTTATGATAGTTGAGACGTCGAGTGTTTCTAGACTCAGGGTGTCGCCGTCGGGGAGGGTCGGTCCGGTCTCCTCCTTCTTGACAAAGCCATTATCGAGACCCTCATCTTTCTTAGGGTAGACGGGATCCTCGCCCGGGTTTGGATCATAGGCATCGGCATTCTCGATGATCTTGCCAATTGCTTTTGCAGCAGTGGTTCTCGTCTCCCAGTCCTTGTGTCGAAGGTAGGGAACGACTCGTGAAAGTAGGTTAAATAGCTCTTCTGGGTGGAGTTTCTGCCAATCGGCCAACTGGTTCACTGCTGTATCCCGGATGAGCCGAGTACTTCCGGTCTCGAGAATCCTGTGAAAGTATTAGCCAAGAGTGAAGTGACGCAGGATCACAAAAAGCAAAATATGAGAAACAAGTTGATAGATGCAGATCCGAGGGAGGGTGAATGGAGTTATACAGTACTTACGTGACAAGTCGAGTAAGCCTGGACGTCGTCATCTTCACTCATATCATGTTGCAAATATCGGTGGAGACGTTGACAGATGAATACTATTGCCGGCAAGAACTCAAACTCAATACAGCCATCAATTTGGCCCAGCCTGGATTTACAGGGACACCGGCCCAATAGGTAGCTACGAGATGCACAAATCAACTGTTTCAGTCAGCTATGTGTGCAATTAAATTATTGGTTTAGCTGTAAGTGGCTTAAGGCTTGGCTTAGTCGTCCGACTGTTGTGCGGGCTACTGAGCAGCAGCACCGAAATAGGAGATCCAGTTGAAGCCCACGATGTACCCGTCACATACGCGGTAAGGAGAGAAGCAGGCGGGGGGTGGGGTGGAGTGGGGTGGGGGGGGTGTGGCTCACCTGGGCGTGCAGGCAAGGTGAAGGGAGCGTTGGCCCAATGAAATGTTGTCAGGTAGCAGTGGGAATGTCACCCCTGCGTGTCGACGGTAGACGGAATGCGCCTTTGATAATCTTTGCGCTAAAACCGAACCTGCAAGCGGGTCGGGATGCAAGCCTGTGAGATGATCATAAAAGAGCATACACAGTCAACCCCGAGGACATCAGATGATCGTGAGGTGTTATGTCGATTTTAGATCGAATCTGGTATGATGGTCGCCGAATAGTGGTACCTAGGTCAGCAAAAGGCGGCCGAGTGATGTTGATATGGGAGCCTCTCTCTTTGTGGAATCGACGTCGAAAGTGGATAAGTGGAATGTGAGTGGTCTGTGAGTGGTTGCAGTCGACCAGGCCTTCCAAGGTTCTGAGTGCTGAGTGCTGAGTACTGGTAGCTGGGTGCTGAGCGCGTGCGTTGCTGACTTTCGGCTTGGTGGGTTGCCCAGGTGCTGCGAGGGGTGATGGCCTGTGACTGCGTGGGAAAAATCACCCGGGGGCAGGCGTGGTCTCTATATCTGAGGTATCCTTATTTTTATAGACGTAAGGCCCGCCCCAACCGTTACTTCCTTGCCGCTTTTTCTGGCTAGCGCATCGACCATCCCTGCAGTGCACCTGCCATTTCACTTTGCGGACTGCCAGAGTTTTCTTGGCTTCTCTTGCCGTTCCTGTTCCTGCCTTTTCCTCTGCCTACCCCGTACCTTACCCTGCCCTCCCCGACCTGTACCCGTTCTCGACCTCATCAGTCTCTCATTTGCAGGCAATTGAACAGATGGACGATGCGCCTGCTGCGCTATCTCTCATCCCGGCCCACGAGTAGAAGACCGGGCGACCGGGCGATTTCTGTATATGTATGCTGTCGTCACGATTTTGCCTCTTCGCACACGGGCTGCTTTGAATGCCAGAGGGCGCCTTCTCCAACTTTCCCAGGGGTGCAGCTGCAGCCGTCGACTCCATCGACATGGGTAATCAGAAGCACGCGATAGCATCAACTAGACCTTCCTTTTCATCTAATACATGAATTTCTGTGTTTCCTGCTTTAGCCGATGTTGGCCAAGTCCATCGGTCATCATCGAGCCCGTGCCATAGTATGAGGGGCCCCTCCGATCTTTCATGTTCTGCGGGCCACATTGCATTGCGCGCATGGTAGATGCGCTGCTGTCCCTTTCCTCGCCAACGCTCAAGCATGCGACACCTGCCCGCCTGCCTTCAGCTCAGCACGCGCCTGAGTACCGTCATACCGAGGAGCGTAACGAAACGTGTTGGCAGTCTCGATCTCTACACCCAGGGCAGTAAGAGAGGATGAACATCATCAAATTCTGCGTGCGAGGCGTTGAAAGTGCCGCATAACTTCGAGTCAGATTTGTGTCTCCATCGGGCTGCGGCTGCCTTCAGAGATCCAGGCTCCTACATGAAGCACGATCCTTGCCCCGGAACTAAACCCACTTCCCCCATGCAGCCTCATGCAACAAGGTCCTGTGTAACACAGACATCAGAAACAAAACAAGTCCTACCTACTCCGCGTGCATAGTAGCAAAGTCGGTCCTAAAATGGTCTCGAACGATAACGACCACTCCCGATGGGCAACTGTAGAAAGTGCTGCAAAGACAATCTCTATTGCTCATGTTATCGGGGAAGATATTCGAATCAGGGTTCAGGAACGCCTCGGGGATTTCTGGTCCTGAAACGCTGCTCCGGCTTTGATGATAACCTTCAGATCTGAGATAGTTGGTGGGTCATGAGACTAGATCCATGCATTGCGTACCGTCGCCGAAGGTCACCAACGCATCGTCAAATACATACCACCGAATGCAGGACGGTACGGCTTCGATAAGCCTTATCGTCGACCTTTCACCTGTGCCCACGTAATGGGCAGGGCTCAGCATATCCCCTTCCAAGCCTGCATTGGCGGCATCATATTAGCCATGTATGCTGGAATTGCCAAACGTCCAGGAGCCCCAGAGCCCTGCAAAACGAGCATTTCACAACAAGCAGATTTTACGTATGGTACGATCTTGATGTTGTTGTTTTGCATTACACTGTTTTGCCGTATACCATGTGGCAGATGAGACAAGATGGTGTTTGTTTAGTCAATAAGTAACCTCCTTGGCAATATATCATGATCTCATACAACAATAACCAGAAGAATTACGGAATGCTGTCCGCTCTCTCCATAGACAAGCTTCTGCTAGTAGTTGGGGCCGGTGACACTCAGCGGATTCCGGCATTGCATGCTGTTGGCTTGTTCTATTTTGGTCGTATCTGGCTACCTGCGCATATGGATTTGTGCCGTTAAGTATTTCGTAGCATTGGTGATTCTTCACAGCTCGTGCCCGACGGCTGACACTTCTGAAAGACAAGGTCACCGTAGGGATTCTCGGAATACTTACCACCCGGCACTTCGTTCCTCGATCCGGAATTAATACTCCACGGACGACGCAGATAGGTTGGTGACAGTATCAATTCGGTTGACAGCACAATATTTACTTAGGCACGTGCTCCGGTACTTTCACTCCACGGTGCATGTGATTAGGTAAGCAGGTAGCTTGACCAGGCGCATGAGGGACCCCGCAGTCACTCACAAGCAGTTCGGACCTTGGAACCCTTGCGCAGTCGCCTGTCGCGTCGCGTCCTTCGAAGTAGTCAGCATCAGCAACCGGACAATTTCGACAACTTCCCGCAGCCACTCGACAACGACGAGTGTTTCTTCTCTGCCAATACGCGAGTCGGCATTGATGTCGCCAGGATCTTCAAATTGAAGTGTCATCCAACAAGTAGCTGCCGCACTCTGTGGCGCTGACCGGCAAGATGTACATTAAGCAGATCATTATCCAGGGCTTCAAGAGGTTCGCTCGTGCTATAGTTGACTGTGTGTAAGCAATCGCATACTGACCAACAAATAGCTACAAAGAGCAAACTATCATCGAGCCCTTCTCTCCCGGTACCAATGTCATCGTAGGACGAAATGGTTCCGGCAAGAGCAACTTCTTCGCTGCCATCCGATTCGTATTGAGCGACGCCTATTCCAACCTCAGTCGAGAGGAGCGAGCAGCCCTGTTGCACGAGGGTTCCGGCTCTGCTGTCGCGACCGCATACGTTGAGATCATCTTCGACAATGAAGACCGCCGCTTTCAGACTATCGACAAGGATGACGTCGCCATTCGACGCACGATCGGACACAAGAAGGACGAATACTCCGTGGACAAGAAGGTCTGGGCGAAGAAGGAGGTCATGCAACTCCTTGACACAGCCGGTTTCTCCAGGACACAACCCTTTTACATTGTACCCCAGGGCCGCGTGACCGCGTTGACGAACATGAAGGAGAAGGAGCGCCTGAACCTGCTGAAAGAGATTGCCGGTACTCACCTGTACGAAGACAAGCGCGCCGAGTCTCTGAAGATCATGACTGAGACGAACAACAAGAGAGAGAAGATCGACGAGCTACTTGCATATATCAAGGAGCGATTGAGCGAGTTGGAGGAGGAAAAGGAAGAGCTCCGAGGGTTCCAGAATAGTGACAGGGAACGACGGTGTCTAGAGTATGCCTACTACTACCAACAACAAACCCATTTCGAAGAGGCTCTGGAGGATCTTGGGGCGGTAATCAAGGATGGTGGCGAGAACGATACAGAGCAGCGAGTCGCGTTCTCGAAGGGCGAAAAAGCAATTGCGGAGATGGAGTCGAACCTCAGCACCCTACAGCAGCAGCTGAACCTGCTCAAGCTAGACCGACGCCAACTGGAAGAAGACCGCCGTGAAGTTGCCAAAGCGCGCGGTAAGGCCGAGCTCAAGGTGAAGAATCTGGCAGAGGGTCAATCGGCTCGGGACCAGGCCAAGCGGCAGCATGACGCTGAGTTGCATGCGGTCAGAAAAGAGATCAAGGCTAAGGAGGCGGAGCTCAAGCAACTCACTCCTGAGCTTGAGAAGCGCAAAAAGACAGAGGCCGATGCCAAGCTGGCCCTTGATACTGCTGAAAACCGCAGGATGCGCCTTCTCAACAAACAAACCCGGAGCTCGCAATTCAAGAATCGCGGTGAACGAGATGCCTACCTACAGAAAGAGATCAACGATCTCAATTTGACCATCGCCAAGCAGAAAGCAAATTTTATTGATGCCGAGGAGGAGGTCAAGAGCGTGACGGAATCCATCAAGAACTTGGAGGACTCTGTCGCTGATCTTCGTGGTCAGCTCGAGAACTGGGGTGGTGGCAGACAATCACTCATCGATCAAGTTGCGCAAGCGCAGGAGACGCTGGACAATCTCAATGAGGAAAGAAAGAGGCTACGTCGCGAAGATGACAAGCTTGACACTGTCCTCGCTAAGGTCCGAGAAGAAAAGGACCGCGCTGAAAGAGAGCTCTCGCATGCCATGGATCACGCGACAGCCAAAGGTTTAGCCACCTTGAGGCAGCTGGCACGAGAGAAGAATATTCCTGGCGCTTATGGGACGTTGGCAGAACTTATGGAGGTTCCTGAAGCATATCGTATTGCCGTGGAACAGACGGCTGGGTCTAGTCTCTTCCATTACATCGTGGACAACGAAAAGACTGCCAGCATGCTTGCAACGGAGCTATATAAGAGGCAGGGGGGCCGTATCACGTTCATGCCGCTTGCCCAGCTGAAGCCGAGGCGTGTGAACATGCCACGTGCGAGTGACGTTGTGCCGCTCATCAGCAAGATTAGCTATGATCCACAGTTCGAGGATGCTTTCCAACAAGTGTTCGGCAAGACGGTTGTAACCAATAATTTGCAGATTGGTGGGCAATACGCCAGGAGTCACAATGTGGACGCTATAACATCTGACGGAGATACCATCAACAAGAGGGGTGTTATTTCGGGTGGCTACATTGACACGCGCAGGTCACGCTTGGAGGCTGTCGCAGCCGTGAACCAGTGGCGGGACAAGTACGACGAGATTCTGACCCAGGTCCAGGATACTCGGAAGCAGATGGAGCAGAAAGATCAAGAAATCACTCGCGCATTGGGAGAGCTGCAGAAGAGGGAATCGCAATTACGCCGAGCTGACGGTGGTCTTGAGCCTCTGAAGATCGAACTGAGGAGCAAGCTAAGCCAGTTGGAGCGCGAGCGTGAACACCTTGATGCAGCGATCAACAGAAGGGACCAGGTGGATAGGAATATGCACGAATTCGGAGCCAATCTGGATGCCATAGAGGCTGAAGTTGCGTCTGACTTCAAGAAGGCTTTGACGAGCCACGAGGAGCAAGAACTGGAGTCGCTCGCTGACCAGGTCCAGGACCTGCAGAAAACATGGAACGAGGCTGCGAAGTCGCGCAGGGAGCTGAGCACTCGAAAGCAAATATTAGAGACGGATCTGCGGCAAAACCTTCGTCTCAAGGAGGATCAGTTGAGTAGTCTGGCCTTCGAAAACTCCACTGCTGCCGATGGTGGGTCCAGCTACGGAGACTCTCAGAAGGAACTTAAGAAGATCCAGAAGTCTACTGCCTCGATCGAGCAAAAGATCGAGCAGAATGAGGCTCAGGCTGAGGAAGTTGGCTCCAGAATCTCGGAGGTAAACTCGGCAATGGAGACCAAGCACCAAGAACTTCAGGAGTTGGCCCGGCAAATTGAAAAGCATCAGAAGAGGATAGAGAAGAGCGCACAGAAGAAGCATCTCCTCACAGGTCAGATCGAGGAAATGGCCAAGAGCATCCGGGACTTGGGTGTTCTCCCCGACGAGGCCTTTACCAAATATCTGAAGCTTAAGTCGGCAGAAGTAAGTATACCTGCCAACGATAAGTGCGTCACCGATGCGTTGCTAACCCCCACGTGCTCAGATAACGAAGAGGCTCAAGAATGTCAATGAGAAGCTCAAGAAGTTCAAGCACGTCAACAAGAAGGCCTTTGAGCAATACAACAGCTTTACCACGCAACAAGAGCAATTGCTGAAGCGACGAGAGGAGCTTGATGCCTCACAAGCGTCCATCGAGGAGCTGATTGCCCATCTCGACGAACGTAAGGATGAGGCTGTGCAGCGGACGTTCAAGCAAGTCTCGAAGGAGTTCTCCGAAATCTTTGAGCGCTTGGTCCCTGCTGGACGCGGTGGCTTGGTCATTGAACGAAAGGCCGACAAGAGGCGTGGCAACCCTGAAGACTCAGATGAGCAGGATGGAGACGGTGTTGAGAACTACACTGGAGTGGGTATCAAGGTATCCTTCAACTCCAAGATGGATGAACAGCAGAAGATCCAGCAGCTCAGTGGTGGTCAGAAGAGTGAGTCTCCTCCCTGCCCCCGAATACCACATTCGCGAAGATTTACTAACATCCTTGTGATTGACAGGTCTGTGTGCCCTATGTCTCATCTTCGCGCTCCAGCGCACAGAGAGCAGCCCCTTCGTCATCTTCGACGAGGTCGACGCCAACCTCGATGCCCAGTACCGAACGGCGGTGGCAGGCTTGCTGCAATCACTGTCAAAGGAGGCTGGCACGCAGTTCATTTGCACAACCTTCAGGCCTGAGATTGTCCAGGTCGCTGACAAGTGCTACGGCGTGACCTTCCGTAACAAGTCGAGTGGCATCGGTTGCTACGATACGGAGGATGCGCTCGAGTTCGTCGATGGCCAGGCACCGAGGTAGTTGGTGGCTTTGGTGTTTTCTTCCTTTAACATGCATTTAGGGGGTCAGTCTGTTAATGTTTACTGTCGAGGATTGGCTCATTTCTGCCAAATGGATTGTGGTTTCGTCTCGAGCTCTGGGGTTTGACTAAGGCGCCTCTTGCTTTGCTTGTAAGACTAGACGATGCTGAGAGGGATGAGACAATTGCAGCAAGATATCCTGGTCGCTTAGGCATTATTTGCAGAAATCAAAGACGAGCCTGCTATATACCACACCTTCGCGTGTCGGGTATCGTTCTCCACAAAGGCGAACTACTCGAGGTATTAAGGTTATTTATTATTCAGCGGGTTCCCGCCGCTAACCCGTGCTTTTGTGGTTCACGGTTTGATCAACCGACAGACCCCCGCCGCATCCCAATCCTCCCGGGTGCCTCGGAACTCATGAGATGTCACTGGAATTAAGCATAAACAACAAGGCAAATATCTTCTTGAGTGTCAAATTGTACGGATGTATATTACGTTTGCAAGGCCATGTTTTGGTCAACTTAATGTCAACGAATCCCGCAAGCCTTGAATCCCGCGTAGGGAAAGGGAACTATTTAAAACCCAAGACGCCATGGTAACCCCGATTAAAAGGGGGGATGGATGCAACCTCGTAACCCCCCATATTCCCCCAAACCGCATATCACTCTTACACGTGACTTCATGATCTCTCTGTCTTGCCTGTCTGTTTTTTGAGACTTAAGAGCAACTCCCCTTACATGTTGAGAACAACAGCGGCACCACCAAGGAGGGCACCCATGCCGACGGCGGCGGTGCGAGCCGGAGCGGGGTTGCTGGCGGTCGCGGAGGAGGCCTTGCTGGCGGCCTTGGAGGTGGCGGAGGACTCGGAGCTCTTGATGGAGCTGGCCTTGGAGGAGACGGAGGTGGTGAGGCTGGCGAGGTCGCTGCTCAGGCTGCTGGCGGCGGAGCCGGTGGCGGTGGCCAGGACGGAGCTGATGGAGCTCTCCTTGGAGGCGGCGGCGCTGGACAGGCTGGCGCCCTCGGACGAGGCCTTGCTCTCGGCGCTGGAGACCTTGGAGGAGGCGGTAGAGGCGGCACTGGAAGCACCGGCCGAGATGCTCGAGGCTAGCGACGCGCCGGCCGACGAGGCGGAGGCGGCGATGCTGCTGCCCACGGAGGAGGCGGAAGCCAGTTTGCTGGAGGCACCGGCTCCGATGGAGCTGAACTCGGACGAGGCGGTCTGGAGAATGCCGCCGGGCTGGGTGGAGGTTGCGGTGGCGGTGGTGGTCTCTTGGGCCTGAAGTGAGGGAGGTTCAGTGTTAGTCTGGATATCTCTTGGATGTGTTCTACCGCCACATCTGGATGATGTGTCCACTTGGAAGTTGCAGGACTTACCGAGACGGCCGCAGCCAGGGCAAGGACAAGTACGGAGGCACGCATTTTCAAAGTTGAGTGTGTGGTGTGTGGTGTGTGGTGTAAGTATAGCTTGGAACTAGGACGTAGAGTTGTTGAGGACGGTGTAAGAAGTATGGGTATCAATGACAGAGTTGAACTTTACGATTCCTTTAAAGCAGTCTCGTGGGAATCCTTATTATACTACTTAACACCGCGGGCAAAGGGAGGCCTCGGCCCCTTCTTGTACTTTGCGTGAGACATGGTACCGTCGTATAGACATGCTTGGTCCCCACAATGATGCACAGTGGCAGGAAGGTGGATTTCACGACACGAGGGACGAACAGGCATGGCAAGGCAAAAGCAAGGCCAGCACCCTTGCAGCACTTCACACAGCTGCCTAGGTACGGCTGAGTGGGCTGATACTATCAGAATTCCCATTACTTCATCGATGCGGCCAGCTCGTGCTTTGATCCTGCCACCTGCTCTCAGCAGTTTATTGGGGCTCGGAGGTCGGAACAAAAGGTGACAAGTCGTTCAACCACTCACATCAGTCTGCAGCTATGGTGCGGTGGCTGAACGGGGATGCCGGCATTTTGGGAACACCGTATTAAGGAACTGAGTAGCTGAATCGGGAGTAAGGATTGATAATCTGTGAATTCGTGTCAGCATCATCCCGCCGACTCTCTCCATTGCCATTGGATGCTGCCGGCATCGTGGAGTCTATGCGTTCTGGTCCTCCCTCGGTCAGCCTGTATCCCTAGCATTGACGGATAATTGCATCAACGGACATTGCGTCATAACGGACCTAATTGCTGGATTTACATAGTGTTTGGCGGCTGAGTTGGTTCTCGCCGCCGCCCCAAGCCGGTCATGGGGCGGAAATGAGATGAGGTGATACAAGTCACCGATACTGGTGTGCGGTCCATCCCCGACCTGGCCCGACTTGTCCCAATGTGGCCATCCTTTGGCCGATGGAAACCCCAAGCGCATTCAATGCTAAGCGTGGCTGAGAAACCTCTAGAATGAATTTCACCATCTAGGTAGTCACCAAAATCTTGGGCTGACACCGTTCCGAAAGAAAGAAAAGACGTTGAAGATAGGTACTCGCTGTCATATCAAGTCAAGCGTCGCAGGCCGGATGTGCCGGCACGAAGGGCGAGCGGTCCGACACTTGTCGATGCAAGGTCCCGTGAGCCCAAACTGGACAGCCTGGACGGCCACCAGGCTGGCAGGTGCAGCAGAGACGGCTCCCAACCTTAGATGCGACAATGAATTGCCGAAAGCGGGGACGCCAAGGCTCCGTCGAATCCTGGGGGCTTGAAAGGCGGTCCCGACAGTCTAGACTGCCTAGACCGTTCAGCACACCTTTCCAAAGCCTTGTTTTATGGAGTACCTCAGGCAGTGGGTGTGCCGTGCTTGATGGCGGTCACGATCTCTTCGGCTTCTTCCGCGCTCTTTGTTTCGAAGTCATATCGTTTGGACTCACCGTCCCGATAAATGACAAACTGGTCAAGTCAGTTCAGTAATTGCTTCCGGGGCTTAATGCGGAGTCCACTGCATCGTTCACCTACCTTGAAATGTGAGGGATGTCGCCTTGACAGCTTGCATCCCACCACGTTGCTGAAATGCACGGTAGTTGTCTTGCTGTTGCTGTCCGTTAGTGGCTTGCCGCCGGATGACGGCGCGATGTGAATGTATTCGCCTTCGATGGCAAACAGCCTCTCGTTCAACCCAGCGAAACGCATCGTCTGCTTGCGGTAGACGACATACCGCCGGTAATGGTTGTCTCTGCTGAGTTCCTCTTGGGCCAATGCCTCTTTTGCTAGCGGGTGGATGCCCTTGATCTTCGAACTCTTCTTTCCAACCACGCCCAACTCTGAGAACAATAGCCGGCCTCCTGGCGAGTGACCTGCGGGCGACTGACTCAAAGTAGGGTCGCCGAAGCGACGTCTGTGGAGTTCTAGATCCTGCATAGTACCGATGGCTGATACTGGACGGTCAAGGAGGGCAATGGCGCCAGAATTAGGGATCTTGAGGATGTGGATGTTTTTATCCAAACCGCGCTTACGACAGACAAGTTCTAACACCTCTTCAATGTACATATCCGTTGTTACATCGAGGGAGAGAATTTCTCCAGCAGGGGCGTCCGGTGTCATTATATGAATGTGTAGGGACTTGTGCTGGCCTCGCTGGGTGTTGTTTCTAGAAGCCTGCGTTTGCGGCGCGTCGAGCATGTTTGCATCGGGGCGGTACGTCGTAGTCAAGACCGGGTTATAACGAGCAGTCATCGGCTTGTATGAGGCCGCTGCCAACACCGATGTGTCGGGCTGAGGCGTCTCGTTAGGCATCTCTTCTTTGATATCGTCGGCAACAGCCTCTTCCGTGAACTGCGGTGTCATGGCCTTATTCGCCTCGAACTCATCTTCTGTGGCCGGCACAAGCGCGAAATCATCATATATCTTGGTGTTTGACCGGCCCCTCCCAAACCTGGGCATAACAGCCATGGGCCGCATTCCCTCATTCTTGTTGCTTGCCGCAGTGGCAAAGGAAATGACTGGTTTGGTACGTTCCAATGGAGGAAAGTCGTCGTCCACTTCGCCGCCTTCTTCCACCATCTTCAACGTCCACCAGTTCACATTGAGCTTGTCGGCTGGAAGAGGTGGCTCAAGTCCCTCATCGTTGTACCGCCAAAGAGCGAGTCCGATAAGGTCAGCTACATTGACAGGACGGTCGCCAGCATTGTCCTCGCGCACAGTTCTCCGGATTAAGACCTCGTAAGGTTTCGATGGAGTATTGCAGGATGGAGCATAAATTCGTATCATAAGCGGGCTGGCCTCGCCCTTACCAGAAAGTGTAGCGAAGCTCTCGAACGGCGCTGCAGGTTTGGTCTTCTTGGCATTCAGAGCCTCGGATATTAAGCTTTTTGGCTGGATCATGCTTGTGGGTCTGATGGTGCTCGTTGGTCGCCTTGGGGGCAGTTCACCGCCAACAACCTGTGGTTGGGGCGGCATCGACTTCCTGATGGTGGACTGTCTCTTGAAGTCACGCGGCGGGGTGCCAATCAGGGGGTGAGTTGGGGAGATATTTGCAAGCTGTTTCTCCAGGTCTCCGGCCAACATTGATGCTGATTCGATGCTCTCATTGAAAGCTGAAGACATGTCCGATGCATCAGAATCATCGTCGTCGTCATCATCCCTCTCCTCCTCGAGGAGGTCACTCTGCTGCCTGATAACAGGCAAGGAAGGTTCAGCCTTGTTGTGATTCGTCTGTATTCGCACAGCCTTCGCGGCAGCTCTTGCTGCTTCTCTCTGTCTCGGATAGCCTGCGGCCTCGAACTCGTTCTCCGAAGAGACCTCGCTGCTGGTCACGGTATCCCGTCTAGCCCGCTCTTTTACTACCTCCAGCGCAGATTGCGAACCCCTTCGTGGTGGGGCACGAGGAGAGCTGGCTGATGTAGTCTGACGCAAGCTCGAGGACTGTATGGGAGAGGAGCCAGAGCGATTCCGGACAGGCATCTTCGCAAACTTTATTTGTTGTGCTGCCCGTTGGTCTTGCTCATCTTCGCTCTCATCACTAAGATCACTGCTATCCTCCTCTTCCATCTGCTCTCGCCGACGTCTTCGCTTGGTTGCAGTCCCGGGGCCATACGTGTCATTGCCGCCACCAGTGAGCATTCCGCTTTCCTCGGGCTCATCTTCCAGGTTTACTCCAACCTGACGCGGGGCCTGGAAGTAGTCGGATGCGACAGCGGTGGGAATTGGAGGTGAGTGTGTTCGCTTGATTAGGGCGGGGTTGGTCCGCCATCCTGCGGCTTTGAAGGGTGCCGAGTTGAGGAAGTTCTCGTTGAGGGTGATCAATCGCTCTCCGACTCCATCGGCTACTTCGGTAAGATAGCTGGCGCGAAGTTGGTACGAGACCAGACTGGAATTACGAGTGACGGGTCAGTTATATTCACATACTGCGACGCTTCCACGAGGTTGGCATCACTTACTCTTCCACTTGGATGACAGACATCCTGCGATTGCAGATTGTTGATCAGAAGGAAGAGGCTGTGGACTTAACCCCAAAGAATGCTTGTCGAGGAGTATGAATAGAAAGCGACCGCCATAGGAAGAAGGAGAAAGCAGTGCCTATTGTCGTTGATCAGGGAGGCACGGACTACCGTGCTTATGGGCCAGCCATGACTTGACTAGGAAGTATAATGGTTGTTACTCCTGAAGAGTCCAGATGACGAAGCTCCGATAAGATAGCACTACCTCTACCGGCTCTGTTGTAGCTCCCCTAACCCCGCCCCCTAATTGAAGGCAGGTGCCACTACATGTACCTCGGGAAGACAGTGGATACCTAGGTACCTAAGTAGCCTTGGAAGTGAATGATCCAGACAAGAACTTTCCAGTGCCTTTACCATAGCAAATGTTTTCTTATATACACAGACACATCATTCACTCCTGTACATACTACACTACCTAGGTAGGTACTCAAGTATCGAATTTACCTAATCCCACCTGGGCAGCCCCAATGCATTGGTCCAGTACCCAAGTACTACGGTACAGTATACACCCCTGCCACCCCACTGTGTTGTGTTACGTGACAATGCCACCTATTGCAAACAATACGGAATGCGATAAAGATGGCTTAACGATTGACTGAGTAGCCACTAAAATACCTCTGTCCAGAGGGATCTATATGGTATACTACCGAACCTGTGCAGATTTCTTGACCTTCATTGCCCTTCATTGCCCTTGGGCATTCTCACAAAGGGCTGAAAGGTATGTCTCTGTCGCCTTCATCTGCGACCCAGTCATCCTGGACGGAAGGTGTATATTTGCATATGTAAATGTGGGAACATTGGATGCCGACAGTTGGTGAAAGATGTATATGCGTGCCAGACATCCAAGATGATGGTATATACCTGGGTTTGCCGAGTTACATGTTATAGACACCAACGAAATCAAGTATTCCAGAAGGGTATACGAGGCCCCAAAAGGCTGTCCTGATAGAATGTCGAATCTTTGGTGGCCAGTGTACACTCCAGCTAGGGCTTCTCGAGGCGATCTTCGGCCTCGAGGCAGCGAGCATCGCAGACGTCCATGCCGTGGGACTGGTGGCATCTCATTGAGTAAGTCCCCTTATAGATAGATAGATACTTTCGAGAGTCTACCAACCGCGGTGCCTCTGGTTCATCCGCAGTGTGCAGTACCTTGGTTCCTCCAAATAAGTGCGTTGCTCTGCATACTTAGGTACACATCTAGTGGTAAAATTAAGGACATCTGCATTGAGCCGCTCCGTAAATCTGCTTCCCCAGCTCCATCCCAGGTTTCGGGCATTTTGAGGCCAGCCTCTCACAATATACTATATACGTTGCCTCTTTATTGTGTGAAGTTCAGGGATTCGGGTCTGTAAGTAGGACAGACTTAGCCAATCATCTTACACCATTATAGATAGCATTTCGGTATCTAATTAGACAGCGATAGTATCCCCTAACGTCCTTACTCGCATCCTTTTATGGCCATAGACTCTACAAAACCACCTATTTTGCTGTAAAGGTAGAAGAAGCACTTTCTTATTGTAAAGTAAGGCACTCTTGTTGTACCTTGCATTTAACTACAGTTTGCATAGCAATACCGTGCGGTGGAGACCCAAATGAGACATCTGTACGATGTACCCTAGTACACAGGTACTCCAAGGACCGGGTTTGATAGAAAAGGGTACATGGTCCGTGCACAAATTTAAATCTTAGCGCGCCAGGTTCCTATAGGTCTTGACCAATGTCAAAAATCTAGGTGAGAATTGCTGCTAACCGAACAATAAACCATTTGACCGTTTACGTACGTCCGACATCCTTCCTCACTGGCGTGCAATGTCTCTTTATCACGAGGCTGCGTCCGTGCTTGACGTAGAGCAGTTACCCTCAGGTAACTTACGGTCACGAGTATTTGACAAGAAAGACCTGAAGTCTCCCCCGGTCCAGGTCTACGCCTTGGCTCTTGAGACGTGCAAATGGTCCTCAATACTAACCGAGGTCATTGACCAAACCCAGCTGCTCAAACACGAGCGAAAGGTAAGCCGATAGTCCTCTATTATTATGTGACCATGTTGCTGACATGACTTTCTAGCTCACCCCGGTGCTCTCACTGCTCTTGGTGCATGACTTCCTGCTCGCTAAAGGAGGCATCGCTCTGCCTGCGTCACACGGTCTGAGAGCTGCAATCGAACGTCATAAGTCTCGTTTGACAGCCGAGTTCACGCGTGCGAGGCTACGCAGGAAATGTCCCTCGGTGGCTGCTCTCAAGGAGCATATTGAAGCTAGCGTCTACAGCAACAGCCAGCATCCCCGCTGGATCCGTATCAACAGCTTGAAGACAACGCTGGAGGACCAGCTGGCAACCACGTTTCAGGGCCATCAAAGGGTAGACTCGATCGAAAAAGTCCTTAGTGGTTCGGGCAAGGATATATATATCGACGAGCACATTCCCGACCTCGTGGCTGTCTCACCCAGGTTCACCTTTGCGAAATGCGCTGCCTACAAATCAGGGGAGATCATTCTGCAGGACAAGGCCTCTTGTTTCCCGGCCTATCTCCTGGATCCGCAGCTCTCTGATGGAGACGTTATCGATGGTTGTGCCGCTCCGGGCAACAAGACCACCCATCTGGCTGCGATCATTAACTCGCGAGTTCAAATTTCAAGCCAGGCACATCCCAGCATCTACGCCTTCGAGAAGGATACGAAACGAGCAAAGACGCTCGAAAAAATGGTCAACATAGCGGGTTCGGAGAATTTCACTCACATCCATCAGGGCCAGGACTTCCTGAAGGTCAGTCCGCTTGATAAAACTTTCAGCAAAGTGGGGGCGATCCTCTTAGATCCCAGCTGCTCTGGCAGTGGTATCGTCGGCCGGGATGATATGCCGGAACTACACCTCCCAGCTGCTGATGGGATCAAGACAGCCAATAAATCGTCAAAGAATACAAGGGAGCAATCTAAGAAGCGAAAGCGGCCAGTCGAGGATCAACAAGATCCAGAGAGGGTTCTGATCGACGACGACGGCAATACGACCATTGCGACCTCCGATAAGGACCTTCAGGCCCGACTCGAGGCATTGTCCTCTTTCCAGCTCACACTGCTGCTACATGCCTTCAACTTCCCTGCGGCGCACAAGATCACATACTCTACATGTTCGGTCCATGCCGAAGAGAATGAGCAAGTCGTTCTTAAAGCTTTGCAGTCGGAGGTCGCGCAGCGGCGTGGTTGGCATGTGTTATCACGCGATGCCCAAGTCAGTGGGATGAAAACGTGGCCAGTTCGAGGCCAGACCGAAGCCTGCGACGGGGACAGTCAAGTGTCCGAGTCTTGCATCCGGGCTTTCAAGGATGACGGTCGTGGTGTCATGGGTTTCTTCGTCGCTGTTTTCGTCCGCAGCGAGACATTTCCTCCACCTGGTACTGCTTTGGAAGAACACAAGGTCTCAAAGAAGGCTGACCCATCTCCATCGGGGTGCTCAACGGTCCCGAAGGCCATAGGCGCCACTAAAACTCCAGAGAAAACAATGGAGGGTAGCGATGACGAGTCTGACTGGAGCGGATTCGATGAATAAGTCTTGATTGGGAGCCATTCTTCAGTGCTCAACGATCAATGATCAGCGCATGGCGTCGGGAACGCATCGAGCAAGAGCCAGTCGATCCACGGCCCGGGCCCGCATCTCTGGGACCAACAAAAGACACTATTCCCTTCGCTGCTTAGGTTCCATTTGGCTGGCACCCAGAATTTGCTGCAGTAAGCCCACACACCACCTTCGATCCTTCCGCTGCCGATTCAGCCGTACAACTGTGCCAGCTCGCGAGTTATCTGGCTCTATAATTACCTAGGGAGCCAGCAGTAGTCGGAAGTACTGCAATCAGCCTGTGAACTGAGATGGGAGTTTGGCAGCTTCAAGCAACCTCTCGAAGAGACGCTATACCCAGCGTCCTCCTTCCACACAGAAGCGTACAGTGACCCTTCCAAGTCTGCCAGGGAGGAGGCCTTGGGCCGAGGCATCGGTAACAGCCGCCCATTCGGCGTGGATCCTTTTTTTCCAGCTCAGGCAGGACCCGCACAGGCGAGCACTTCATACATACCGGTACATTCGAGCCCCTGCCCGGGCCGAACATTCTGGGCGCTCTTCGCACGATATCTGCACAATCTCGCAGCATAGCTTCGCTATCTATTGCCTTTTCTGTCCGAACCTCGGCATATCAACCTAGTACATTATTGTCTTGCCAATCGAGAGAGGCCGGCGCCCATAATTAGTGGAGACTTCTCGATTGATGCCCCTTTCATGTACACCACGGTAGTATTGCAAAGTAAGAGCGAGTTGTTGGGTATAGGTGGACCTCGGGGACGAGCAGGTCACCGATCAGTGGTGCAAGCAGATACCTGTCACCTAATAAATCCCCCCGACCTTCGGCGTAGCATGATTCTTTTTTGTTCACTACCGTCCGTGAAGTGTCGTTGACCACCTCTCTCGCCCGCTCCCTCCACGATGACGGTGACACCAATCGACAGCTCTCGGGAGACTTCAGTCACCGCGACCGAAACTGATGTTCAGTCACGGAGCATAAACAGGTCTCGCGTGAGTCACTTTAGGATCGTCTTCGACCAGGCTGGTGTTACTCAAGACGCGCTAGAATGGAGATATCCGGGTTCAGGTACCGAAGAGGACCCTTACGCTGTCGACTTCACGCCATGTGATCCGTATAATCCCCAGGAATGGCCGTCGGGCAAGAAATGGTTCATTACTGTCCTAACCGCCATCTCGACACTCGCCGTGGCTTTCGTTAGCAGTGCGTTCCAGGGAGGACTTACGTATATCATCGAGGAGTTTCATGTGTCGACAGAGCTGTCCATCCTCGGCATATCGCTGTTTGTCGTTGGTTTCGCTGTCGGACCGTTGCTCTGGGCCCCGGCGAGTGAGTTCTACGGCCGACAGGTCCTCTACTTCTCAACCTACATGGCCCTCGTAGCCTTCAGCGCCGGTACTGCTGGTGTCAAGAGCTTTCCGGGTCTGGTGGTCCTTCGCTTTCTTGCTGGTTCTTTCGGCTCGAGTCCCTTGACGAATTCGGGTGGTGTCATCGCCGATATGTTCTCTCAGCAAGAGCGAGGCTTTGCGACAGCTATTTTCGCGGCCGCCCCCTTCATGGGTCCAGCTATAGGTGAGTACGAATGCAGCCTGATTATTGTACTGTCAATTACTGACGTCTCCAGGACCCATTGTGAGTGGCTACTTCGGTCAGGATGAGGGGTGGAGATGGATCGAAGGGCTGATGGCCATATTCACCGGTGTTCTGTGGATCATATGCACCCTTCTCGTCCCGGAGACATACACCCCTGTACTGTTGCGAAGGCGCGCGGCCAAGTTATCAAAAAAGACAGGCAAGGTCTATCTTTCCAGATTGGATATTACTCAACAGAAGCGTACCGTGGCCCAGCAGTTCAAGATCGCTCTTTCTCGGCCTTGGATTCTCCTCTTCAGGGAACCTATCGTGTTCCTGACGTCCATGTACATGGCCATCGTTTACGGAACCCTATACATGATGTTCCCAGCGTTTCCGATTGTGTTCCAGGAGTATAAGGGCTGGGGTCCCGGCCCTGCTGGTTGCGCGTTCGCGGGCATCGCAGTCGGAATGATCGTTGCATGTGTATACGCCCTGTTCGACAACAAGAGTAAGTCCTACTTCCCACCTCGAGAGGGATGCGTACTTCTGCTCCCGAGGAAGTTTCCCGAAACTTCAACTCCGCACTTCTTCACAGGCCGCTAACAAATACCAGGGTACATGAAGCTTGCCGCCTTGCACAACGGAAGGGCACCTGCGGAAGCCCGTCTGCCCATGTCGATTGTCGGGTCGCTTCTCATACCCATCGGTCTGTTCTGGTTCGCCTGGACCACCGGAAATAGCATACACTGGATTGTCCCCATCATCGGCAGTGCAATCTTTGCCGCTGGCATTCTTCTCATATTCCTTTCCCTGATGAACTACCTTGTCGACTCATGTAAGTCTACACCCCGCTCACTCCCTTGGCACCGATCGCAATGCAGCAGCTGGCTGATCCGTACCCCAAAAGATGTCGTCTTCGCCGCCTCCGTCCTGGCAGCAAACACGGTTCTCCGTTCCCTCTTCGGCGCCGCGTTCCCGCTGTTCACCGACCAGATGTACGCAAACCTGGGGATCCACTGGGCAGCCTCGGTCCCGGCCTTCCTCTCTGTCGCCTGCATACCCTTCCCCCTGATCTTCATCAAGTACGGCGCGCAGATCCGCGCCAGGTGCAAGTTTGCCGCCGAGGCCGCCAGGCTGCTGGAGGAGATGCGCGGGCACGCCGAGGTCGAGGACCCGGACGCCGCCGAGGACCACGCGATGGCGGAGGTCGAAGAGGCTGACAGAATCGAGAGGCTCGTCAGGTCGATGAGCCGGACGCAGTCCCGCCGGAGCCACGCTGGCGCGCACCCGGCCCCGGTAGTGGAGGGTAGTGCTGCTCCGGAGGCCGTGACTGTATCGGTAGAGGGCTTGAATGAGAAGGAGACGGAGGCTGTGTGATAGACTACAATAGATGTAGTGGGGCTCTCACGACCTGTTTGGGGATTCCGCGCTCGACATGCTTGTTTTCAAAGATACCTTCAGCATTGCGAGGCGTTTGCATTTTAGACGGAAGATGGTATGGTAATGCTGGAGTGGTCGTGTTCAGAAGTAGATACCATCATTAGACGAAGGCTATTTGAGAATTTAGAAGGGTATCACCACGTTGATTAGAGCAATAAAAACTCCCCGTACTCGCGTACTGATGTTTATATGTACATCATGTGCGGTCTATCTATGAATTGGATCTGTCAAGGGCGATCTCCCAAGAGTATGGGGTACCTGGGATATTCCTTGTAACGCCGCTGGGCGGGTAAATCGCGTGCATTGACGGCAAGACATTAGACTGACTGTTGTTGTAGTCAAGCATCTCTCTTCACATCCCTGAGGTGCCCAGGGACTAAAGATGTTGGCATACCGACGGCGCCTTGGATATTGGCCGAGATGGTGGTGTCAAGGCCGTACAACAGCTTAACAGAGAAGATGGCCATACAGACGAGGAAGCAGCGCTCCCCCCCTTCCGCTAGGTCTGTTGCAGTGGTGTTATGTTGATGCTCTAGGATAACGGGTATATGATCTAGGTTCTGGGTTGTGCCCGACCAGGATAGAGCTTCGATGGGCTTAGACAATCCATATTGAGCAGTAGATGTCTTTGTATTGGGCAGTGCGCTGAGAATGATTGAGCTTGGCGACACTGAAACGTCATGTTGATAGGACGCCGTCGGGCGAAGGAGCAACCTTGAGACTACTGCGGTCAAGCGTGCTCTTATGGCTCTCTTTGTGTTATCCACAAGGAAATATCTACAAGTAGACCGTTACCCAAACGCTCCAAAACTCCGGATATGGAGGGAAGTGAGGCCCTATGTATTGTTATGCCAATAGCATGATGCTCTGCATACTGGGTATATGGTCTGGTCCCCGAACGGGGAGGCCGGAGCGCAGGTTCCGGGGCCGAAGAGCTCCTCTCAGCCAGCTCCTCGGCCCCGGCCCCGGCCCCGGCCCGAGCCCGATCCCGACGCACCATGGGCAGCAGGTTGCACGAGCGTGCGACTTTTTGTCAAGTCCAACGCGTGCAGTGCGACGCACGTATACCGTGTCACAATTTGTAGATTAAGATTCAAAACTGCGATACCGTTATCTAAGAGTATAGGTAGCGGTAAATGTATCATATTGCAGATATTTCTAGCACAATCGTCTTGTTACTTGGTGTCCATGTTGCTACGGTAACAGGCCGTACTCTAGCTTTGTCTGACTGAAGAGATCAGTAAGATCTGATGAAGATTTAGAGTCTCGCGACAAGCTTGAGGTCAGATATGGGTCTATTGCGATGTAAATCGATGAACACATGGGGACGTCACGTTCAGATGTACCTCCCCATACGTACCTCCGACAAGCGGCGCAGAGTTCCAGGATCTCAGGGTTCCTGACGCCACCAATCTGGGGAATCTTGCAATGTACCTGGGTACCTAGGTAGGTAGGAAACACTCGTGCCACTTACTCCCAACTCCCAACTCCCAACTCCCAACTCCCGACTCCCAACCTTATCATAACGGTGCTCTTCCGCCGAAGACATCGTCTTGCCACCTCAGCACTGCGAGGTTGGGCCCAAGGTCAAGAGCTCTTACTCAGTCAACACCCGTCTACTACCCCACTACGCCACCACTTGGTGACCACCGTCAGCTGTAAGACGGCAGAGAAGCGGCCCCGGTGTCGAGGTGGCAGTCCTCACATGCCATGCTTTTCCCAACTATGACAAGGGTTTTTCTAGGCCCACGACGACCGATCATGGTTCGTCAGGTCACGCAGCGATCGTCTGGCACCCTACGTGACATGCCGCAGTGGCTACAGACAATCATCAATGACAGGTCTCCACCCCCGAGACCATACGCCTGGACTGTGGAAAACCTGGGCCTTGACCAGCCGTCGAAGGCGATACAAAGCAATCGAGCTCTCGATAATAGTGACCTTGAGCGTCGTGTCTATATCCTAGGCATGGGCAACCTTGGTCGGCTCTATGCTACATGCCTTGCACAGCTTCCCAATCCGCCCCCCATTACCTTAGTTGTTCACCGCCGCAGCCTCTTGGAGCACTGGGCCATCAATCCGGGAATCAGCATGATCCGAAATGGGATTCCCGAGAGGACCTCTAACTTCGAGATAGAGTGGTGGACTGAAGAAAAGCCCTCTGTGGGCCCCCTGCGGGAGATTGCTGATGGTGGCCGGATCTCCAACCTCATAGTCGCGACCAAAGCCCAAGATGCGATCCCACAGGCTGACTCACTGCGGCATTATCTCGACAGTGAATCGACAGTGGTTTTTGTACAGAATGGGGTCAATCGATTGTGGCCTCCGCACGGCGAAGCGTACAATGCCCATCGCTACCCTGGGAGCACTCATCCCAACTGGCTGCACGGCGTTACCATGCACGGCGTCTACTCTGAAGGTCCGTTCAGCAGTGTGCATGCTTCTCCCGCCGATGTTGTCATCGGTCCTGTGTGTCCGAACCAGAAGCAACCCGAGAAGTCGAAATACCTTACGGGGTTGATAACGAAGGCACCGCATCTTGCAGGCCGAGCAGTGCCACGGTCTCAACTTTGGATCCTCCAACTTGAGAAGCTCGTCATAAATATGACTATCAATCCCTTGACAGCGGTTCTACGCGTCAAGAATGGGGATTTGTTTCTCGATCCTAATGGTGAGATTTCCAAGGTCATAGATATCCTTCTCAAAGAGACAAGCAATGTACTCCAGGCCCTACTGCGACACGAGAGCAGCCGGACAATCCTACGAGATAACGAGGTGCCCCTGGAGGAGCTAGTACAACGTTTCTCAGCTTCAAATCTGCGGCAACTCATATATCGGATTGGAGAGAAAGTCAAGCACAACAAGAGCTCTATGTTCCAAGACATTGAGTCTGGGAAGCAGACTGAGATCAAGGACTTCAATGGCTGGCTAGTCGAAACAGCCAAATTCCTAGATCCGAGTCTAGATGTGAGCAGCCACAAGATATTGATCGGTCTTGTGGAACAAAGAGCCAAACTCGATGAAGCCGAGCTCAGCAGACGTCTTCTTCCAAGCAGTTGATACATATCGGTACTTGCGCGTTGACCAGTGCCAGGGACTGATACATGTGATCTCCAACGGCTACAAGGATAGTCGCACCGTCAATGGAGAGACCACTAGCTTTCAGTGTCATACCTGCAAGCTTTGGCCTGGGTTGTGACGAGCACTTCGGTACCAACAAGTTGGTAGGCAAAGAAGCAATACAAATCTCGATTCATGTTTTGGCCCAACCCTCCAGGTAGCATCTTGCGCAGGACTCGCAAGCAGTGGCACACCGCTGACCTCTCACCCAATGGCCGCGATACATTTACAGGCCCCCCATGGTCCCCCTGAGGCAGCTTGAGGCCCAATCGTTCCTTTGGCATCGAGCAAACCTGCCAACCTTTCCTCAGCATTATTAATCGGTCCCTCGTCCATTCTTCCTGGACCTTGTCGTCTCTTAACGAGACGGTGTATAGGCCCTATATGCCACTCGTTTATAGCACCTATAACTTAACATCCTATAGCAGCACGCAAGCCTCGATTGCTCGCACCTGCCTCCACTGACAGACACTCCAGGCTGTTGACTTGATGCTGTAGCGATTGAGATCGCTGCTGCTTACGAAAGGCGCGGCTCCACAGCAGTTCCGCACACCACCATCTGGAGCAAGCTTCCATGTGGTTGGCGGATAGCTGTCTATGGGCAGTGTTCGGCGGACAGCGCAGATCAGTTGTTGAGCACGCTAGAGTGCCTTGTCGTAAGGTGGGATCGATTAGACTGGCTGGAGTTCTCCGGGCGCTGTTGCACATCTACCATGGGACACGACGCCGATAACGTGTTTCAGCCGCGCTCGTCAGGACTCCGTGTGCTAGACAGTCAGCGCATGACCTTGTGCGGCGTCGATGGCATAATGAACAGCGCATGTCTTACCATGAGCAGCGCGTTCCTGGTTCCACCAGGCACATTGCCAACGATGCATTCTGGTGGCGTCGAAAAGCTCGCGGATTGCACGCGACATGATCAACGGTCGTATCGATCTCTGATTTGCAGGTATCAATTATCTGGAAATCGCCAATGGCGCTGGGATAAGCTGTCTCCTCAGTGGACGTGAGTCTGTTTAGACTTGAGCTACTGGTGATTCTCAGTGGGGAATCGTGCTCGATCAGAACTCGCATGGCGGTCATGCATACTCGATACCTTGATAAGCCATGTATGGCTTCGAGCGGCAAATATTCCTGCCGGTGTCCCCTGGGCGAGGTTGAGTTAGGTGGAGGTTCGCTCCTGATCCGCCATATGCAGAGGCTAACCATACCGTCAAGTGAGCAGAAGTATATCAACGTCTGGAGATACATGCCAGGTACAAGTCTGAAGCGATGCCTGGCTACAGCGTTTCTTCGAGATGGAGAGATCGTGCTCTGGTCATGGTCATCATAGCAGGAGATCTTGAGCTTCCCGATTGGCCCGCCATTGTGCAGCATAAGGTTGCAGCGATCCGTCTCGCTTGAGCAGGCCTCGGAGACGGTCGCTTCACGGTCTGCAAGCCCCAGGCCCTACTCTCCAGCTGCGTCGGAGATGTGCCAGTCTAAAGGTTTCGGAGTATTATGGCCCCTATGAATAATACAGATGACTAGCAGCTGTCAGTCATCGTCGGCCACCAGTCTCATCTAGATGATGACCGGCGCGTCCCGCATGCTAGTATTACCCATGAGGATTAACTGAGCTCGATATTGATCAAACCAGTTTGCTGCCATTGTCCACCGGCCAACCGGCGGAGAAAGCCAGAGGTTTCGGTACATACTGCTGAGGGATACACAAGTCAGATGATCCAGTCTCAAATGAAGAGCCAAGGCCTCGGTTGCAGATAGGAGGTAAAGCGCATGAATCCTTCTCTTTGCCACATAAGTTTACGCCACAAGGATCCGTGCCGCATCGAAGGACCTCGAGTTGGACAAGCAACGGTATGGTCGATTAGCATAGAAGAGGTCTATCATTGGCGTGCTCGGAGCGCCTAGCACAACCTTCCACCTCGACACAAGATGTTTCACCAGGGCACCGGATCGGGGGCTGACTCGTGCTGGCAAAGCGTTGGATAGCATGAGATCTCAGACATCCCCGATATAAGTTTAGCTCTGCAGCTTCTGCTGCACTGCTCATGCAGCCATCCTTGCAGCTGCAAGCACAAGCTCCTCGATGCAGGAGCTCTTACTCGGCTCAAGGCACCTCTCGTCACACAGCGGCGAAAGCAGATCCGCAGTACACAGTAACTTCACTACGGATTTGGTATTTCACGTTGTGTGACGAGACGTGCCTTGAGCCGAGTGTAAGATTTCCTCAGTTGCGATAGGGAGGATGCAGACCCCCCCGGCGCAAGCTGGAACGGAACAATCGCAACTCAGCAAACAAAACACGAACCTGGCCCGGGTAGGATTCCCCTTGCAGCAGCATGTATGTAGGTCCCGACCCAACTCCCGCGTTTCCCTGAAAAGTCCCGCGGCAGATGAAGATGCGATCGTATGATCACATACCCCGGGAACTTGACAGGTCTCGACCGTCAGGCTGGCTCAAGTGTTTCAAGTTGGAGCCCAGCCCTGTTAGCACTGATGCAGCGCCGCGTCAACCCCCATGAATGAGCTCCTGGTGACGCCCTGCAGCATGCTGACCGGCTGTCCGTGATCCCGGCCAGGAGCTCCCAGTGGCCGCCCAGGTACGGTAGCGTAGAAGGAAGGTCTAGGCCACAGGGATGAGGTGAGGAGGAGCTCACCGAGAGGCGGGACACGGCCTCGCTACCGTCACATCGCGGCGCCGAAGTGGTTCGCAGGCACGTAAAATCTGCGACCCGGTCCTCCTTGCGGCACGATGGTCGTCTAGTGGTCGGCCTGCACATGGTCATCTTCTTCAGCGCACGGCATGGAGGCTTCAGAGACGCGGTAGGAGAACTCTACCGGAAACGCGGGCGGCGTCGACGCTTAGGATTGCGTGCGCCCTTGCTTCTTCCGTGTCTCTTACTATCCCTCCTCTCCGGTACTGTCTCTCGAGAGTATCGCCGTCATGCCAAGGGAATTGTACCAGGATGGCCAGGTTGAGCTATTGTGAGATTACCAAGTCTTCCGTCGCAGCCCGGGCTTGAGTCCTTCAAGGAGTAGCTGAGGTACACTTTGTGTTAACTTCCTGAAGGCGTGTTCTCACCAAAGGACCCATTTAGTTGTCAATCCCTCGATCTGCTATCTGCCTCAGCATTCGGGGGATCAGGGTTTCCCCTCTGCGGAGACATGTCATGGGGGTCAAGACTTTGCTGCAGTGGCTCGCAGCTGCACATGCACATGCACATGCTCCCTGGAACATGCACGGCCTATTCTGCTGCACCCACACCAGACCTACCCAACAAGGCCGACGGGCAACGGAAGAAAGCTGACAAACGCGGTTGCAGTGTACGTACCATGGTACAGGGCTCGTGGAGTTTCACGACATGGGGCTCCGGATTGTGGGTGTCCAAATGGCCTTGCCATCCCGTGCCCGTGCCCGTGGCTGTGGCTTTTGCGGCGGCAACATCTTGATTCGGAGATGAAGACTAGGTGCAAATACGCGAGGAGTGTACACACACACACACACAGACAGACAGGCACACACACAACCATGCCTGCATGAGAATGTCGTCGTCCGCTACAGTACGTACGAGACGTCAGGAGAGAAGTCCGTCGACCAGGACTAGCTACATACGCAGAGCGCCACCAGTGCGTCAGGATTGGTATCCCTGAAGCTTCTCCTCAGAAGCAGATTTGCAGGGTCGACGCAGTAAATATATACGTATGGGTTGGAAGACTACTGCCTAGCTCAACAAGGTACTGCCTAAGTCACCACCCGAACGGCCGGTAGGTGGTAAGACCCGGGTTCCGGGGGAACCCCCGACTTCAGCTTTTTGCAAGTCCGGCAGTGTATCTTTGCCTAGTCAGCTACTTTACTGCTGCAAGTGTTCCTTGTCGATCAGTGGAAGAATAGGGTAAGGCTTGCGGCCCGCGCCATCTATATTGGAGAGGGCTTTCACGAGGTGATCGTCGTCCGCCACCTGCAGCTACAGCCTTGCCTGTGGGACAACTTGCAGCATGCTGCCCGGAGGTCCTTTCCACGACAAGAACATCCATTGTCACAGGCCTTTGCCACCAGATTAAGAATTATCTGCGCATCAGTGTGCGAGATGGTGTGCGGCTTCGTGTCTGATTGTTGGGAGGGTCGAAGTCAAGCTGTGTTTTTAGAACTACCTAGTTATGTGCCGGATGGAGGAAGCATATGAAGGTTCCAGAGGAGGGAAAGCAGTGATGGTGCATCCAAGTTTCGGTCGAATGTGAAGTTGCTCACCCCGAAAGCCAAACATGGTATACTTATGTGTTCCCGTCTTCGTTCTCGGTGCTCTGTGAATCCTCCCACCCGCATGCAGAAGATGCAAGGAATGAAGTGCAATTCCTTCTTCGTGTAAGCCTCCATACCGGTCCGTCCGTCTTGGGCACGCGTTCTTCAAACATTATAGACCAAGGAAAAAGCGCCAAAACCTAGCGCCAGGCCCGTAGCAGCGTGTAGATAACTTCGTAAACCGGCCCTGATTCATATGACAGTTGGCTTCTCACTATGCATATATGTACCTCCCCTCAGCCCAAAAGAAAGAAAAACAACGCTGTTGCTCAAGAGGTATGAGATGGTAGAGACAAGGAGAATCTCGGGGCCCGAGAGACGTGAAGGGCGAGGCAGAATTCCAGACAGATTGGGTATCTCTATCATTATACTCCGTCTGGTCCTGGTCCTCTGTATTATTTTGATATCCATGGAAACGCGTTGTATCGAAGTGTTCGGTCTTCGTGTGTCGCGAAAAGCCAGTACAACTGGAGCCAGGCAGACTTTTTATAGCTGCCAGTCTCCATGATCTCGTTCGTCTTCTCCTTCATACAATGGTATCCATAATGTTCGAGTACGAACAAAGGAGTGCTGACGTCTTGGTAGGTAGAAATCATAGGGAAGTACCCTTTTCGCTTCTGTTTGTGGGTGGGTGCTTGTTGATATAAAGAAACTGCACGAGGTTGTGCCTGTTTCCTATACTGCCAGCCAGCGATCACTGAAGCTGTTGTCTGTAGACCATGCTCGAAGGCTCTGCATGCTCGTGTTGTTGGTAGACGGTATTTGAAGCTTCAGTCTGGGGCTGGGAATAGCCGGTGGTGTCCCCACCAGGAGTGTCAGCTCCTGGCGAGGACGCTGATTGCTATAAGCTCTCCCCGGAGAGCTCCGCCGCTCTTTCTCGGCAAGCAACGGGAGTAAACCCTGTTCCGACCTTGTTCGCTACGATGCGCCACTTTTCATTCTCGTAGTCTTGGAGTGCTGTCCGCAGCTTTTGGTCCTGCATATCAACGCATTAGCATGGTCTCTCGTGGCTATGGGGTGTTCCAGGTCCATCTGATATGTGGCTCGAGCATCTCGGGAAACGCACCGTCTCGTCTGTCCATTGTGTTGTTTTCGCCTTCAATTTGGTGCAGTACCGAACTTGCAGCGTCCCACTAGACCTCCCGGGAAAGAAATCCGCGATTTGCTTCCAAGTCAAGTTCTTGTTCTCCTTCAGGTCTATGAGCAGCTGATCGTCCTCCGGTGTGAATTTGAGCTTCGGCCCTCTGGGTCTCGGTGCTGGTGATGGCATCCCTTCCTGTCCAACGACGCTTGGTGCGCCACCTCCTGCGCCATCCTCCCGTCGCAACAGCTTCGAAGGTGGCCCTGTATCCGGTAAGCGGTGGTGGTGATGCGTTGGATGGGATGGCCCAGCTGCGGTTTGGGCATACGCAGCGCCAAGTGATGTCTGCTGCATCGATTCGATGGCCCCCTGCTCAAGCTCCGGTAATACATGGCCCGAGAGGTCGATTTCATCTGGCCTTTGCCGTTTAGCAACAGGACTAGGACCTGATGCCATGGAGGGATACAGGGGGGACACCACTGGGTGTGGAGATGGCCCAGGTCCTCCAAAATGGGAAGGCCCGGGGTAGGACTGTCGGTGGGCTCCTAGATGCCCGCCCATCTGAGCTGGGTCCATGAGGAGTGGGAGGTGTCGTTGCGCGGAAGAGTGGTGATGCTGCTGCGGTATGGTCGTATAATGTGATTCTGTAGGGCTTTCATGAAGAATAGAGGGTCCTGTGTGATGAATGGATGCCCGATGATGCTGCGAGCTGTACCCGTGTTGCTGCTGGCTCTGGTCGCCCGGATGCGAGTCCTGTGGCGAGTAGTCGACATTGTAGTCTGCTCCGATTCGGTAGTTGCCCGCCAGCGTGTCTCCGCCACATGGGTTCCGCCAGAGCGAGCCGCTCTGGCCGGGAGCCGGAGTCTGTATGGAAATAATTTGACTGACTGGAGCCCCGTAGGGCTGCCTAGACTTCGGGGAAAGAGTGTCTGCTGCTCCGTGGGCGCTTTGGACGCCTCGCTGTCGACTGTGCTGTGGTTGCGCCGTTGCTGTAAAATCGTACCGAGTACATGTATGGGTGGAGTGAATAGCGGTGGCGGTTGTCGTCGGCAGGTGTGGTGAACGAAAGTCGGCAGTCTCTATGCTTGGCTCACGCCTGTTTGGACACGAGCACGCGGTATCCCAGTGATGATGACAGATATACTTGGCGTGTCCCGTCAAAATCTCATGAGCACAAAACCGAAATCCTCCAGCAATGCTTTCTGAATATTTCGATGCGAACCTGGAGCTCAATAATAAGCTAGGCTGGGCTTAAAGATTGACTGTAACCAATTGCTTGCGCTGGCTATATTGTTGTCTGATATTTGAGGTCGTGTGGAAGGATAAGAATTATAGTACGAGTTGGATGCCGAGGGGAGGTACCTTCTTTAAGGATCTCACACGCCAACCGTAAAGCATATATGCGAACTTCCATGTACGAGACAGGTACTGTTCCTGGGATAATGCGGAGCTTGATCTACCTCTGCCGGGAAGGTATAGAAATGAAGACCCCGGCATCGACGTGGTGGAACGGGGATATTGTGGTACTCTTTCGACAAGGCTCCAAATGATGGACAGGGGGACCCCAGCTGACGAAAGTCTTCAGTCTCCCAAGCAAATACCAAACCAAACTAAGACAAAACGAGAGAAGAGTACGGATCCGTTGTGTTCGGAGTGGTGATATGCACAAGTGCCGTAGATCTTGCCATTTACGAGGTCTGGTAGCAAGGAAAACTGACGCGGCCCAAACTTTGCTGTTGAGGAGTCAGCGTAACGGTCATGGGAAATCGAGTGACAGGATCCGACCCAAGACAGCAGAGGGCCCTGCTCCGGGAGTCTGGCTTCAAGGAAAGGCACAATGCCAGGCAAAGTGGACGAGGGTGACCGGGGTACCTCGCTGCTCCGTGCTGTGTGAGAGGAGACGAATGGCGAGAGGCTAGGTCGAGCAGCTGGGTACCCCAGGGTACATTACATAGCCCGCGGTACTTTGCCGGCATCCTATTTGAAAGCGAAGCGGGGTCCCTTGGATGGAGAAACAGGGCACAGAGGCAATGAAAGCCAGACCTCCCGTCGTTTTACCTAGGGGAGGGTATAGCCGACTGGGGGGGGCCTATATCAAAATCCGAGAGGAAGGCGCGCTTCGAAAACGCCATAGGGCGACAAACACGACATGGTCGCAGCAGCCCAGACATTAGTGACCCAGATTGCCGAACGCAAATGCCAGGGAATGGTCGAGTTGAGGGTGATACCATCGACATAGGCGCGCGTAGGCCGGGCTGGTGGGCAACCTCATATCGTTTCTGTGGGGATTAGTCGATAGTTTACAATGCGTTCAAGCAACAGCAACTCAAGCTTCCGTACCAAGCAACAGACCCGAAGGTTGCGCCGCAATACTCAGGCTTGCAATTTCAGACGTAAATGCACGTAATAACCGGGCCGGTCGTGACCGACAGGTGGAGTGCTGAGGGTGTTACCATCGTGAGTACATAGGCGCCGGCAGATTGGTGCCAAGGGGGGTAAGGAATAGAATGGGCCCTGTTGCTGCGGCGGTCTGAATGCAATTGCAGGTACATAGTACGACAGCAAGTCTCGGTCGCGTCAATCGACAAAACAGACGTGAACGTGGGGGTCAGCGTGGTCCCGTAAATCTGAGTGTTCTGGTTCCCGCATGCCCCAGATATGATGACACGACGCTCGGACATAGCTTTTGTCCCTGATTGTTTCTGCCCATCGAGTACATTGCTCTCTTGCTAAACGACGATCCTGTGGATTCGGTATCAAAAGCGACTTGTTGGCACATGAGAGCTCATGTACTATTAGGGATTCGATGCTCAATTGTGCGGTCGACCTGAGGCTAGTACAAGCCCATAGATCTAGTCGCAAATGTCTAAGATGTTCGATTGAGGCTCCTGTGAGGCTCCTAACATGGCTCCTGAAGACAACGTTGAGGGCCTGCAGGGATGTTGGCGAGGTGCTGCAGGGGCACTTTTTGCCCCTGCCTGTCGGCGTCTCCAAGATTACGCGATTCAATGCTGTCGGCTCCGCTGTGGACAGCCAGACCCTTTTGATGGGGCGTGGCTCGACGACATCTGATACCGAAGACATGGCGATTTGCACTCTCATTGTGTGGAAGAAACTGCTGCTTCCGCGTCCGGCAGCGGCCCGGGTGTCCAAAATGAGAGCGGCGCGGGCTGAAGCCAGGGCCAGCTCGGGGTCACGATCAGGGATTCGCATGACGGAAGTTCGTTTCATGGGGGCCTGGCAATCAAAATATCCATTATGCGGGCCCCAATTAGGCATGGTCTTTGCGAACCTCGTCTTCTGGAAGTCGAAAAGAGCTTCTAGCGCCGATGAGGGTGTGCCGGGGCTCACGAGAGGGCGCAGTTGATGAAAAATAGCCGATACATGCTAGATCATGGTCAGTGCTAGGCCTCAGCCTCGATGTTGGAGCAGGGCATCTTGCCGGCAGATGGGGAAATGCCTGAATAAGGGGTTGTTTCCCCGTGAATTGGAATTGCTTCCCATCTAGACGCGAATTAGACAGACAGATGAATAGAATGACACGAGAACCGAGTGCTGCAGGAAGTCAGATAGCGGCCGGGGCTAGAAGGTGGCATCATCCAAAACGGTTTCCTACGGAGGAGCATCGTGAGTATTGCTTGTTTCTCAGAGTAACAGCAAGTGCTGACGTTCTTCGGAACATCACGAGGGCCAGTGAAGTTGCAGGTTACATAGGTACTAGGTACCTAGGTAGGCAAAGTAGGCAGCCGCAAGAAGTCGGGGAAGCTCTTGCCGCTCTGCAGAAGGCATATGCAACTCGGGATGCAGAAAGCACGAACTCGGGGGACGGGGGACGGGGAACGGGGAACGGCGAGAGACTGCCTCACGGGCCTACGTCGTACCTACCTCGCAATGGCATCTATGGATCTACGGGAATAGGAAGCTACCTAGGTACACACGCTACGCGAGGCACTGCCGCGCAGCTGCAGTACGTACTATGTTATCCAGAAACCTCGGAAGGTATGAGTACTGCAGCACGATCTACCCAATCTGCCTAGCTAGGTAGGTACCTACGTAGTGTACGGTATCTATTGCATGCAGGCTTCACCGGGCGGCCTAGGCTCAACGGTGCGGAAGGCATGCATACACAGTAAACCAGTTGGTGGTATGCAATGCTACCACGGGACAGCCCAGGTGGACACCACCAGCTCGGGACTATTGATGCAGTGCAGTGCCTGGCAGTGCGATGTGGAGACAGAGATGATGTAATGTGACGATGCGCGCGCATCAAGGATCTGTCCCTTTTCTCTTCCTTCTCCAACAAAGGTTGTTCACGATAGCATCGTCCCTCATCGCCGTGCAGATCCCCTCTGTTATCTCTCTGGACATCGCCGAGACGGAGACTCGGGGCAACATTTTGCGGCCTGTGCGGCTGCTCCGTACTCCGTACTGCGCAGCCTCTTGTTGCATACTGAGGTATGTGTCTCAGTCTCCCAAGAAGGCGGCATCACCGCAGGATCTGGTAATGTAGGTCTGCCCGTCGATGGAGACCCAAAGTCAAAATGTTCCGATAAAAAAAGGGGTCTCACATGCAAGTGACCCAGTGCCCCACAAGGTGCCGGCCGGAGACATCCAAAAATAGTCTCGAAACAATGCAGGCTGCTCGTTAACAAATACGCGAGAACATCGCTACTGTCGTTTAAAGGTACGAGCGGCAACTTGTAACCGAGTAGCATGCAATGATCGTCGGTGCACAGAACCTTGAAGCGTCCTTCAGCCCTACTGAATAGATTGTATACGTAAGTAGGTATGTAATCATCACAACAGCCCTACCAACCCCACCTGTTAGGAGAGCAGTTGAGCCCCAAGATGTCGGTGGCTTCGGGAGCTCCCAAATGGCCAACCCAAACGGCTAGTGTCGTCGTAGATGCTTGCGCATAATATGCCGACCAAGGTAGCTGTACGTCGTGCCCACCAAGATTGTCCACACAACAGGCCACGTTGCTTGCTCCGCCCTGCTCCTTGGGGGGCCTTTGTAGATGAGAACGCAGGCACTACAATGCGTCCTTGGTCCCGAGGTCAGCCTGACGATCAATGCCCCATTGATCGATCCCCCGAGCCCTCGCAAGAGAACGGGCAAACAAGTAAGCTTAAATTTCCTGGGTGATTATCTTCAAAGCCCGGGAGGCAGCTTCATGAAGTTGACCAGGGTGCGGATGCAACAAGACGGCGGCTGCATGAGCGCATCGTACGTTGGACCCGCGCATTTACCAAAGGAGACTGAGGTTTTCCGCGCGATTTTTTTATAGAGTAGATCGAAATCTCTCCATCATTGATTACACTTAAGAAGAAGTCCGGGCGGGTCCCGGACGGGCACGCCCAGCCCGGACCTTCTCATGCATACACACAGCTGCCCAACTGATATCTACCGTATCTGTGCGCAATGCTAGATTCAGAGCTGTATGTAACCGTAGATACCCGGCCGAGAGGGTCCGCGGGTCAGGATCTCGACGGCCTCCAACCGCCAAACCCCGACAAGTGGGCAATAATGAATATTGCCTGCAGGTAATGTAATCAGAGATGATCTATGCAAGATGCAAGCAAGATGAGGATTGCGTGAGCTGCGCCGGCAACGAGGCCCGTTAGGGAAGGTGATCGGACCTGACCCCCAGGAGCGGGGGAAGAGGTAAACCTTGGAAGACTTCCCCAGCCACACGCTCATCACTCCCGGGAGCTTGGACAGACTATGGCTTGCCCCTGGCCTTTATCAATGTTAGTGGTGGTGGTGGTCTTCAGCCCTGTGGGAAGCGATCGGGGAGGCCATGCGCGCCTGATTTCAGCCCCCCCTTTTACTTTTATTCCATTTTAGGTTCAGCCCCAAAAGAAAAGCCGTTGCGACTACGACGTAATCCAGGTACCGGTCGGTACCTATGTACTTGAGTAACTACCTACCTAGGTAGGTACATATCTCACGCTGGTACCTCGATTTGGTCTACTCTAATACTCAGGCATCTGCATGCCCACTTGGGCAAGGAGATATATCAGTCATAAGTCTGACCAGGCGACTTACCATTCGGAATTTGTTATTCATGATATTATTATTATTCGATTGCGCTTATAAGTCCCGTAGCAATGGTAAAGTCCATAGACAATAACAAAGAGCCAGTATTACATGCCTCCACGCATCTAGCCAGATGAGGCAATACATCCTGGTCCCAGACATTAATATGAAACTTTAAGCATACCTGTTTCGTCAACGGAGGGGATACAGACACCCTAGGAAAAGACATACGCATGAAAAGGATCCGCAATTGTAATAATGAAGAAAGATGAGAAGCAAAACCAACCAGATTACCGAGAATACGGGTTATGATAGGTACTCGAACGTTGCTTCTGTCTGCGGAGGTCTAACAGGCCAAACAGCTTGTCTGGCTCAGCTTTGCGCCCGCGTCCCTGTCCTCCGTTCCATCATCCCATCGTCCCATGCTCCATCCGGTCTATACATTGACGATGGAACAAGCCAATCGCTTCTTCCCATGCCCGCATGCAATTCTCGCCTCCTCCGTGGCTTGTCCGCTATGACAACACCCATCAGGTGCTCCGAACCTCCAATACGGAGACTCCGAAAGACGACCTCGAGGCGGCGTCGGAAACACGCTACAAATACTTCCCAACCACACAAAGAGACTACTATGGGTTTATCCAACCACCCCGGAGAGTAATCACCCAGACAGTAGCCACCCAGACAGTAGCCACCCAGACAGTAGCCACCCAGACAGTAGCTACCCGGACAGTAAGATAATCTCCCACTCGACATCCAGGCCTGCTCTTCTGGACACCACTCCTGTACGTTGTGGACTACCTGATTAGGTACCCACTCAAGTTGGCATTCACTCCCTCACCACCGTGACAGGTGACGAATGTCCCCATCATGATACAATCGCAGCCCGCCACCCGCCAGTGTAGGTGTGCACTCTGATACGATGTTACAGGTCAGATTGAGTTCAATACCATGCCAAGGCTAAACAGGACAAGGTACGTAGGTAAGACCCTAAAATGCAATCATCTCCGTTCCTGCATTGGGCCATGCAACCATCGTGCGCACATCAAATACATTCTGGTTTCCAGACTAAAAAGATCTCGGAACGCCTAATACGTCACCATCCCCCATAACAGACCATACAATACTTGCATTACACGACTCAGACTCCTTGTCTTGCACGGAACTTCCCTTCGCCCATGTCCCTGGGACCTTCTTCCCCGCGTCTTTCTCCTCACTAGAATCATCAGGTTGATTCCGTCTTTCCCTATTGCCAGCCTGAAGAGTTGATCGTTGAAGCCACAAACATAGCTGCTGTCGCTTACGCGAAGTTGTCGCTCCTGTCCACCCAAGTGTCCTCCAGTTCCGCAAAGCTCTGGAAGTGTACCGGTCGGTGCACGTCACTGTAAAATGGCGTTGGTGTGTCGAGCTTGACGCGGACCGGCCTCTTTTCGAGACCAGAGAACGCCGAGCCCATGAAGCTGTAGTTCCACTGCCCCGTCTCTGGCACCAGGAAGAAGCCCCTGTACTTCGGGCTCAGCAGGAGCTTGCGCTTCTCACCCATGGTCGTCGTGAAGCCCTGCGGCTGATCGCTCTGTAGGTCTCTGTTCTCCACGCCCCATTTGTAGCCTTGGGGAGTCAGGGCCCAGGCGGACAGGGACACACTACCGGGCGTGAAGGACACTGAGACGGTCAGCGTCTTGTTCTTGTCCCATTCCGGATGCGCGTCAAGCAGCTTAGCATGCTCTGTGACGTCTGCCGCGGCCATGTACGGCGGCTCATTGCCTGACATGGTGTGAATCACGCCGAGGGGTTCCAGGTCCTTCAGCATCTCGTGCTGAGGAAGCTGTTGAGGAAGCTGGACATTCCGTAGGCCACCGATTTGAGGGACCAGCACGATACACTTGACTTCCTTAACCTGATCGTACTTGGGTGGAGATGATCCATAGAGGTACCCAGCGACTTGGACACGGAGATCCGCGATCGTAATGAAACGCTTGAGGATGTTGTTTGGCATGACGTAGGTGATCTCGTCCACATCGTTGTCGACAGGAGAGACGTAGATGTTGTTGGCTCGAGTACGCAAGTTGGAGCTTGCAATGGCTCGTGTACGCCACTCGGTCTTCGATGCGAACGTTTGCTGTTCAAATTGAGACGTGGTGGTGACGATGATCTCCTCGCCGTGGACGTTCTGTGTCTTAGTCGTAACGGCAGTAAGCTGTTGCTGCTCTTGTTGCTGCTTTTCGATCTCCGCAGCTTGTTGTCTTTGCAGTGACGGAGCAGATATCTCCATACCAAGGATGATGTCGCGAACTTCACTGCTGGTCAGACTAGAGACGTTGACATTGTTCTTCTTTCCGTAATCGTTCAAGATCAAATCTCTCAACTGAGTTTCGACCTTGATCCAGTCCTCGTCTGACAGCGTCGGCCAGATGTGGTGCTCTTGCGTAATGACCGTCTTGTCAGGTCGCAAGATAAGCTTCGTCTTGTCCATGTTCACATGGAGGGCACGGAGGATGAGTATCAACCGTGAGAAGGCTGTGTACGACGAGATACTCTTCAGCCACTCGTCATAGAGGTTGAATAGCACCATCTGCGGCTCCGTCGCCCTGAGAATCATGTCGCCCAACTTCTCGACCTTCATTGCAGCCTGGAACGGCAACTGCAATTCAGAAGCACGGATTGAGATGTTAGGGAAGTCAAGCAAGTTCACCTCCAAGGGATCCAGAAGACCCTTACGAGTCACAATAAGTTGCTTGGGCTGCTCTTCCACTGGCAAAGAGCGAATGAGTGCTGCGACTTCTTCTGCGGTCTTCCATTTCGCCAATTGTCCGAGACGTTTCTGTCCTGCCCATACACTTGTGTGGATGATCTTGAGGAACAATTGACCGGTCCTGGGGTTGAAAATGAAGATGGCACCATTGATGGGCTTGGTGGTCAAGTTGCCCTCGAATGTCTTGTGGATAGTAACACGGTAGACGTTAGTGTCATCAATGAATAGTTGTGTCTGATTACTGAACAGCTCGGAGTAGTTCTGCGAGTTCAAGAACTCCTGGTTGCTTTCAGAGGCGTAGAGTTGAAGACCCTTTCGGATACGTTCGCGAAGAACGTAGAGAGCAGGGTTGGCCTTCATGATCTTCGCCATAGCCTGCTGGACGAGGACTTTGAGACCAGGGAAGTAATGACCGTAGGCCGAGTAGAGGTTGTAGGCCAGATCAATACCGACCATAAGACCTGTCGCGGATGGGTACAGACTCATGCTGTCGGTAGTGTAATCGAGATACTTGGCACGGACGTATCGCTCGATGTCGTGGGAGTCGTAGTCACCGTATCGAAGCTGGACATCGATCCAAAACTTGTTCGTAGTGTGGGGCTCGATGATGTCCTTGGTGTCAAAGAGCATTGACGGCCGGGTGACGTTCCACTTGTGACTGGCAAAAAGTTGAATGTCCGCACAAGAACTGTTCATCTTGTAAGACTTTCGAGGATGAATGGTCTCCTTCTGAACAGACTCGATACCCAGCGACTCCAGCTCTTGATCGAAGACCTGGCACAGATCCATGACAACGGACTCGTGAATTTTCTGCCACAAATGAGCTCGGAATATCTGGATGAGCGAGATCTTCAAGGTTGGGATTTTTCCGTGCAAGAAGATACCTGTCAAGTCCTAAAAACAACAACAACAACAACAAGTCAGCCTCGCATCTTTTATCATTAAAATAAGGAGTATTAGGGCACCGTACAAGCTGGACTTGGAACCCCACATAAACGTTTGCACGATTGATAGTTCTGCAGAAGTGTTAGCTATGTTCCCTCATGACGGGGGCGTGGTGTTGTGATGAGGGTGTGGTGTTTTGACTTACGGGCTCCACCACAATGTGAACCGACGGTTGGGAATTTGATTCAAACCAGACCGCTGAGCGTTGGTCAACTTCTTGAACTTCATTGATTCCTCAAAACCGCTCGCTTTCTCCCAGAAGAGACCCTCCCATGAAGGGAAACCTGTTGCCTTGAAGAGAGTATGTTCTAGGATAGTCTCAACACCACCCAATGCCTGGATGACGTCAGTACGGTAGGCGTTGAGATTCCACAACTTGCCATCATGCCTCTGGCTAGTCCACCAGAATGGATTGCTCCTCATTTGCTGATAGATCTTGAATTCGGCACGGGCACGGAACCCCTTGTCAAAGCTCAAGGTGCTCCTGTCCTTCTGGAAGAGGGTGTTGATACGCGGCAAGCCTCGGTCCCAGCTGTCTTCCAGATCTTCCAGAGTCAGACGCCGGTTTTGCTGATTTGCTTCAAGCCGCTTCTGTGAGTACTCCGTCCACACCCGCTGAGAATCAATGAATTCTGACTCCCACGGGATGATGTATCTGAAGATGTTGGGAATAAGCGTTTCTTCGTCATGGGTCATACCGGCTCGGTAATGAGTGACACCAGTATCGGTCTGTTTCGACCATCGCTTATCGCTTGCTGGGATCAGAATGTGCGACCCTGAGATCATACCAAGTCCACCAAGCTCCTTTGGAGTGTAGAAAACTGCTGGTGGGAATCTTGACGGCATCTTCGAGTTCAGACCAATCTTCACACGAGTCTGTATCTTCGTCTCACACTTGACAATGGTGTCAAGAAGATTGACCGTGGACACTGCTGCCTCACGGTAGTACGTGAAGAGGGCGATGAGCGCCGTGTTCCACTTATTGGCAATTTTCGTAAAAGTGGTTGAGCCAGATGACATGAGAATCTGCCGAATCCGGTTGTTGAATTTCTGAACATCCTCCTCAGTCACCTGCAGGAACGCATGAGCTGTCCTCTCCTTCGTGGTGTTGTCGACCAAGGACCAGACGCTGTCCTTGACTGGGAATTCCTCATTCTGATTGCGGATCTTGGGCAAGATGCGAACCTCAAACCCACACATGGAGAAGAGAAGATTGGGGTTGTCTCGGCTGTAGACACTGGCAAACGTCTCGTCCCACTCAATCGTCGTGATGGAGCGCGGCAAGCGGTTCTTAAGATCCCAGAAGACAGCTCGGCCAAGATTGACGTCGTGCCGCATCAACCTCATGCGAGAGTCCCTAGGCCAACATTTCTTGCTCTTGTACCCGATGACATTCTCGAAGTTGGGATCGGGTTGCTCAGTCAGGAATCTCTGGATGAGGTCTCTTGACTCCTCGGCTGTGAACCTCAAGAACATCCAGATCCTGTCAACATATCGGGTGTACAGACGGATAGGGTGTTTGGCCTCGGTCTCGCGATCCCGGAACTGAAGGAAGTCATTGGGGCTCTGCGGTGGACCAGCGATCTCGGTAGCTCGCTGAGGCCCCAACAGTAGCAGATCTAGGACAAGACCATAGTATTGGAATACGAAAGCTGAGAATTGCAAACCACGAATCATGCCATAGCTGTTGACGTGGTTCATGTCCTTGTAGGTCAAAGTAACGTTGTTCTTTGCTGTGATGTAGTCGGCCAAGTTGTGGTCCATGATCAATCTGAGGAGGGAGTTGAGAAGTGTCAACTCGATCTTCTCATAGACCTTAGAAAGCTGTGTCTCGATCATGACATTGCATTCGCCATCCTCCGTAACCCAGACGTTGTCCAGATTGTTGACGCCTTGTGCCCACTTGTAGACCAAAAGTGGCGGAACTTCCGAGTCTGATGGCTTTATCCACGCTGGGAACAAATGTCGCTGATCAGCCTGATACCAGAGGTACTGGTCCAGATATGCGTCGCTGATTTTCTCGATCGGCTCAATATCGTAGACAGGGTTGATCGTGCTGTAGTTGTCGTTCATATCGATGCCGACTTCCTTGAAAGCACGTTGGGTGAGCAAGAAACGCTTGATGCGCTCCAAAGTTGTGCCAGGGCTATCGTAGGCCTGCTCGATGAGTGCCAGCTCCTCACGCTGGCTTTGATTGAGACGACCCTTGGTCGAATAGGCTTCTCGCAGTCGTTCAAGAGCCAAGATCAGGATTTTGGTATCGTGCTTGTAAGAGACACTGGGGAAGGGGATGGGCGAAAACTTGCGCGATTCCAACCAGTGCACCATTGTGGTGTAGATCGCAACAGCTTCCTCAGACGAAACGTAGGGACCATCCTTCATGTGGTTGTGCTGTCGCTCTTGCTCAGCCTTGAGCCAGAGACGCGTAAGGCGCCCGACGTTCTTCTTGGCAACCGTCTTGTCGACTGTAGCACCTCTCCTGATTCTCTCACGATTGTAATGCGCAACCGAAACCCACCAGTCAGCCTTCGCCTTCACGTAACGCAAGATGATGTTTTCAATGGCAGCTGGCAGGCCCGGAACCTTCCAGGGGATATTGCTCTTCCAGCATCTCCATGCCTCAGAAAGGTGTTGCAGCACAGTGTTAACTTTGTTCTGCTTAATACCCTCTGGCATCATGTCCATGAGATCCGCCATGACGGAGGCTCGGAGCTCCAGGTCGAAATGGGATTCGACACGCTGCTTCGTGACTGTTTTAGCCACACCCTTGGAATGACGGCCCTCAAATTGGCGTGAGAGCAGATTGCCAAGCCATCGCTCGAGCAGAGGGATGATTCCGCGCATGAAGAATAGCCAAACTCTCCAGGCCGGGGCCCAGAAGCCACATCCAGGACCCTTTCCTACAGGACCGGCGTTGAACCGGTAGTATATCAAGTGCTTCAAATCCTTGCAGGTACGAATTTGATGCATCAGCTTGTACTTGTACCGGTACATTCCCGTGAGCTGGCCAACGTGATTGAAGGCATAAAGAATGCCATCGGCGAGTTGGAAAGCATCGATGTTGCCCAGCCGGTATTGCACTTGAGCGTCAACAATAAGCTTGGTAAGACGTAGAATCTCACGCATGAGATGGAAAGCGTTTCCGAAGCGAGACTTCTTTCGCTCCTTCGTTGTCAAAGTCTTGACAGGCTTCAGATTGAAGTTATAGTCGAGATGCAGATAGGTGAGGTTCTTGCGGTGGATGAGGAGATTAAGCATGTTAAAACCTTGTCGGCAGACCTGAAGACCTGCCTCAACCCAGTCGATGGTTGTCTGCTGGAAGAACTTGGTAGCTTTGAGGGTCCGGAGCAGGTTCTGCCTCTGGAGTGCCTTGGGCTTCTTCTTATGAAGCTCGTTAAGGACGTAGGATTTCAACATCTTTTGGTATGATACCCGCACCTTGACCGGTTGTTTCGGTGGGCAGTGCTCCAGATACCACTGCTTGATGAGCGGGACATCTTGAGCTCGCACCATACGGCCCGAGCGACGGTCAAAGGGGAATGGTGCCCACCACAACTCTATTGCTGCTGCAGTCTCATCCGTGTACAGTTCCTCGTCGGCCAGGAAAGGCTCAACTCCAGCAGGTAAGGTAAAGGCCTCTTCCTCAGGCTCTTCAATATTACCAGTGCCGAACAGCTCATCCTCGTGGCTAATGGACAGGTTCTTCGGAGCAACATCGCGCGAGGAAATGGGGTTGATGGCCTTGTCGAAGTAAAAGGCAGGCAAACTGGGGTCATCGGTCCTGCTGTACACAGTCTGCGGGTGAGAATGCCACGAGAGATGAACACTTCGGGGCAAGGAGTTGTAAAGGTATGGGAACGCAACCCTATACTCTGTGCGGACGGGATTCCTGAATATGATACGATCAATGGCGTTGAACTCGCCGAAGTCCTCCTCGTTGGGATCGATATCCTTGTACAAAGGCTCAAATCGAGGACCGCCTGGAAGAGCGACATTGAGGGCTTTCGCAGACAAGAAACTCTTCATTTCAAATAGGTGGAAGTAGTTTTTGTCGAAAACATCTGATATCAGGGGCCGGCTGAGTCGGTACAAGTTGGCCATCTGTTGTAGAGTGAGGTTCCAGGTCTTGTAACTCGGACCATTCACATGGGGAGTGTCGAGAAGCGGCCTATGATCATAGAACCACTCATAGATAGCTTCATCATCATCCTCATCGAGCTCCATTTGCACCGGTTCCAGAGGCTCGACGTCCTCCAGGTTCTCTGTCCATGACAGCGGAGGCTCTTCGTCGTCAAAGGGGGGGAACCTCATCCGCTTGAAAAGCCGTCGGTCACTCTTCTCCTTTCGCATCATCACCCACATGGCGCCCCACTGTGCGACAAAGACTGGTTCGATGACTCGGGGTATCTCGTTGACGAGTGTCAAGCAACCGTTGACGTGGTAGAGGACCTTCACTTCTCTTGCCGACTCCCATGGCATTGGCATGTTCTCCAACAGCTTCATGACCGCATGGGGCATAAACTTCAGCGCACCCAAATAACTTCGCTTGTCGGCGGTATACTTCTTTTGCGACACGTCGCCTATATCCTTGACGATCTTGCGCAGATGCTCTGGCGGCATATCAGCCTTTTGTGTCTCCACGAATCCGCCCTTGCGCTTCTCGCCGAATCTATTCCGTTGCAATCGAAGCCATTCTTTCTTTTTCTGTTCGAACTTTGCAACCTGCGGGTCCGCACTCGGTCGGAACCCCGGCGGGGGAGGTGGTGGTGGCGCGCCTGGAGGAGGAGGTAGCTGAGAAGGCGGAGGAGGCATCGCAGAGTCGGGAGGGGGAGGCGGCGGGCCCCAGCCCGGAGGAGGAGGAGGAGGGAGCTGAGACATCTCGAACTGATCAAAACGCAACGCTAGCTGTCAGGAAACAGTGAGAGAGCGCCGTCGGTTGGCAAAAGCTGCCCGCGGTCGCCAACGCGGGACAGGTTCACCTATACGCGTAACTTAGTCAAGGGCTCGTGACGTTGTCGTATCAAATAACTTTGGTCCGTACAGCCGCCTGTGGGATTATATGGTCATAGGGCGTTCCACAGTAACGACCTGAAATAGGGTGTTGTAGTGATGGATGAGAATGCAAGCTTCCAAGGTCGTTATCGCCGTCAAACGCCTATGTCGTTAGCTGAGGTAACGAAGCCTTGACGGGTGGTGAAAAAGTTCCCACGCGACAGTGCGCTAACTGTTCCCGGATTAGCGTGAGCCAGGGGCTCGGGGCGTGGCGATGGGAGGTCAGAGCTTCCCTTCCTCCTTACTTGTCAGCTTTGTCTGCCTTTTTTTACTCTATGCGCACCACAGCGGGACGATTTTCTCGGTGCAAGCTACCCGTGGACCACACGTACATACAGTAGAATAGCTGCATTGCTACCAATGCCAAATTCCTTAGCTCACAGCATAATCAGACATTCTCATAAGAGCCCTCTTTGCTTCCTCACATAAAGGTCTCTCAAATCCAGATCTGCTGAAATACTGTCCTTGTTCTTGGGGGTGGATCACGTGATAAGCCTTAGAGATCTACTTGCCAGCCGGGCGGCCTATGCGTTGAACGGATTTACTGAGACCCCACAATCTCACAAAAAAACGACTCGTCCCGTCTTCTAAGGCTCTTTCTTCCAACAACCCCTCCAGAAGGGACCACCTGTCAACGCGCAAAATACGCAAGGAGACCGCCACTTTCCCACCTCCTCGCGATACCCGACCGACATTCGACCGATTAAACCCAATAATAGGTCAATATGTCTCGATTCTTCCGCAGCGGCGAGGACAGCTCCTCCGAGAGCAGCTCCGACGAGGAGGAGCTCTACTCCGACAAGGAGGAGCAGGAAGAAAAGGAAGAGGAATCTGAAGAGGAGGATGAGGAGGAGTCCGAGGCCGAGTCCGATGCCGATTCCGACGACGACAGCGATGCAGGCAAAGCGAAGGGTGCCTCTCGTTTCTTGGAGGGTTGGTCCGAAAGTGAAGAGAGCGACACCGAGCAGACGACCAAGGTCAAGTCAGCGAAGGACAAGCGACACGACGAGCTCGAGGCCACCATCACTACGATTACCAACGCCCAAAAGATCAACGACTGGAACATTATTTCCAATGGTAAGTCCGGGTCTGTTCAGGTACCATGCATGTGTGCGCGACGCTAACCGGCGGCAGAGTTCGACAAGCTCAACCGCCAGGCTGAGAAGCTGCGGGTGGCTGGCAAGGCCCCCAAGAACTACATTAAGAGTATTGCGGATCTTGAGGACTACCTGAACGAGTCGATCTCCAAGCAGAAGGTCACCCCCAAGAAGATGAGCAAGCAGAATGCTCAAGGTCTCAACGCGGTCAAGCAAAAGATCAAGAAGACCAACAAGGAGTACCAGTCTCAGATCGAGGAGTACCGGGGAGACAAGGATACCTACCTGTTTGAGTCCGATGAGGAGGAGGCACCAGCACCAAAGCCCAAGAAGGTCAAGATTGCAGACGCTTTCGCGACCACGACCGACGACTTCGACGATGAGGGTTTCGCGACTGTTGGTAAGGGTGGCAAGACTCTCCAGTTCACGCCCGAGAGCATCTTCAAGCACTTGCGCAGCATCATGGAGTCCCGAGGAAAGAAGAACACGGACAGGCATGAACAGATCAAGATCATGGAGAAGCTCAGCGAGGTGGCTACCACCCCTTACCAGCAGATCCGTGTTTTGCTTACCCTCGTCTCTACCCGATTCGATTTGGGTTCCGGCGCGACAACCTCCATGCCTCTTGACCACTGGAAGGCCGCTGAGAAGGAGATTGGCCTCCTGCTGACGACCCTGAACGACAACCGAGACCACATCGTTGTCGAGAATGCCGAGGAGTGGGAAGACGACGAGAAGCCACCTACCTTGGAGGAGGGCCAGAAGTACATCAAAGTACCCGGCAGCATTGTCTCCTATATCGAGCGTCTCGATGACGAGCTGACACGGTCACTGCAAAACATCGACCCTCACACGTCAGAGTACATCGAGCGACTGTCGGACGAGGGCGCCTTGTACAACCTCATTTTCCGCGCCCTTCTGTACTACGAGGAGCTGCGCAAGGACGAGACCCTGGAAATCGACCAGGAGAACATCAACCGCATCGTCAGCCGTCGTCTTGAGCACGTCTACTTCAAGCCTGCCCAAGTGGTCAAGACGCTCGAGGAGAACTCCTGGAAGGCAGTACCTGCTGAGGTGGACTCGGCAATCACACCGCGGGCCAAGACCACTGAAGCTTTGGATCTCGTCAACGTTCTTAGCACCTACCTCTTTGCCAACAGCGAGGGCTACCACCGGGCACGCGCCATGTTGGCCCAGATCTACTTCCTCGCCCTCCACGACGATTACTACAAGGCTCGGGACATGATGCTGATGTCCCACTTGCAAGACACCATCAGCACCTTTAATGTTTCGACACAGATCCTGTACAACCGCACACTTGTGCAGGTCGGTCTCTGCGCATTCCGCAAGGGCCTCGTCTACGATGCTCAGAACACCCTTCAAGAGATTTGTGGCAGTGGTCGCCAAAAGGAGCTTCTCGCTCAGGGTGTCATGATCCAGAGGTACAGCCAGGTCTCACCAGAGCAAGAGCGGCTAGAGAGGCAACGACAGTTGCCTTTCCACTTGCACATCAACCTCGAGCTTCTCGAGTGCGTGTACCTTACCTGCAGCATGCTCCTTGAGATCCCGCTCTTGGCCCAGATCGGCTCGTCACCTGATGTGAAGAAGCGCGTAATCAGCAAGACCTACCGCCGAATGTTAGAGTACCATGAGCGACAGATCTTCACCGGACCCCCCGAGAACACGAGGGATCACGTCATGCAGGCTTCCAAGGCCCTGGCCGCAGGCGAGTGGAAGAAGGCCACTGAATTCATCCACGCCATCAAAATCTGGGAGCTGATGCCCAACACGGATGACATCAAGTCCATGCTTGCCAAGCAGATCCAAGAGGAGGGCCTGCGAACATATCTGTTCACTTATGCTCCTTTCTACGACACGTTGGCTGTTGAGACCATCAGCAGCATGTTTGAGATTGAGCCCACCAAGGCGGCCGCCATCGTGAGCAAGATGATCAGCCACGAGGAGCTTGCTGCGGCTCTTGACCAGGTCACCAAGACGGTCATCTTCCGCAAGGGCGTGGAGCTTAGCCGTCTCCAGAGTCTTGCGCTCACTCTGTCCGACAAGGCCAGCTCGCTCACCGAGAGCAACGAGAGGACCCTGGAGCAGCGGACACAGGGCACTGCCAATGCGTTTGAGCGATCAACACGGCAGGGCGGACGCGGTGGACGCGGTGGCGCACGGGGGCGCGGTGGCCCAAGAACTGGTGGCACTGGGCCCAGGCAGCCGACTACTGGCTTCACGGGCGGTGCTCTGGGAGCTGTGGTCCGCGGTTAAGGAGCTGGTTCATCCTGCTCAAAGTGGTTTTGTTTACGCGGCCTTAATCGCATGGTAACCGGTCCTGCTTGTGCCAAGGTGAAAAAGGGACGGGCAGACTCGCGTCAGTAGAATAGCGAGCTTAGACGGCTGGAATTGATGACGTTACTTGATGAATTCTAGTTCCTTATGCTGATGTGCTACTTGGGGTCATTGATTGCAGGCTCGAGTAGAACAACTGGCTCTTGATGTCCCGGTCCTTCCAACAAGACAACTGCCAATTCTCATCTTGTATTGTAAAGCTACGTAAGTCGTCGTAACAGCGTCCCAGTACCTGCCCCCCCCCCCTTTCTTTGACCCTCCATATAAACATCACTAAGCCCCCATCACTTCAACCTGGAGGATGGTGTAGTAGCCATACTACACCTAACCTCCATGGTTATGCCCTTACGAGCTTCAAGGCTGGGTGGGAATAAAGCCCCGTGTTGCTTTGCGTGACCGTGGGCTAGCCCCGGTGAGTTTTTTTGCTCACCATATATACGATGGAGGTCTTCGTGATATTGCCCTTTCTTTTTGCCTACCTGATTTGTTTCTCCTTTCTTTCTGTCTTCTATTCATCTTTCCTTCAAAATTCATCACTCTCTGTTATGCTACCGCGTCTCAGTTTCCAATCTGTTACATTGGCAATCCACGGAGTTCGGATGAGATCTGATAAGATAAAGGCGCTAGCGCTTGGCAACTCTCAAATTTCTGGAGCTTCAAGGGCCCTCAGCACCCAAGAAAGCCACCCCCCCCCCCAAATCAATCACCAAAACCCAGCCAAGATGCCTCCCAGAATACCAATTTCGCAGGTCGCAAGATGCTCCAGAGCGGCAGTCGACCGGCCTGCCGCGACAGGGACGACAGTATCCCCGCTCGTGTCCCTGCTCGCCGGACTCTCCATACGACAACAGTCAACACCACAGCCGCTATCGCAATCACGGAGCGCCCACATCCTCGCCAACCTCCGCGACAACAAGGGAGCCTACAACAAGCGCATCAGGAAGGGTCGAGGTGCGTCCTCCGGATACGGAAAGACGTCAGGTCGTGGTCACAAGGGTCAGGGACAGCATGGCAAGGTGAAGCCCTGGTTCCAGGGTGGTCAGACGCCATTGATCTTCAAGCACGGCCAGATGGGTTTTGTGAATCAGTATGTTGTCCCATGAATCGATGGTGTCAATAGCAAGGACAATAAAGAAGAAGAGATCTGAGAAGAGAAGATACAAGAGAATAACGCTGACAACAACCGTATCTAACTAGCCGCAAGGAGGACCTAGCCGAGGTTAACCTGGACCGCCTGCAGGACTGGATCGACCAGGGACGACTGGACGCGACCAAGCAGATCACGCCCAAGGAGATAATCCAGTCCGGGCTGATCGGCCGCGCAAAGGACGGTATCAAGCTCCTTTCCCGGGGATCGTGCAACTTTCACACGCCCATCGATATCCTGGTCTCCCGTGCGTCCGCGTCCGCCATCGGGACAATTGAGCGGGCGGGCGGGAAGGTCACGACGCGGTACTACACGAAGGACGCCATCACGCGCCTCCTCAAGGGCCAGAGCGAGAGCACCTCGGAGCCCCTCCCCACGGGGCCCCAGCACGTCAAGGCGGTGCTGGAGAAGGCGCGGCAGGGCCCCTTCAAGTACAGGCTGCCGGACCCGACCAGCCGTTGGGACATCGAGTACTACCGCGACCCGGCGCACAGGGGCTACCTGAGCCACCAGCTCAAGGAGGGCGAGTCCCCATCGCTGTACTTCAAGGTGCCCGGCGAGCACGTCAGCAAGAAGGCGGCCAAGAGCAAGAAGGAGGAGGAGGGCGACCCCAAGCTGTTTGAGCTCCGATAGGGGGCTCCAGCCTGTCTGACTGTGAAGGTTCTGGGAGGAGGAGCTGGGTGGGCTTGTACCCAGCATGTGTCACAATGTACAATTCAAAGCAAATCAGAGACATATCCGGCTTGCTCTCCGCCTGGCATGTTGGGGGTGACTTTGCGTGGTAATCTTGCCTCTGTGCGCTCAGAATCCGCCATGAAGGTATGACACGGCTGATCTCGCAAAGCTGTCTCAAGGTGGCAATTGGTATCTGGATGCCCTTCTGCAGTGCAATGTTCCTGTCGAGGCTGGCCACCTGCTTTGGCTGTACGCCCAAGACATGATCCTCCAAACCAGTAGCTATAAATGAAGTGCGGCCTGAAATGCCATCGATATAGATGAACCCTACTTGGCTGCCTGCCTTTAGAACAACCCCAGATAGCACGTCCTGCCGTGGGAAGGAGGAGGTTCGTGATATGAGGGCTTCTTCTCTTCTTACATGGTTGCTTCCAGGATACCAAGGATGGCATGACAAGAAGCCTTGGGAGTCCTGTGATGGGATGGATGATGCTAGGTTGGTACAGATTACCTACGTTGAGGCTTAGCGCAGTGCCCCCCAATCGGGCGGGGTGCCGTAGCCCACGTCCAGGGTCAAGGCCCAAGGCCCAAGGCCCAAGGTCCAAGGTATAAGGGAGTAAGCAGGGTGAAGCTCAAGGTCCGACAACAAGTTTAACTACGTATATTGCATTGCCCTTTCGAGGCTCTCTACTCTCACGATCTTTCTGAAACGGTGCTAACATCAGGACTGTGGGGAATAAGACTTGGATCCTGAAGGTGCTTCCCTGTTATCTACTCGCCCCAGTCCCTTGTTGCGCATCGCGCATGGCATCGCCCTTTACGAATCGATTACGTCGCTTGTTCCTGGCCCGGCACGGTTGAGCAGCAGCAGCACTGCACGACTTGCAAGCAAGCACATCCTCTCCGAGCCCTGCCCGCCTGGAATCTCCCTTCTCTTGCCTCCACTACCTAGGTAGCCCAACCACTCGGGCTTCGAGAAAGTAATTATGTCTCTGTTCGGTGAGCCCGAGCAGGATGAGGCGCCCTCGACGCGCTCGTCCCAGCTTGCTCGGTCCCGACACTCGCTGTTCGACGAAGAGAACTCAACGACCGCATCCAACTCGCTGTTTCAGGACGACGACATAGCCGGGAGCGACGCAGCCTCGCCCTGGGCTCTGCCCACGCCACGGAAGCAACGTTCCCGGGCTGAGCTGCTCCAGAACATCTTGCCGGCCTCCGACGCCCCGAGAGCTACATCGAGGCTTTTGATGATATTGTACGGGAGTACGGTAGTGGGGGCAAGGTCACCGCAGGCGGCGTGATGCGTGTACTTGCAGCAGCCAAGCTTGGTGCCGATGCGCAGGCGAAGATCACCAACATAATATCACCAGGCGGCGGAGAGCTCTCACTGGGGAGGAATGAGTTCAACGTCCTCCTAGGTCTGATCGGCCTGGCCCAGGAGGGCGAGACGGTCAGTCTGGACGGAGTTGACGAACGTCGAAGAAGTAAGTGCCTTTTTTTTATTCAAAAGCCTACAGACCATACCCCATACATAGTACTCTTGCTGCAGCACCACGTCCACCGGAGGGTCCTTTATCTCTTATCGCTGTTCCCGCCATTGGCAATTAGCAACGTGGTGGATGCACTCGTGTGGATGCACTCCTACGTGACGCTCGGGCAGTCATGTCAATTGGCCGCAGCGCCAGAGCGCCTCCATCTTCTTCCCCATGTCTGGTTCAATGCCGCCAGCGCCCAGAGCTCATGTGGAGCCGCCAATAGGTTCCCTCTTGTTGCGTGCCGCCTTGTGCGTCCTGCTTTACCCTGTTGTCGACGCGCATCTTACATGCATGAGATTTTACAGCCTGTTCCCTTTCCCATCACACATAGCATACAGCTAACCAGATCCAAATCGCCCAAAAAAATTAGACCTCCCAAATCCGAAGCTCCCTGGCATAGCGGATAAAACTGCTGCTGAGCTCTTTGCCCGCACCCGTGACCTCGCCGCGAAACCTCCACAGAGACCGATAACAACCCCACCAGCCAAGGATATGGCACCTACACAGCCGTCGTTGGACTATACAGATGATCCCTGGAATACTCCCGACCTTCACAAAGACCACAATTGTGCAGCAGAGGAGAGTCCCAGCTTAAGCAGCGAGGAGCCCAGCAACGGACACCCTGCCGTGAACGGTCATAGCAATGATAGCGTCACACACGATGACGTTGTGCCACCAAGTCGGACCACTTCGACCTTCACCACAAGTTCTGTAGCCTCGGCCGGCGAATCTGTACATGCATCGACGCGTGAAACGCCGTTCATTGCGGCGGCGCTGCCTGGAGGCGGTTGGGGCAGTGGTGACTTCTTCAGTGACAGCCCGGCTGCGGGCGAAGCAGACCATAGCCAAGTGACCAATCCATTCGGAGTGCCAGGTGGCAGCATTGGGAGTAGAGAGACAGGCGACCAACGACCTGGCCCAATCTCCGGTAGGACAATAGGGAGTGGCAGGACAGGCAGCGCCGTTGAGGAGAGGATCGTTGTGAACTTGCTGCCTGAGAAGGAGGGCATGTTTATGTTCCAACATCACAACTACGAGGTGGCAAGTGCCAGGAGGGGAAGCAAAGTCATACGGAGATACAGCGACTTTGTGTGGCTTCTGGATTGCCTGCACAAAAGGTATCCGTTCCGGGTCCTGCCTCTACTCCCTCCGAAGAGGGTTGCCCGTACGTTCAAGTCTCCCCAGTTATGTTAGTACTTATCCAAGGGTTATGAAGTACCAAAGCTGACGTGTCTCCCAGTGAACGGCACTCACCTTTCCAACGACGGTGCCTTTATAGAGAAGCGGCGCCGTGGCCTCGCCAGATTCCTGAACGCCTTGACCCGACACCCAGTCCTCAGCCAGGAGCAATTAGTGATCATGTTCTTGACGGTGCCTACTGAGCTCTCCGTCTGGCGCAAGCAGGCTACAATCTCAGTCCAGGACGAGTTCGCAGGTCGGGTCCTCCCGCCAAACCTTGAAGACTCGCTACCCCCTCAGCTCGAGGAGCTCTTCGAGCGGACGCGCGCGGGCGTGCGACGCAGCGCCGAGCTGTACATTAATGTGTGCACCGTTATGGACCGGCTCGTCAAGCGCAGCGAGGGAGTGGCAGCCGACCACGCTAGAGTCGCGTTGTCCCTAGCATCCCTGACCGAGGTGACGGCCGACACGTATGCCACAGACACAAACGAGGTGCCGCTGCTCAACGACGGCCTGACGGCCATGAGCAAGCACCTGCGGACCACACAGACGCTGCTGGAAGATGAGGCCCGAGCGTGGGACGAGGGCGTCCTGGAGGACCTCAAGAGGCAGCGGGACGCGCTGGTGAGCGTGCGGGATCTCTTTGACCGGAGGGACAGGCTGGATACAGACAACATCCCGATCCTGACGAGACGCATTGAGAACAACGAGGCCAAGCTGGCGAACCTGAGGGCCAAGCCGCCCGGGGTGGTCAAGCCGGGCGAGATCGAGAGGGTTGTGGAGGCCATCATCAAGGTACGTGATCTCTCATCAATCCTCATCCCTCTACCACCTGCGCCTTCAAGGCCTCCCCCTCGATTTTGTAATGGACCAGAATAGCTAACACACTTCGCGCACCGTAACAGGACAAGGAGGCCATCGTCACCCAGCACAACCGCTCCGTATTCGTCAAGGAGTGCATCCGCGACGAGCTCCTCACCTTCCAGTCGACGCAGTACCACGTCACCCGCTGGAACCAGGACTGGGCCCAGGAGCGCGTCAAGTATTCGGAGATCCTGGCCGAGAACTGGCGCCAGCTCCTGGACGAGCTCGAGGGCATGCCGCTCGGGGACTAGCGGGCCGGGCCGGCACGTTGATCAACAACCCACTGTTAACTTGTCGCTGGGGGACGGATGCTCTTTGCGTAACATCACGAGAGGATGGGAACTATTGACGATGACGAGCTGAATCTCATCATTGACTTTAGGTCGTTGAGTTGGGGGGGAGAGACGAAGATATCCACATTGATCGCAACGGGGGGGGGGGGGGAAGTGTAAGTGGAGAGGGATTGCATCATGGATCCAAACTGTATACCGGTTTTGGTGGCTGTGTTTTCTATTATTCTATTTCCAAGGCTGCAGGAGAGCGTATTACATAGCAGAGAGTGTCATTCCGTAGCTATACCCCATTCGTTACATTTGCTTCTGAATCCAACTATAGGGTTTGCATTTCGAATTCTGGCAGGATTGTGATAGATGGAAGGGGGTGGGGATGACTGGAGTATGAGATTCAAAAGTAAGGACCCTATCGGCGACTGTTATCACATAAGGACATAGATCTCACTCGTGCAGGGCCATGAACCTTCGACATCTTGTTTGAAAGCTGCACTGTGCAATTAACCTATCGCTGGCTCCAAAGTCGTGCCTCAAGGGTGTTGATGTCTCAGCTCAAAATACTCCACGGAGAAAGTCCAGATAGCAAGACGGCAAGTCACGAAATGTGATTAAGCCCACTCGCAGCCATGAACCGTATGACGCCGTCGCTCAACCTGACAAACTATGCTGACCCGCCTCCAATACCGCAACGCCCAACATGGGCCTTATGGTCTTGTAAGCCACAACGGCCCACTCTGATCCTTCTGCGCTTCAGATCAAACCACCTCCCCTGCTTGAACCTCTGATACCACCGTACTGACCTCAGCAATTGCAGGAACCAGGTGTCCTGTGTGTCATGTCAGGAAATACTTCCACTCCGCCGATAACGTATCGAACACATAGACCTAGTTAATGTCCATGGCGTCGCGCTGGCGGTACCAGGCGACGAACTCGTCGATGACAGCAGGCCAGGAATCCTCCTCGCTGTAGAATCCCAGCACCTCGTCATCCATCGCCTTGTTCGCAAACTCGAGCGTCATGTTCCACATGTCCTTGTTGACAGAGCGCGTCCACTTCTCGTTGAGGAACGTCTCCCACAGCGTGGCCCAGTCGCGGTTGGCCGACTTCCAGGGGCGGCCGGGGGGCGCGAAGAGCAACTGCCAGAAGATGAGGGCGTTCTCGAGGGGAAGGGCCTTCTGGGTGGCCTCCTTGCCGGCGATGAAGGCGTGTCGGTAGACTTTTCGGAAATAGGTGGGGTCGGTAGAGAGCTGCGCAATCCTCTGTCGAATGTGGTTCTTCTGGGCAGTCTTGCTGAAAGTGGTGAGGTCGGTGCCCTTCCATCCATCAACAAAGCCCTGGCGCGTAATCTCGCCAATACCAGGCGCCTGAACAAGCTCCATCACAACGAAAAGCTCAGCGTTCTCCATATCAACGCTCAAGCTCTCCAGGTACTCTTGGACAGTCTCGGCAGAAAGAGAGTCCTTGCTGTCGCCGCGGGATGGCGTTACCAAGTCATCGTAGGCCTTTTCAATGGCCGTGACACGTCCAGTGTCAGCACCACCGCCACTGTTCAGGTAGCTAGCACAAAGTTTATTAGCACCTCTGCGCGAAATCAAGGTGATGCGTTGAAAGATTTATGGAAACGGCTCTTGGAAAAACCCCTGAGCAAAAGACTGTCGGTTGTGCCTGTATTGGCCGGGCATGGCAAGCGATCTCCTGGTCGACCACCGCAAAACAATCGCGAAAGGTGTTCCGTTGACGAACCCACTAGTACATCGAGGACCATTTCTGGCACCTTGTGTCGCTTTCTTGCGCTTGGGCATGATTGCTGGTGCTATTGCTGGCGCCGAAGGTCGAGGGTTGGATGGCGTTGCAGATTGTGGATTGTTCAAGTTTGTATGTTGGCCTTTGTTGAAGCCTCGACTTGAGAGTTTGTAGATTATGTTTCTGATCATGACGAACCCCCGAAGCGTCATATGGAAGGTGGTTATCAGACGAATATCAGACGAAATTCAGGGCCCTATGGTTCCTAAACTGCAGTGGCAGCTAAGTAGGCGGCCAAAGCACAGACAGAGTGCCAGGCCAAGCTCATCCCTGATTGTCCACAAACAGCCTTATCTTGCACCCTTCTGCCTCTTCAATGCACCAGGCTGGTAATTGTCTGCACACCAGAGCTTTGGAGAGTTGGTCGAGGTCTCCTTTCGAGCTTGCGGGGCATCCGGGCAAAACGGTCGAAACGTCCAGGCAGCAGACCCATAGCATTGTTCATAGGAAACGGAGGCAAAGATGACAATGGCAATGCACATAGAACCAAACAGAAACTTACTTATTGGTGGCCAAATCTAGTCTGTAGTTGGCATTCTTGAGAAACTGTTTTATCCGGGACATTAGCACGGTTCTGAAGAGATCTCCATAGCGGCGGAGTTTATATCAGGTGATGCCATCACGTAAGGAACAGGAGTGCAAGTCACAATGGTGACGGTGAGTAGACCGGTTCAGCTCAGAGGCTGGAGTCAGGCCAGGAGAGGAGAGGAGTGAAGGGCACAATTGGGTTTGGCTTGCAGAAGAATTCATCACAGCACAGCACCAACACTAGATGATATGAATAGAACATAACGTACACGTTGAGCAACCTTGTCATTGGTTCCAGTAATTGATACAAACTGCGCAACGGCGGCCTTCTGGGCACTCGAGAGAGGAGGCATCTCACAAGAGTCCAAATGTCGAGTGGTTACAATGTGTCCTTGAACAAGGTCGGGCCGAATGTTTCGGTGCGGCCTCCCGCGTGATGGAGATACCGAAGTTCTGTAAGAGTCAAGGCGGACAACCGAGACAAAGGGCAACGTCGACGGTGAGGGAACAAGAGTGAAGCGCAGTCCTCGAGTGATGCCCGGATTGTGGGGTGATGGCTGTGGTTTGTGATGGGGGAGAGTGTCGGTCCTCCCAAGGCGTCAAATGTGTTGGGTGCGCGGTTGGGTTGAGTCCAAGAGTATCCCGAGTCTTTTCGGAGGGGAAAAGTGACGACAAGGCAAGGCTGAGTGGGTTACTGCTTCTGAAGTACTTAAGTACGTACGCACGGGAAGACTGAACTGAACATCGAGTCGAGAGACATCAATCAATCACCTTCCAACCTAGTGGGGTCAACCTACTATGACCCCACCCACCGTAGGCGCTGTCAATGGTACCAGTTGTACCGGCGGTTGCCATTGCCGTTCCCGACATCCACGGAGCAACTTTCCAGATTGCAGGGATGCCGCATCGCAACCCGCACTCAGGTACCGTAGCATTACCTCCAACGCACTTGCCAACGACTACCTAGGTACCTACCGCCTACCAGTAGGTATGATGATCGAATGTTATTTCCAAGGTCAATATTACAGTCTGATATGGTGCAGCGGTCTTGTCGAGATGGTCCATCTTTCATGCAGTCGAGCACGGAAAGCGTGAAGGCGTGAGTGCAAGGACCCTTCACTCGTCGTCGTCGTCGTCGTCGTCGCCGTCGTCGTCGCCTGCTACAACAACTACCTAGTCAATTGTATTAGCATCAGACGCACCGATGCCGAGTACATTTCACAGACACCAGCATGTGAGCCTTGGCCGTGGGGCAAGACCATGAGGCACCCAGAATTCTGACGGCGAGACCACTACGATTCAGCTCAGTCGTGACCTGGCCGTGTATCACTTTTTGCCTCTAACGCCTCAATGTAAATTGTAATGTCTGATTGTCCACCCGTATATACCGCGATGGAGCCGAAAAGGGCCATCCAATCGTCTTCTCAACATCGTACAGCAGACCACCGGGATATCTCATGGTGTGCGAACTTTATCCCCGGAGGAATCCACATCCACATGCCAACCTCTGCGCTGGTCGCCCATCCACCACCTTGCCAAGTGGCGCGAATAGAGTAGTGCCCCTTGTCTCGATCCAACCAACATGTAGGCTCATCTTGAGCTGTACTGCTTCTTCTTCCATGTCCCTCGCATCCCCTTGCCAAAAGCCCTGTACCCCAGCGGCCGTAACGTGACACCCCATCATCCACCACTATACAGCACCCATGCCGACCCCCCTCATACGGCAGAGTTCAGCCAGTTGATCTGCCCGAACTTGCTGAGCGTCTCGAGCTTGTTGTCGCCCAGCTTGACGCTCGTGCTCCGGATGACGCGCGGGTCCAGGCTCATGGTGTTCTTGACGGTCTGCTGCGTCGCCGTCGAGGCGTCGTACCGCATGCAGAAGTAGTGCCCGTTGTGGTGCAGCTGCTGCGCCTTGGAGATGGTGCGCGGGAGCGCGAAGATGCCCCAGTTGTCGACGGACCGGATCACGCCGCCCTGGCGGAGGACGATCTGGCCTGCGGCGAGGACGATTCTGTGGGCCGGGTGGGCATGCTGTCAGTAAAACGGTATACTATTGGGGGCCGGACGATGAGCGGCGGGGGAGGCGGCGGCCTCGGCTCATGAGGTAGGTGGGCTCGGAGGGCATATCGTCCCGCTGCCGCCGCCGTCATCCTCGGGGATCTGGCCTGGGCCCTGGGGAGTGTGCTGCTTGCTCCGGGGAACGGGGAACGGGGGCGCATACTCTTTTACCTCGGCGAGGTTGCCGGGTCGGACCTGTAGGAGTAGGAACGCACGCAGTCAGCGATTGTGTCCTTAGTGTTCGAGAGGGCGGAACAGGGGTGTCAAGAGGACTCACTATTCCTATCATCTCGTAGAGCATCTTGGCGGTTTGCGATGCGGCGACATCGACGAGGGGAGAGATTGGTTCGTTTACTAGCAGGTCGCGACTTGCAAGATTCAAGACGTTGACGCCGCCCGCCGGGCGGAACTTGCCGCTGGCAATTTTTTAGCGGGTCCAGAGAAAAGTGGTCCGGGGAAACCCCGGACGCTCGAATCAATACACCCCTACTCCTACTTCACGACTTTCACGAAGTTCATGTAGTGTAGTGGAACTTTGAAGAGGTATCTTGTAGGTTATGAACAATTTGTTCGACCATCGGTTCAGTCATAGCTCCTTTTACTTGTACGCTACCCCAGAGAGAATCGTGCCTCTAGACCCGACATACAATTATCGGAAGGACTACCCACCTCCTCCCCTTCGAGCATCATCGAAGCAGACTGTCTAGTATTGTTGTCACTGCCGAGTTTACAGCGAACTGGTATGAGCCATGTTATTTCTGATTTACTCAGAAATTGTGATTTGTAAAAACATCATTGCAGATAAGTTGGGCCTCGACCCCACCAGCTGAACAAGTGAGCAACGGACATAAGTAGTCAACCCACAGCAATCCGACAAAGACAACGCCCGTCCTTCCCAGTGCAGCCAAACGCCCTCCTAAAGCGACAAATCTGCCCATAAAATGGTATCCGTGATTGTTGGTAAAGACCACCCGTCCGAACGCCTCTCGCCCTCCACACTTGTTGTCCATTGAAGAGATATCAACCCCGTGAGATGAGTCGCACATCATCGGCCTGTTCTTCCAGAGCGGCACACCCTACTAGAGTACATTTATCAGGACACCCACTAGTTCCCCATGTCGAGAACGGCTCGGCTGCCTCTGGGGCTATTAATCACTTGGCTCCTTCCCAAGAGAAGCTGTTTCTTTTTCTCCAATCGAGAATGTTGCCGGCAACCTTCGCGACGTATGCATGGTGACCCTCCTTGTATACATTCACTCCCGTCCACTCGTTATAGTCCCCAGGCTGTTGTGCCTTGCATTCTTTACTTATTGGGTGCAGCCCCATGTACGCGGTCCGGTGCAAAATAGCCTACCCAGTAGGTCTCGGGACTTAGTCGTCCTCCTCGCCGTGAGGCAGGACAGTGGACTCCATGTTGTTCCACTGCTTCTCAATATCCTCGCTATTATCTTGGTCAGCATACTGGTACATCTCAATCATCATGCGGGAGAATGTTACCTAGGCTTTGTGACCATCGCTACACCCTTTTCGCCCAAGAAGTGCAAGAAACGCTTCAGTGTCCGCTCCCTCTTGAACAGGGCCATCACATCGCCACGGTGCTCCACACCAGGTACGGGATTCGTGCGCACGACGATTTTGAGGCAGTCACCCTGGGCGCTGTACTCGACCGAGTGCAACTCATTCATGCGAAGGTTAAAATTCAGCGGCTCTTTGTACACGCCCCATGAAGGTGGATTGACCGTTCGCAGGACCTGGTGCTCGAAGTAGGAGCTGTTTCTGTGGCTCACATAGTGCCAGTACTGCGTGTGGTTCATGTTTGTGGCGTTGCCCCGAGTCTTGAGCTGCGTGATCCTGAAATCGATCGCCATTATACCATCATGGCTGTACGAATCGGTCGAGGTGTAGCCTTCGTAATCGGCCCCATCTTGCTTGTCTTCCTTCTGTCCGGCCAGCCTGGCCTTGGGGCGGTGGGCAAAGGAGGTAGGTGAGTCCCCGGCGCCGTTGAGGACAGTACCATTCCCCCTGCTTGAAGCTGGCCTGCTGCCGTGAGCACTGCGCTGCCTCTTTGCACTGCGCGGTGTCATGGTCATGACAGCCGCTGGGATCCCTTGCTGTTCCCCGTCCGGCTCGATTTCTTGTTTGACGCTGCTACTTGATTGGCGTCTTCGCTTCTTGGTAGGGGACTCATCGGTGTCCCTAGTCTTAGTCTTTGCTTCTTTCTTGGCCTTTGGCTCCTTCGCAGCCTTCGCCTCTTTTGTAGACATGCCCTTCTTGACCCCGGATGGCCGACCGATGTTTCCGAACCCTGCCTTTGTCCGGAGCGCTCTCAGCTTACGGTCATGGTAGAGCTCATGGATTGTCCTGGCCAGGCCGAAGTTGTCACCCTGTTCGATATACAGCTCGTGCATACGCTGGCGGACCCATTCGACGGGGGTACAGTTGATTCCAAGCTTCGGCAGTTCTTCGATGACCTGTGCCAGTCGGAAGATGGTATCGTAACTCACGAGACCCTTACTGATCCAATTCTTACCAACAAGCTGATAGGGGTGAAAGTCGGCCTCCTGGAGGAATTTTATGGTGGTTTTACCTCGGTTGACCTGACGCCCAGCCAGAAACCGGTTCTTCTGCTGCGCAAGACATTCCTCGAGCTTCTTCTTCCAGCTGTCGAGTTTCTCTTCAACGATCTGGTCCAGTCCTTCCCATTTAGGGTCCCAGTAGGGGTGATCTGGCGAGATCCGTTCAAGGGGAACGCCGCGCATGATCTCGGGTTCTGTGAACTCCACACCATTGTCCCGAAGAGCCAGGGTCTCCTTCGTGATCTCGGGGCCAGGATCTTCGGCTTCAACGAAACTTTCAGCATTGGTCATGGACTCGTCATTTGGTTCGAGGCTTTCTTTATCCCTGCCAGACGTCGCCATGTTGGGCAACGACTTCCTGCCACCCTTCTTCCCGCCAGGAAGAGAAGTTCTCTTGGACGGGGCACTCGAAGGAGCTGTCGCATCTGTGGCAGAGATTCTGTGAGACGCTCCGCCATTCACCGGAGTGAAGCCTCCAGAAGATGTATCTTCTCGGGGATCATGAGTCGCATTTTCGGAGTATGGCGAGTCCGTTCCTGTCTGGTAGGGATTTTGTTGCAGATCTGGGTCCTTTGAACGGTCTTGGTGATACGACGAACCCGCACAGCCTTGTCGATTCCACTCGCAATTTGCGCATCGTGGGAAGTCCTCCCCCCCAACGACAACGCAGCCGACCCAGGTTCCTGCTCGGTTCAAGCAAGACATGCACGGTACATCTTGCTCCTCTCCCGTGGCTTGAATCATACAACTCAGCCACTTCGCGCCCTTGGCGTCATTGGGCTCGTAAATGCTGTCCAGGGTTTCCTGTGTGAACTTTCGACCAGGACGAACGACAACGTGGCGCTGGACTGGCAACTGAACAATCTGGCGTGTATATTTGTTTTCCAGATTGATTCGCTTGATGGCACCGAGTCGGTTACCTTCGGGTCCGAAGATTTCTGCGCCTGTATACAGCATGTCTGGTAGAGACACATCTGGTGGCTCTGATAAAGGAGAACTGTCCGATGATGCAGGTTGGTTTACTTTGCCGTTGTCACGGTTATCCCCGTTGACGGGAGAGAACCCGTTGGTGCTGGGTTCTTGCGCATGGCCATTGGGAACTGAACCCTTGCTCCCACGCCTAGTCCTGCCATCTGCATTTTGCTGGGGATGGGCATCTCCCTGAGAAGCCGTATTTCGAGCCTTGTTGTAATTGAACCAAGCTCGGGCACTCTCATCCTTCCGCTCTCGATCAACAGCCGTGAGCTGCTTTGCCTCCTCGAACTGAAGCCCAATGCTGTCGAGCTGGGCCTCCACCGCCTCATACTGTTTCTTAACGTCCTGAAGTGCAAGTGACAATTTCTCCCGCTCGTTCAGCAGCTCGGTGAGTCTCTGCCTGAAAGGTCCCGTCCTAGCATCGAATTTGGCGTTCATTGTCCGGTCCTCGTCGGCGCGAGTTCTCATTGTGTCGGTCCAATATCCGGCCTCGATCTCAGCCCAATTCTGGACTTCGTTATCTGCCATGACTAATCCCATTCAGTGGCGATCTCGTGGAGTTTGTCGAACCTATGAGAAACCTGCTCCCACTATGCTCTTTTGTGACACGCCTCTGCTGCTGGGGAGATAGTTAGCATTGCAAGTGGACCTCAGGGTATCTCTACAGCGCGCAAAGTGGTGTGCAATATGACTTACGTGAGTCGCATGGAATAACAATGCTAGACGAATGCACGGCGTACAGATGCAAATTGACCGCGATAAACGGCACCACTGAAAAAGGAAGCGAATCGTAGGGGTATCAGGAAACACAAGAATGGCTGGTAAGTCGAAGAAGGCTTTGTTGAATTAATAGGATATTGCTGTGATGATGAATTAGTGATGTGTGGTGAAATCGTCACAACGAGCAGTCCTTTAGAGGTGGCAGCGAACGGTCCTGAAGCTTGTGATGATAGGGGTACAGAACTGGAGTTCCTCCCTCTCACTGTTCAAAAAGAGTTTGGGTTTGTGTGGAGGGGGGAGATGGTGCGAGCTGTTCTCGACGACGGATCCAAGGGGAATTGAGAAGCTGCTTGGGAAAGTGCCAAGGGTATAGAGCAGCAAACACGTCTTCTTACTACCTAGGTACCTAGGTATACAAGCGGAGCCTTTCAGCGATGGAAGGAAGGAGCAGGGAGAACGGACTACCGACGGAGTAGGTACCTAGGTAGGTGATGAAGACAAATAGGGCCACGGACTTCTCTGTCACTTGAAGGGAAGGCACTTGAAGTCTGCACAACACAACAGAAGGAAGGGAAAGGGAGCTTCAGAGATGCTATAAGTGACCAAGTGATGGGAGACATTTCACCTATAGACTGATCTCCTGCTACCTGGCAGGAAAGATGGTGGTGCTCTCGGGAACCTTCAATAATGAAATATCGGGGAAGCGTGTAAGTCGCCCGTTTATGACAAGCAGGCCCGACTGGTGGGCACAGAGTAAAAACAGAAGGCAGTAAAATCCACCTACTATTGTTTGACCACAGTAAGATCTCGACCATGTCCTCTGGTTTATATTAAGTTGTAGTGTCACAGTGCCTACAGGATGCAAGTATTAGCGATATTCATACTCCGCTTGGTATTGCTGATCCTCAGGGTGGTGTGCCCCGGTTCAAATGTTTACATCAGGGTTGGCCATATGTGCAGGCAGCATGCTCACTCACCTGAAATGATCGACAAGAGTGTTGATGACAATAAAGGCCCAAGGCTGATATTGAAGTAAACCCTTGCATTCAAAACAATTTCGGCGGGATAAGCCCTCTAGACATGTATCCCATATGACGTGCCAGGATGGGAACCCTGAATTATGTGGTCCTTCTAGAAAGATTGGGGTTCCAGGCTCTGTAGTATCGTAGTGTGCAGTCAGTCGAATATCGCTCGCTAACTACCAAATGCTGCAGCCGTGCCGTGCCATGCAGTGCAGTGCAGTGCAAAGTTGTAGTTTGAAGGTGGCAGGCTGGCCTGGTATAAAAGGGGGCAGCCGCTTTGTCGTCTCTCTGCCTGCGTGCACCACGGCCAAGGGTTCCAGGGGTATGATGAGATGGGGCAGGTATCGCGGGGAGCTTATAGGGAGTCAGAAAAGAAAGGGGAAAAAAGGAAAATCAAATGTTTCAGTTGGCGGCTGAATATTTCAAAGGATTGCAAAGAAGTTCTGAAGGATTTTGAGGTCAGCTAGGGAAAGCTGAAGGGAAGGCAGGCGCGGAAGGGCAACTAGTCCGTTAAGTATCCGGTCGGTTCAACAAGATGAATTTCGGGGCTTAGGAAAGCAGTGGGAAGCTAATAATACTGCGCAACCAACGGTTCTCAAGATAGCAGTTAGACTAGGTGGGTCCTTCGGTGGTCAGTGCCCACTGTCGACTATCCACTACCTACTATTTCATAGTATTTAGTACCTACCTGGGTATCCCATCAGCGCTGGCTGTAGCTGCCCTGGTGTAAGTGAGTAATATGGATAGTACCTAGATACTCTGCCTGCCCTGTAACAGCCACACGAGTGTCAGCGAGCACTTGGGTTGCCCCTCCTGGCTTCCCGGTTCCGGTTTCGTATACTACACTTTATCATATGCTTGGGCCTTTTTCTCCTTTATCCAGTAGGAGGGTGGCCCAATTAGCGGATAGGGATTTGTACATCTGCAACTACCTAAGCACGATTGCCTGATATCGACTGGGTGTGACTGGCCATATATCTACCTAGGCACGGATCCGTACAGTACACTTGTACGGTAATCAATCTGGCATTGACGGAAAAAAGACACTTACAAAAGCAAACGGTCTAACCTGAACGGCCCTAACATCTATGATACTGCCTGGAATTTTCATTCGTAGGAGAATAGTATATACCCACCAGTCAGTCAGCCTCATGACCCTAGACGATAGTGTGCAACTTGATCATCTCCTCTGGCTGACTAGGTGTGCATGCGTGCTTACCTAGTATGTACCTAGTAGGTAATGCCCAGACTGGTGTCCAGATAGCACCTGGGCATAGCTAAAAGGGGCTGATGGATTAATTACTCAAGTACCTAGCCTAGGTAATCATCAGACACACCGAGGCACCCCGTTTCGGCATAAAACTAAACCATCCATGTGTGTACCCATGTGTGCACACAAAGGTACCGCCCTCCTATAGTACGAATACCTGCATAGTACGTACGGATCCCGTACTGCCTAGGCGAGACAATATGTCCCCTCTATTCCTGCCCTATAGGTGCCACTTTCCCATCTAGGCAGCATTATCCATGGGAGCACAGGACTTAATGATTCATCTGCGACTTGTCAGACTTTTTATTCTTCTCAGGTCACACTACCTCATCTGCATAAGATATCAACTCCTTAGGTACTTTGTAGTCCATGTCCGGGGGTGCGCACAACGAGACAATTCACCAAACGCACCGCCTACCTAACTTTTAAAGGTATACCGTGCAGCTCAAGCCCGGACGAACTGCCCGGCCGTTGGCTGCCTATCTTGCGCCGCAAATCCGTTACCACGCGCGGGATTCTGAACCACCCGTGGCAAAGTCCCTCTACTAAAGTGCTCTCATCACCCGATGCTAGCATTTATGAGGAGATTAGAATGACCCCCACCCACACCACATCTATTTCCGCGAGATTCCAAAACACGCCACGTAATCCCAAGGGATGCGAATTGCACATGGATTATTCTTTGATTATATACGATTTAGCCTTTTTATTACTAGTACAGCCTTTTGCACCATCGACACTTAGTGCTCTCCGGGCCCCGTCCGGATGCTCCATGCAGGCCCTTGCCAATACCAAAAACATAACCTTAACGCCGTACAATAGCAATCGCTGGCATCATGACACATATGCACATCTCATCTCTCCTGGCCCGTGGCACTAACTGCTGTGTGTCACGCATGTGACAATGCATTCCCGATCCCAAGCCAAGCCATAATCCAGAACTCCAGGAGTCCAGGCCATGTTACTGCGTTCCAAAAGTCACGTGCCCGAGTCTATTATAGCACTAGACATCTGCTACCGGTTGACTAGTATTTCGACGAGTACCGGTGCGCGTTCGGCGTTGGCGCATATGCATGATCGTATGTACTGGACTGACTATACGGATCATCCTGGTACATCGTTGCCCGGCGCTCCTCTTCGGGTAGAAGCTCCTTCACTTCCCAGTTGTTCATCCTAGTCCCAACCGAGAATTCGAGGTCTTCCTTGGTGATAGAGTCCCAGTACTGCAGCTCAACGTTAGACCTTGCGCACACCACCCGTGGGTAAAGGCGACACTGAAGAGTAGCAGAATGACATACCTTGTAAACCATCATGACCGCCAACAAGTTGCAGATGGTGGCGAAGAACAGACCATCCACATAGTGACTGAGTGCGTTGCAGATCTTGTCGCTGAAGGCGTAAAGGATGACTTGACCGGCAATGAAGAAGAACAAGCCGAATATGATATCTCCCATGGGCCAGCGGTCCTGCAGCGTCTGGCTCACCAATATTATCTGGAGGACCAGGTATATGAACAGCTGTATTGCGTTGAGCAGGTATAGCACCACAAAGAGCCCCACAGTGTTCGTCGGCCCAAGCCCTGCCCAACTCTTGAAGGTCGCCAGAGACACCAAGAATGAGATGAGGAACGCGGCGAGGGAACACAGCCTCAACATCCACAGTGACAAAGGCGTGCCGTCTTCGTACAACTGGAAGCCCACGAAGCCGTTGATCAGCAAGCAGGTAATGAGGGCAGACGTCAGACCATTCTGCAGCGCAACAAAGTACGGGTAAGGATTTGAGCCCGGAGGAACGACTCCTGCGTCGACACAAAGAGAGAAGAATGTGAGGAGCATGTAGATGTAAAAGAAGTTGATGATTTCTTTCCGGCCTGCGATTGAATAACGTGTCAGCATATCGAAAACACGGGGTACCGTGGACATGCTACATACCAACTGCAGTGAACTTCCCCCGTATGTGTAGGATCATGATGACCGTCATGGCCAAGGCAACAATGTGTATCGCACTCGTGGCCATCTGGAAGATGATGGTATTGGCCACCTCAATATTGCGGGCATAGCAGTTGGCGTCGATGCCGACGCCGGTGGATATGACCCTAATGGGACCGACGGCTGCGCACAGCGGCAGCGGGGCCGTATGGCAGAAGCTGGTGAAGTCGCCGAAGGCCATGCTGAGCCTTTGGTGGCCGTGAGGCCGTCGATATCGATTGCAGGTTGCGCGACAGTCAAAGAAGGTTGGAGAGTAGGTTTGGTGTTTGTCGCAAGGCCGATAGATGGTTCGCAAACCGGCTGCGGAGGTGGGCCCAGGTGAAGTTCGAAGTATCTAGTCTGGCTCAGGCTGCGATTCCTTCCTTTGTTGCGACAAAATCCTCTTTGCTCCTTTCGCTCGTCTCGAAAATAAAGGTGTCGATTGCGTCGTTCGGTTCGCGCAACAGTGGAGCAAGCCGGATAATCGATGATGAATGACAGGAGCCGGGGAAAAGATGAGGCTGGTGGGCTGGCGGCAAGAAGATGGAGACAGAGAATGGAGACGCAGATGGAGATGCGGGAGGTGAACTAAGGTAGGCAATGGCTGGACCCAACCAGGACAATTCACAATATGCAATAGACAATACAGTGCGGTAGCGATGTGGTTTTCTTAAACAATGCAACAGACGATGGAGGAATAGATGATATCTCGATGGTAACAGCAAAGGCTGAAGATGGAATGAAACGAACGTATGTTGTCTGCTTGACGCTTCGCTTGTCCCTTACGGCCTGCTCTATTTCTGCCCTGCCCGGTTCAACGGACTGACGCTCGAAAATCCTGGTGCTATGCAGAAGTGGATGCGAATGCGGATGCGTTGCCGTGGGAAGACACACAGGGAGACAACAACCTCGACAACATCCGGGCAAGTGGCCTGGAATTTGGTGGGTTGCAGTGGCAGCAGGAACTGAGTACCTAGGTAACTTGAAGGCTGGGGAACCGGGGTGTACAACTCCTTCCAAAGGTTCCCCGTTCTGGCTCGTGTTCGGTGCAGGGGGCCAGGGGGCGCACACCTAAATACCTAGGTACGATAGTATCGTACTAGTAGCTGCGTAGGCGCCCGTCTATTGGCCCAGCTGGCCCAGGTAAATTCCTCTCTGGGCACCTGAGCAACTCCGACAAGATTTAAACTTTGCCCGGAGCTTGTGCCTGCTTTGGCTTTCGGCTGATCCTCACCTCCACATCGCCAAAAATACCAGTTGTTGGACCTAGGTGAACATAAAGCACATAGACCTAGGTACAGCGTATAAAGACTTTGTACCCGAGGATCCGCAGTGCCGGCATCGCTCTGCATACAACACTCTTGGGAGACAAGCGAGGGACCAGACTGGCGCATGTCACCAGTGTGGAGCGGGCCAGGATATACCGGTAATATAGACAGTCAAGGGCGGATCAGGACAGACCAAGCGCATGAGCACATGATTATCTCTGCAAGACTGGATAGATCGGACTTTCCGACCTCCTAGTGTACTACCCATTCGGCAATGTGTCAAGGGTGTCCATCAATGGCAAGGGCGGGATGCACGATGCAACGTTCGAGACAACCTCATATGTTCGCTCGATATCGTAACCAAGAAATAGTACACATTCAAATTCTAGTCCTTAGTTATGAGCAACCTTCAGAATGCTCTCCTCCAACTGCCCAAAGGCACCCAGCACAGCCCCGTACCTCTCAAACGTCCCCTTCTTGTACCCATCATCGACCTTCTCGATGGCCCCCTCCTCCTTCCACCGCTTGCCAATCAGGTCGTCAAACGTCTCCCCCTCGCCCCTCTCCAGCGCCCAGAGCGCCTTGTATGCACCGCCCAGCGCGCACGCGTTCCCGCCGACGTCGAGCTTGTACACCCCCTCGGCGCCGCCCAGCACGTCACCGATAACCCGCGCGATGGCCGGGTTGAGGCTGCCGCCGCCGACGAGGTAGATCCGGCGGGGCTGCGCCGGGACGTCCGGGCGGTCGTCGGAGTGGACCAGGTTCTGCGAGCGCAGGCGCAGTGACAGGGCCTGCGACTCGACGATGGCGCGGGCGTCCTTCTCCGCCGGCCACTTCTCGCTGCTGCTGATCTCCGTCAGGCCCGAGCCGTCCTTTGCGCTGGCTGTGTACCGCCACGTGCCCGCCTTGATGTTGGGCACGATCTCCGGGAGCGGGAAGTAGAGGCCCAGCTTTGCGCTGTCTGTGGTCTCGTCCTTGACGTCTAGGGGTGGCGTCTCGAGCACGGCCTTGTTGAAGTTCGCCCATGGGTCGCCCCCGCTCGCGGGCGGTAGGCTGTCGCGGATCTTTTCCCTGGCCAGGCCGCCGTTCTTGTAGCAGAGCATGAACATGTACTGCTCCGGTGTGGTCGGGTGGTTCATGAAATGGTATGCAGGGTCAGGTTTGTACTTTGGTGTGATCATAAGGAACGTGGTGGACGTTCCCAAACTAACAATGGCATCCAATGGCCTCAGCGGTAGGGCGAGGATGGTCCCTTGGTTGTCACCCGTGAAGGGCGCGATTTGGGCCTCGGGCGAGAAGCCATACTTTTCAACGAAATAGGGTGAGATGGCTCCTATGCTCCCGCCGCCGTCCAGGCGAGGCTGGCCGAGTTTTGACACCAACGCATCAACGCCTGATGGGCCGCCAGCAGTAAGTTCCAGGAGCTTTTTGTCCCATGAGTTCGTCTGGATGTCCCATAAATTCATGCCTGTAACGTCGCCGATATCCAGTGGCGCAACGGCTCCCAGCAAAACGGAGGCGAGCCACGAAGACACAAGGGAAATGCGTGCCGTGTTGGCGTACATCTCTGGAAGCTTCTTGCGCAGGCGCAAGATCTGTGGTCCGGTGAATCGCTGAAGATCCAGATGTCAGCACAAGCTCTTTGTCCGGACCAAGGGGGGGTGAACTTGTCACCATTCCCGAGAGGACTCACATGATGCGCCGCACTTCCCGTAACCTCTGCCAACCTTGTGTTGCTTCCCAGCGCAGCATCAAACTCGTCACACTGTTTTTGCGTAGAATGATCCTGCCAGTTCGGGCCGTAGGGGTGACTCAGTGCGCCTTCCAAGTGCGCCTTGAGGCTCGTAGAACCATGCAGGCTGGCCAGAAGCTTCTCGGCCTCGTGGTTCCAGAACACGCTTCCGTGCTGCTGGCACGCACCGCTGATGCCCCTGACGCGGTTCAGAGGCGCCTTTTTCTCCTTCAGACGGGAGAGGACCAGGTCGAGGGCCTCGAACCACATGGCGACCGGCGCGAAGACCTCACCTTCGTCTTCATTGACGAGTACGCCCTTCTTCAGGCCATATTGTGCGCCAAAGTCCGCGTCGAAGTCTACTTTTGCTTCGGAAACGACATGTAGGTCGGATTGAATTACGATAGCTATTATCAGTTGTAAGTATGAGCACCAGATTGTATTGTCGCATGCAGGTTATCTGTGTGTATAAAGGACTAAGGCTACAGGTGTAGGATTGGGATGGGTGGCTAAGGCATCTTCGTACCTTTCAGTTGCTGGGTTGAGAGGTCGAAACCTAGGTATAGTGGACTTTCACTCATCTTCAACGCTATTTTCGAGTATGCTAAGTGTTGACTTAAGAAGAGTTAGATATCTTAAGTGAGCAGTTGATACGTTCGGGGAGGTATTTCAATTATATGAGGTCATGGGGGCCTAGGAGCCGGACTCCAGTTATCTATCCGAACGGACGAACGACCCGCTACCCCATGGGCGTGGGGCGCCCCAGCAGCTTTACACCCTGACACCGTCACCGTGGGGCGACCCATCGCCGAGTGCGCTGTGCAGAAAGGTCGACAATCAGCCTCGTCGCGAGCACTTAAGTACACCCGTGGACTACAGTAGGTACTTAGTAATTACTTATAACTTGAAGTCATTCTTGCGTGTTGTACCCAGTGTCATGCGGGCGCGCTAAGAGTTTGGACATGTTTGCCGCGCCAATCAGAGATCATCCGTACCTGACAGCAGCGCTATCGTCTTTCCCTTTTCGTGCGATAAGTTGAGCCCATGAGCGTCTCCGGTTCTTCGGTGTATTTAATATTGAGGGATTTCCCTCCCCATTCACATTCCGATTGTTCGATAGAACCCGTGACTGTGTCTAAAAACAAAAGAGATTCCGAGAATGATGGGTAAAACCCCGTGACAGTTACTCGGACAAGACAACACACAAATGGCCTGTTCATATCTCATGACAGGTGTACACAGACGCCTCTTTTCTCCCGAGTCTTCCTGAACGCCGCCCAATGCCATGCGTTTTCGGTGTGTATGTACACCTCTGTTGGGTCTTTGGTAGTATGTACAGTCCAAAACCCCCGTCGCCGCTCTCGTATTTTCCAATCGCTAGTTGTGCTTGTGGTCATGATCGTGGTCGTGGTCGTGCTCCTCTGGCTCCGGGCTAGACTGGGGGCTCACGCTCCCTGGGATGAATTCGTCGAATTTCGCAATCTCAGCAGCAGCTTCTTTGGGCACGAACCGCACCCGAACCCTGCGCACTCCACGGACTTTGGCTCCAACCTGTGTTCGCACTGCACTCTCAACCTCCCGGCTATCCTCGACGGTCCAACCGCCGGGCACCGCCAGCTCTAGGTCGACCAGATAGTTCTGGCCGGACTTGATGCCCGAAACGTCCAATACCTCAACCTCATGGCCTTCGGTAACGGTTCCCAGGCTCTTCAAGACTTGCTTCCTGACTGACTTCTTAACTTCGTCGTCGATGGTCCGATCTGCGAGCTCGTAGAGCGAGGAGAGAGTGTTGCCCCAGCCGCCCCTAATGACCAGGAATGAAATCAGGAGTCCACCGACGGGGTCGAGCCACGTTGCGTCCTTGAGGAAGTTTGCGCCGAGGATAACGAAGAGGGTGACAATGCCGGTCCAGCTGTCGACTCGGTGGTGGATGGCATTGGAGGCGAGGACGGCGGATTTGCGCTCTTTGGCGACTTTCATAGCTATAGTAGGGAGTACAGGTCAGCTCCAGGCTCTTGTGCGCCGACCGCCACACCCCATCGTGCACGGTTTCAAGACTTACTCGCGTGATAAAGCCACTCCTTGACCGCTACTGTTCCTGCGGCGAGCCAGGCGGCATTCAGGCTTGGGCCCATCGCCAGTGCGCCGTGTGAATGGCCATGGCTGTGCCCGTGCCCATGGTGCAACATTTCCTGGAAAGCAGCAGGATCCATGAAGAAGTGACCGTAGAGCGTTTCAAGGCTGTTCATTCCCATGAATATGCCACCTGCTAGCAACATTCCTGACACGCCCAGGGATCCCAAGCTCTCTACCTTGCCAAAGCCTGTAGGGTACCTATCGGTTGGCAATCGCAGACTGAAGGACACGGTCATGAGGGTCAGAATATCGGAGGCGAGATCGGTTAAGCTGTGCCAGGCATCTGCTATCATGGACTGCGAGTTGAATATGTATCCACCGACGAACTTTACCACGGCCATTCCGAGGTTGGAGTAGAGACCAATTCGGGTGATTCGGACGCCGGCATCATTCTTGTTCTTTGAGGTGAGGTAGACATTGTCATGGTGGCTGTGGGAGTGGCCAGCATGGGCTCGAGTCTGGGTTGCTGTAGCCATGATACCAGACAGCCAGTTTGGTCGCAGCCGGTTGCTGGGTTGATATATGGGTGTATGGGTGAAGGACGACTGGGAGGAAGATGGTGTTGGTCGTGTTGAAGAAGAGAGTGAAGGGGTTGAAGAGGAAGAAGAGGTGGGGTAGGAAGAATGGTAAACACGGGTTTGGTGCCGATGAGGTTGAGGTGGCCTTAAGGGACTAAATGTCTGAGCACAAGTGAACACAGGCCTCGGTCTCAGAGTGTCCTCGTTGGATCTGGATATACTTTGGGATCGGGATGTGGGAATGACGGCCCCGAGTCTGAGACGCAATTGTGACCCTGCATACTTGTACCCAGAAGGGCCTCGCAAGCGCAAAGACGAGGAGGGGCCGGCGGGAGGCATGAAATGAGACCAAAAATAACCTTATTAGTGGCAGTAATGGATGGGCAAGGGGGTAAAGAAGAGAAAATATGGACGACGCGCGAAGTGGGTGTGTGCACAATGCGCCGTGGTGTGTGGGAGAGGAGAATGATTGAGAGAGGCTTTTGGACGCGTACCAGTTGACGTATGTCAGGGACAAAGCTTGGAGACACAGGCCGGTTAGTTATTGTCACACGCTAGATAGGTACGGTACATAATGCGCCCACTTTGTCCCAGGAAGTCAAAACACTTCACTATGGGTATGATTGACGTGGAAGCCAACCATTACTGTGCGAAGCAGAGTCAGACGACCTACTCAAGTGCTATAGGTAATACTAATACTAGTGACAAGTTCGAGGCCCCACCAGAGGATGCTGCCGTCATCATTGTTTCTGGGCTGTGAGAACAACCGCTCTGAGGCCGAGCAGATTCCCTGTGTAACCTACATAATCAGGTAGCTAGTTGTAATTATGAATGAATGCTTGGGTGCTAAAGTTAAAGTGCTCTCTCTTCTGAGAAAACTTGAGATGCTTGATGAAAGGTACCTAGGTACTTAGCTATCCGGGACCAGGGAACCCAAGGTCCCCGTCCAGTGAGCCTCCCGGGGTTTTCAATCCGGCCCTTCCAGGTGTCCACTCCATTGCTGACCTAGGTAGGCATTTAGGTACCTACGCAGGTACAGGCCCAGATATCGTATAGAGTAGACTACGGTATCTTTCAAGGTAGCATGGTGGTGGGGCTCTTCGGAGATAGAACCTCGGGAATGAGTTGGCACTGAAGAGGATTGATGATTGAAGCGCTTCGGGAACGCTACTACATTTTGCTACATAGTCCTACCATGTACAACAGTTACTGCTCTGCCGGTGTGGCGGATGCGCCCATGACGCCGACCACTTGCCTGAATAAGAAATCTCAGCAGGCGAAACTCCAGTCACTGGCCATCAACACGGCTGTGATCCCACCTCATCCCGACACTCAGAAATCAACAATACTCCTCATCTCACCCTGCATGGGAACCACTCTAACATACTCTCGGCCCCTGATCACCCTGCTCCGTCCTCCCATCTTGGCTTCCGCATAGGATCCTGTACATGCGCGGACGCTTACGTACACCTGTTTTGGCTCTACCACCGGACTGCGATTAAGAGCCACCATTAGCAATGAAGAAAAGCATCCTCCGTATCCCTTATACTTCCGAGTTTGCTGCGCCTACCGTCTTCCCTGCGGCAGCGAATAGTCTTCACGGGGCCGTCGCTGCGCTGCAGGAGTTTATCACATCACCTGTCCCGAGCAAGAGGGGGCTTTCAGATTCGACTGTCATTCTCTCGGGCGCCGGACTATCTGTGGCCTCTGGTCTGGCAGATTACAGAGGTCAGAATGGGACCTACCGTGTCAACAAGGCTTACCGTCCCATCTACTATCACGAGTTCCTCAGTGCCCATGAGACGAGGAAACGGTACTGGGCGCGGTCATTCCTCGGCTGGTCGACACTCAAGAAGGCAAATCCGAATACAGGTCACTATGCGGTGAGAGATCTTGGACAGTACGGGAATGTGCGGAGCGTGATAACGCAGAACGTGGATTCTTTCCACCCCAAGGCTCATCCAAACATCCCAACGCTAGAGCTTCATGGCTATCTTAGGTCAACAGTGTGTACATCATGCCACAACGAATTCTCTCGGGATGTTTTTCAAGACGATCTGGCACGCTTGAATCCGGCCTGGGCTGAATTCCTAACTGATGCAATTACCTCGGGCGCACTTGACACCGGGGCCCCGACTGATGGCAGAGCCCAAGGAATGCGTACCAAGATGCGTGCAAATCCAGACGGTGATATGGATCTTCCAGACGCGCCCTATACGACATTCCGGTATCCAGCATGTCAACGGTGTCTGGCCGATCCACCGCTGGCGCCGGACGGGACTCGACAGAAAGTGCAGGTTGACCGAGAGGGTGCTTGGATACCATCCAGTACCGCCGGTATACTCAAACCCGCCGTCATCATGTTTGGGGAGAATATACCAAGCACTGTGAAGACACTGGCAGAGCAGGCTGTAGATGGGGCCGGTAGGATGCTTGTATTAGCAACCTCGCTCGCCACATACTCGGCGTGGAGACTCGTCAAACAGGCCAAGGACCGTGGTATGCTTATCGGTATCATAAACATGGGCGGTGTGAGAGGAGAGGAAACCTTCACAGTCGACTGGAATGCTGGTCAGAGCGGCGCAGAGGGCGTCAGGTTAGACATGTCGACTGAAGAGCTTCTTCCGGAACTAGTGCAGGCGTTGCGACAGTCTTCTCTAGAAAGCTCGCTCTCGAACGAGCCGGCTCGCCTAGAGAGTCAAGGGGCCGGAAGGTTTTAGCAATTTGCTATCTTGACCAATAAATCCGTCCTCGTGCTTCTCAAGCGTATACAGATGCCATCTTGTGCCGTGGAAGATGCCTTCAGAAAAAGTATGCCGTTCGTCCTTTCGAAGGTGTTTGTGCAGTAGGGTCCGTCTTAGTTTCTTCCGTTGTGACAATCTTGGTGCTTGGCGCAGGTACTCCTGGAGCCTTCGGCTTGTCATGCTTTCTTTGACTTCGCGACGTCGTGTCTTTCTCGATCTCGTTCAAGACTACGCTCTCCAGTCAGCGCCACACACCAAGAATCCACACCCATGCGCACCCGATCACTTACCTTCCTCCCACCCGGCCTCCTTGTCGGGATCACCTGAACCAAGCACCTTCTCGACATCCACAGTTTCCCCGTTTTGCATCTTCTCTACAACCTCGCGCAACAATGCGATGCGCACGTCTGACCGGCGCATAACGGCCTCAAAGTTCTTGCGCAGCGAGATCATCTGGATCGACATAGATCCTATCAGCAGGAATATGATGATGAAGAACGTCGCCGGGTTCCAATCCTTCGATTTGACCTTCTTGGGCGCGTTCGGGTCCTTTACCCGGTTTTCGGAGCGCAATGGTTTCGGGATCATCGATTTCCAGAAGGATACCTCAGCAACTCGAGGTTGCATGCTGATGAAGCGCGCATTGTGTTGGGAACTTCGCAGTACCAGCTGGCTTGCTGCCGTCGGTCGGAAGAGGCCGGAAGTGCGTAACACGCTCCGTATCGCCAGTCGATCCATGGTTACTGGGTGAATGTCGAGAATTGGTTAAGATGTAGAAGGTTCCGAACTCCGAATTTGGAGCTTAGAAAATGAAGAGAGTGGTCCATGCGCTGGAGGGGGACCCTGTCGGTTGGTGCAGGAGCTCTGGCCCAGCTCTGGCCCTGTTGCCCAGCCAACGCCCCAGGTGGACGGGCAGCTCTCAAAAACGGGCATAACCTGGATAAGGTGCTTAGCATATTACGGTAAGATACCAGACAGCGGTGATCTTTACATAGCACTCCAAGCACTTTGCTCCGAATACCTACCCATCTACCCATCTACCGTTCCTTATCTGGAGATCCTCTGCAGCCTTGCTCATGATATGACTAGGAATCACCCTCAACTCTTGGAGAGTTTCACATGGCTTCCCCTCAAGACCAAGCAGAGCAGGTCAAAATAGCTGTTGCATCCATAGCAACATGCACACCCGCGGCGACTGTTCTCGTCAAGGAGCTCCTTCTTTCCAAGGACAATGACACTCCTGAAGCAGGTACCCAATATCCACATGCGACCAAGCCTACCCGACCGACGAGTACCAGACGACATGGCGCGACATCGAGGACAACAGAAGCCAAGAAGGCCGCAGGGGAGGATAAAGCCGGGCTGTCTACGAAAGAGAAGGCTATGCTGGCCACACATATCATCAACATCACATTGAAGTCTCTCGGAGAAGCTGCGAAGGCATCTCCACTGGCCGTGCACAAAATGCCGACTGGAGAGGAGGATCTCGTAAGGAGCGCTGCTAAGAGACACATCCGCAGATCGAACTCGACACCCATGACGCCCATGCAACCTCGCTCCCTCAATCGGGTTTCCACGTCGCCGGATATCACCAAAAAATCGATTAGGACACCTAGCAGGTCAAATGCCTTCACAGACTGCCTGTCCACCGTTGAATGTGCTCGCGTCGCATTCTCGGCACTCCGGTCTCTGCAAAAAGCGAGCAAAATTACCCTGCCAGAGCTGCAACTTGAGGCTGGCATGTCATCACTGGTCGGAAAACTCATCGGCTTGGGACTGACGGAACATGCTGTCAAAGAGTTAAGGCTCCTGAAACGGAGATTGGATGAGTTACTGGGGTCCGGGAAAGGGTCATCTACTACGACATCGGGTGCATCGACCTTTAGGCTTTGGGAGCTCCTTGAATTCGAGCAAGTCCAAGCTACCGGCCAGCTCCTGAACTTGGTACTCAGCACGCAGATGCAAGTACTCCGCATCTTGTCGAAAGTGAAGAGGCCTATGGAGACAGACGGCGCTCTCCCTTTCCTCCGGCCGAGCTCGACATCATCCCCGATGAATATACTCCTTCGGACCGCAGGGTCAGGCGAACCAGAGAAGGCAAAGGCCGCTCGCCAGCTGGAAACACTGTCGCAGCTTCTGATATCCTTGGTGCCGAGCACGTCAAGTAGCGAGGATGAGACCGCTTCCGAGCCAAAACTCAGCATCTCTCCACAGGCCGCTCTTGAGCTACAGACAATCGCCCTTCAGTCGCGATTGAGCTGGTGGAGATTGGCTGGACACAAAGCCGATGTGGACAAGGACATTCTGGCACCATTCTCGAAATGCATCGCGGCCTATGTTCGAAGGACTCAGAGGAAACAAATATCCGATTACAAGGGCTGTCTCGCCGCCGTTAACATTATCTATGGCGAGATTTCAACGCAGAACTTGGAGCCCTCAAATTCTTCGAAGAGACCACTAGCTAGCATCTACCAGACACTGTCGAAGCTGGCGCGGGAGGTAGGACATATTGATGATGCCATATCATGGACCGAGAAATCCAGTCAGCTGGTAGACCGAAGTCAGTACTCAGCGGCAAAGGCTTGTTCAACTTCAGCTTTATTACTATCATATCGACTCAAAATGCCATGGAAATACCCCATCCAAGACCTGCAAGTCAAGGAAGTGCTGGAGGGCCTTCAGGGCCAGCTTCGAGGCGACAGCTCAGAGCTAGATGAGCTTCTGGAAAGTCTCATCATGGCGTTGAAGTCTACAGTGAAATTGCTGTTCGGTGGATTGCATGACGAAAATGGAAACAAGTATATACCTCCGACAGATTTCATTGAGCTCTTAGAATCCCTGATTTTGCAACTGCCGCGGTTTTGTCTTCGATGGCTAGGCAAGCAACCTTCATCGCCAGATGATACCAGGGGGTTCCTTCGCTACGAACAACGACGGACTGTTTTGGTTAAGTCAGCTCCTCAGATTCTGGATTCCGCCTTGTTACTCGCAAAGACGAACATTGCTGGAAAGGGAATGTCTTGGGACAAGCTCGATGTGCTCTTACATGACTGCGTCGGGCTCCTCGACGGTCTCGGAGACCAGGCCTCTGTGGATCCTTCAAATTACTACTATGCCAAGATATCCCATCTTTACTATGTTCAACATACGAATTTTATGAACACAAGCAAGACATCGAAGGCGGATGCGAAGGAGAATATGGGCCTTGCACTGAGAGCAATGCGTCGCTCAATCGACTGTGTCAAGCATCGGACGAGCAACGAGAGGCAGAGGGCCCAAATAATCTTCAAATTGGAGCGTGCCAGCGAGCTCTATAGAGACACAGGCAGGCCCGATGATGCACTTGCGTCACTTCAGACCCTCCGGGCAATCCTCATAGAGGACGGTGTCCTTGGAAGCGTGGCCCAGGCGTTGAAAACTCTCCCTCCTCGCCAGGCATGGGCGATAAGCCAGGATGCGGAGTCTCTTTCATGGTCACTAAGGTCGATTGCGCGAACGGAGCAGGTTTGGGTCGACTGGACCCTCCACTTGGATGAGCCAGAACGGCTTGCTGCTCTTGAGCATCGACTTGATCTCATCCTTTCCAAAAAGGTTGCAACTTCTGGCACTGTTGGCTTATCAGAACCCTGTGTCGAAGCGTTGCTCCAGTTGTGCTCAGTCGACAAATACCCAGTCAGAAGGTTGAGAATCCTGATACGCCTTCTAGTTGCCAACGTCGGCAACGCAAAAGAGCTCGAGGCTGTGCAAGCTCAGATGCGAGAAGTCGTAGCCGTTAATGATGTTGGCGAGGATGCTGGTCTGAGAGGCACGCTCTCGCATATGAAAGCCCTGTCGGAATCGATGTTTTCTCTTGCCAGTCACCCGCCTGATTATAACCAAATCGAACAAGCCATGGGGACATGGCAATCTATCCTCGACAGCTCACAGGACGCGACTGAACTAGAAAGACGCATTGACGACGTACCAGGTCTTTTGGAGCACCTGCAGTCTGTGGCAGACTGTGCTCGACTATCTAATTGCAATAGCCTCATGTTGACTGCTTTACAACTCGCCGCTGATATTTGGCGCAAAGCCGCCGGAGTAGACACATCATTGAATCTGCAAATCTCGGCAGCACTTGCACTTCAGCTCACAAACGTCGGCCAGTCTTCAAAGGCAACCACAGTCCTCGAGCAAGCCAAGCAGTCCTTCCAGACGGGCAAAACACCAGGCCATGAGGAGATGGTACGCTTCCTGCTTGCACATGCTGAGTATTTCATCGAAATCGGCAACATCGAGAACGCAGGCGAGATTCTGGGCCAGGCCAAGGAGGTTGCCTCCGCGATAGACTTGTCCGCCCGCTCGAGAAGCCGAAGATTGATGTTGGCTCAAGCTTCCTTGATGTATTCCTGTGTCGCCCTTGGACGAGGGGACGCACCTGGTGCTCTTACCTATGCTAGAAATGCCTCTCGTGTATTGTTCCAGGAATGGCTCAGGCTAGAGAAACAAGGGAAGTCTGTATCGCCGAACAAACCGTCAAGCTCAGCGGACGAGTCTGCAATCAACATGGATGCCAGTGTGGCCGAGGGCGTGGATAGGAGTAAGGACATCTCGTCCACCATCTCAGGCCCTGAAGCATGGAAGCTAGCGCATCCGGTAATGAGAGGTCTCCTCTTCCTATCGAATACATATGCGCATCTGGGAATGTACCAGGAAACGGTATACTACGCCGAACAGGCGCGAAAGGTTGCGCAGGCTGCTGGTTCTGAAGCATTACTCGTTGATTGTGATGCGTGGATGTCCTCCATTTTCGCCAGGGCAGGGAAGCTCGAGGACGCCCTGAAGAGTGTGAGCGAAGTCAAGTCCAGGCTCGACGGTGATGACTACTCCAGCAAGCTCATCGCTCTCTGCTGCCAACTCAGCAACATCTACCGTGAGGCTAAAGATTTTGAGTCCGAGAAGAGTATGATTGAGACCGCGGAGGCGATGGTGCGAAGAATGGCTGGCCGTTTTGAGACCAAGGATGGAGTGCTTGAAGTACAGGACGCTATGGCTATCGATTCCAAGGTGACGAGGCTCCCCGTCAGGACACCGCGCACAGCGACGACCACAACCTTGACACGCAAAGCGAGAGTCCCTGCCCCTACGGCTGCTACCAAAAAAGCTACGACAACGAAGCCGGAACTGGCCCTTCCAGAAAGTCTTGGGACAGAAGATGCACATTTGGCCTCTCTGAGAGCATCGGTCATAGTCGAGAAGGCGTCTTCCATGATTTACCAAAGAGACTGGACTGGAGCATGGGAACTCTTGCAAGGACTGCACCAGTCATCCAATGTTGCATCACATGTGGTCTCCGAGCTGGTCACAGCCGCAAAGTCGTTGCTAGGACAGAGCATGGATCAGATGGCCAAAGATGCTGTCTATTCTGTCATCCAGGAGTCAACGTTATCATTCCCTTCCGTTTGCACTACTTCCTTTGCCGCTCAGGGGTCGGATCGATTCTCGATGTTCCAGGCAACTCCTCCTCCCAAGGTGATTGCTCCTCCGGCTTTTCATGAAAAAGACGTGTTACAGCCGCCCCATGGGTATCTCGAGAACTTACGAGAGGCGAGAGGACGTCTCCTGGAAGCCCACGCTTTGGCATCGGTTATGGGAGACGGTCGAGAGGTGCACAAGATCTTGAGCATGCTACAAACCGTAGTCATCCTTCTTTCGGCTGCTTCACCTTCACCCAGAAAAGCTGGAATTGTTGGGCATCCTGGGTACGCAACTTGCTCTATCGAAATGGCAAGGAATCTGACCTGGCGCCGGGAGTACAAGGCACTACTAACAGAGAAGAGTTCCGGGAGAGATGGATTGGAGTGGCCCGAGGATATGAGGCCTGCAGAGGATAGACGAACGAGCTTGAACCCTGTGGTCGACATGAGCAGGTTCCAGCGAGAATACATCGACATCATTCCTCAAGAATGGACTGTGATATCTATTTCTCTGAGCGACAACAAGCACGATCTCTGCATCTCGAGGTTACAAACAGGGCAAAGCCCCTACGTCATTAGGCTACCGCTGGAGCGGGCAACCTCTCGAGATGCCGACAACGAGGTATTCAATTTCCAGCAAGGTCGGGCGGAGCTCCTCGACATCATCAAGCAAGCCAATGCAACCTGCCATACGAAGCGTGACTTCTCTGTCAAGGGCGCCAAGACAGCCTGGTGGGCTGAACGGGAAGCTCTGGATGTGCGGCTGAAGGAGCTGCTCTTACGAATCGAACAAGTATGGCTGGGCGGCTTCAAAGGAATCTTTTCCCAGCATCAACGACACTCCGACCTACTGGCAAAGTTCGAGGAGAACTTCGAGAATATTCTCGACAAGCATTTGCCTTCGCGGCGGCAAATCCGAGGAAAGAAGACCAAAGCCCAGGAGGCATCAACGAAGGTCACACTCGATCGCAGGATTCTAGAACTCTTCATTGGGCTTGGAGACGACATAGGCACTGACAGCGACTTCGACGAGATGCTAAATGATCTACTGTACTTTGTTGTTGACATCCTCCAGTTTCATGGAGAGCGAAACGCCTACGACGAGATTGATTTTGATTCGATGGTGGTAGAGACTTTGGACGCGCTTCGTTTCTATCATGATGGTGCCAACAGCCTTGATAGCAGCAAAACAAGGAGCCACACAGTTTTGGTCCTCGATAAGGCTTTGCATACATTCCCTTGGGAATCACTCCCATCTCTGCAAGGGCTCGCTGTCTCTCGTGTACCCTCGCTCGCATGCCTTCGCAGGCTCATCCTAGAGCAACAGTCGCCTTCAACAGAGGTACCCAAAAGTGACGGAACAGGGCACCCAGCCGGACACTATGCCTCCATCAACTCGGGTACATACATGCTCAACACCAGCGGCGACCTCAAGACCACTCAAGCCACCTTCGAGGCGCCTTTGTCCAGCCTCGACTTCTCGTGGAGGCGCATCGTCAAGAAGGCGCCCACCGAAGCCGAGTTTGAGACGGCCCTTTCGTCGTCCGATATCCTTCTCTACATGGGCCACGGCGGCGGTGCACAGTACATCCGAAACCGGACAGTCCGCCGCCTCGACAAGTGTCGCGCGACCGCGCTCCTCATGGGCTGTAGCTCGGCGAGCCTGGCGGACGTGGGCGACTTCGAGTGCTACGGCTTGGTGTGGAGTTACATGCTGGCGGGGTGCCCGGCGGTGGTGGGTACGTTGTGGGACGTGACAGATAGGGATATCGATCTGTATACGGGGAGACTGTACGAGGAGTGGGGCCTGGTCGCGAGGGGGTCTTTCCCCGGGAGGGGGGAAGCTGCTGTTTCACGCCTGGACGACTCCACAGAGGGCGACACAAGGAAGGCAGCAAGAGGAGGCTCGCGGAAGAAGGCCGCGGGAGGAGGAGGCGGCGGCGGTTCTGGCGGTGACACCGTTTGCGAATACGGAGACGCGTCCCTGCCGGAGGCTGTGGCCCGCGCGAAGAACTCAGGTATCTGCAAGTTCAGGTACCTGAACGCCGCTGCCGTCTGTGTCTATGGCATACCGGTGTACGTTGACCGCGGCGGGCGATGAGAGCGGAGCAAATCATCGGTTGTGCAGAAGCGAGGACAACCTCACAATGACTGGATAAGAAGCGTGTTTGGTTGGATGGAGGGGCTCCAAGCGGGCCTTTTTGTATGCGCTTGTGTGGTATTACGAAGATATGCATTGGGAGAATGAGCCAGGCGTTATTGTGGTAGGTTTGTGCTACGGGTAGGGGCCCTCATAGGTCATTTTCGGACTGCATGATTCTCTGATACGTCATGAGAACGGACGATGTTTAGTGTTGGCAGCGTCTTCTAGATTGGGTTAAGAGCAAATTTGCGTCTGCTGTATCAAGTTGTCGTGTTCTCACGTGTCCTTCTTCTTTGGGCTCAAAGCCGAGCTGGCAGATGTGCTACTGTCACAATGAGCCGGGACGGGTGAGCCGAGCCCTTGAGCACGATGAGATATGTCAAGATATGTCAGACACAAAAGCGGTATACCAGTGGATGGAGCGTTCTCTTCTTCTGAGCCTGATTAAACTCAAAAGATCTACACCAGTTGCCAACCCAGCAGTATCAGGATCAAGCAAGGTACTTGGGAGAGACGGGTCTCGAGACCGGTTGTCTGTCTCTGGCGACAACTCTGGCAATCGCAGTCATCTCAGCGCCACGCCTGATTATAGCCCCGCCAAAGAAGATCTGACCTGTGTTGAACACATCTGCTTGTTACGACTGAGACAACCTGCGAGGCCTTCTATTGTGCCATGCCTGAGTGGTTCTCCGTAGTAGTTCCACATCGTTGCTCAGGATATTGTCATGAAGGGAGAGGCTGTTACCGTTCATGATGCTACTGTGGGCTGTAGACGAACACCCGCAAGATGTGTAGCGAATCTCTCGGATGTCGGCCTCGGTGATGAAATCATGATGGTGGTGAAGGCTACGAGCTTGACCGTCTCGACTTGGACGGTGTTACTAACGTGGAAGATACCTACCACCTACCAAAATACAAGTGCATGTACTGTATTCCGGACCCTGAGGGGTTTGATGGAGAAACAGAGAGTATCCCAAGAGAATGGCGCACCCTAGTAAAAGACCCCAAAGATTGCGCCGTTCGTCAAGTCTACTTGCCAGAAGATCAAGTCATACGAAGCCCCTGTGCCCAGACAAACATCTGCGGCCTGATTCGCTGCAAATCAAATCTCGTATGCACCTCAATCTGAAAAATCTAATTTCATCAACGCCCTGTCACCGAGACCTGCCTCCTTGTTGTGTAGAGTAGCAAGTGGCTTGCAGAAGATCGACCGTCAAGCTCAATGTTGTGCACCAGAGGGACCCCACATGTCCCAAAGGGGACTTTCCAACCTGTCACTTCGGTCTAGTCTTGTCTTGGTCCCTGGTCTCATGGTCTCATGGTCTCGTGGTCTCGTCTTTCTGCACTTGGGCCGGATACTAGTCCGTTAAACCAGAGCGCCCCGACGCAGCTTGTTTTCGGTCTCGCCTGGTGGTCAAGGGTCAAGAACAAGGCTGAGGTTTTCTGCAGTTTGCACCCTTTACAGTATACAAATGTAGGGTACAGCTGCCGTGTAACCGAACAAAGCCTGCTGGTGTCTGGGCAAAAGTTGTGCGCGCTGCCTAGCATAGGCATGCTGCTGCTCCTTTGGACCCCGTCACTGCAACGGTGACTTTCAACGGTCGCTAGCCTCACATTTGAGACACACAGGCAACGGCCCGTTGGCACGCGAAGCTGAGCCGTGCGTCTAAGTGGCTGACGTTAAATCTCACTCAGCTCTTGAGATGTCTGGTCAATCAGGGCAAGGAGGCCAGCCGGCGGATGGGCCGTCTGGTATTTCCGACGGCTGATGGCATATCCATGGTAAAGAGGCCCCGTTTCTCGTTGACGCCTGGCGGGGAAGAAAAGAAGAAAAACCACATTACTGACTTCTTGATTGTGAGTATCGCTGAGAACACCGGTCGTGTTGTATCCCGGTGGAACAAGTAGCTTTATATATACTACAGCCTATTAAAGCCTTGACACAGCTTACTGGCGAAGGATATAGGGCGGGCTGGTCTGAGAGACTGCTGCGGATGGGATATGGGCGTATAGATAGAAACAGCCTCCTCCAAGTGGTGGGACAAATGCCCCTGATGCATCGCAAACGGATTTATACCCAGATGGATCGATGGGCCGGGGATAAGACAGCCATAGGGAACAGCGTCCTGCTTACCTGGTAGGGACCTAGGTACCTAGGTAGGTACTTACTCGGTTTGGTAATACTTAGGTAAGGTTGGAAGTTATAAAAGGCGTTGTAGTTGCAGCAACGGACAGAGTTCACCTGGGCAAATATGGGGGTCCATGTACCCGGTTCTCATTAGCTACCTAGGTAGGTAGCTAGGTACCTTCTACATGTGCGCCTGTATGCGATATAATTTACATGATACCTCGGTACCTACCTAGGTACCTAGGTAGGCACTGGAAAGGTAGGTATAACCGTATGCATGTCCGGTACCTGCTGTGAGGGTGAGTATCAGCACCTGGGCCCATGCCTGATTGAGTAGGTGCCCCAATTGTCACTGCAGCTTTATTGATCCGCCAACTCTGTGACATCCACCAAGATTTGATCCGGTCTGACGACCATTCATCCACATCTCCATCGTCAATAGGCCAATCGAGCATCTAGACTGTGCCTCTTTCTTCATTCCTTGGAAGTAATTGTCGACTGCCAATCCGTTGGTCCGTCAGTCAGTCCATCCATCCAAGCCCGCCAACATCTTGCTTGAATTCCACGCGTTGCTGGACTTTACGGCTTTGCAGCATTTGCTCCGCAGGATGATGATTACCGCATATGGATCGCAGACAGCAGCGATGGATTTGGTGAGTGAGAGCATATGTACATCACAATTGGCATGTTATGATGGACGCCTGCAGCATGGAGAGGCCAAGGGACCGCACACTAGGAACACAAGACATGCTGGGAAACGGTCCCAACTAATTTGCGTGTCTCAGCAGTTCCGGTCACAACCAATGATCTACCATGGCGAGCCCATCAAACGAATGAGAACTGCCTGACTCTGCAAAAAGTGGCCGCAACAAAGACCTGCATATGCCTCCTTTAGTAGTGCCGCAACTCCGGGAGACCCGGGAGAACAGTACAACAACTTACTCAGGTACCTACACTAGGTAGTGCCATTGAATAGGATGCCGTGCCCAGAGGTCGTCCACGGGTTCACTACCAAAGACATCTCGACGAGGAACTTTCAGCGTTCCTTACTAGACCGTCGCTATGACGAAGTCCGGCCAGGCCACCTCCTCCTGAGACTCAAACATACATAAGCATGCAGCTTCAGAATCTGTCGTGTATCGACAGGTCGACTTGCTGCAGTCAAAGATGCGTGTTAGCTGTACGCAATTTCGTACTTGCAGGAGACGCAACCTGTGTTGCATAGCGGCGCTGAGTCGAGCTTATCTGCAAGACAGACCTTCTGTGTCTGTCTTGGACGGGCTGAGAATGTTTGAGTTTCCTCAGACACACACACACACACGCATGATATGATGCTTCGTGCTCTTGGAGCTCACTGTCCAGTACTGATGGTCTCCACCCGTTGATGCGCGTGTATGTGCAGAGTGCTAACCCAGGAGCCATGAGCAAAGATCTTGGCCCATAGCTTAACAACACATTGGACGACCTCTCCCCAGGTTGTCACGGGCCGCTATGGGTATAGCCTCCCTGGCCCATACTAACACAAGGCCGGCCTGTTCATCGAGTGCCCGCTTGGTGCTGTACCCCCACGCGGTCCCATGCAATTTGTCCAGACCGAGGCCCATCGCCAGCTGAGTCTGCAGTGTATTGCATGCAACGCTTCCCCGCCTGAGTTGTACTTCATCTTCTCAGTCTCTGAGTCTCCCATCGCCGTGCTTGCCGTTGTGCTGTGACAACCAGCTAGGTACAATAGGTGGTTGATACCCCACAGCAAATCGGTTGCGAACAACATAGACAGCGTACCGGACTGCTGACCTCGAGAGCCTGCGTGTCTTGCGGGCGAGCCAGAGATAACACAGTACGTACGTACATAGGAGGCGAGGATCTTCCCCACGGCAGGGCCACACAACGGCAATACTGAACTTGTCCGCACGTCACTTGTCCATATATGCATAGTCCACACCCACCCACGTCGACCACGCGCACTCGAGTTGGAGTCATTTTACCCCACAAACTTGACCGCCGAAGACGCTCACTTAGTGCCGTTCCTTCGTCCACACCAAGGAAGTTAAAGACGAGGAGGCAGAGACAGTGACAAGCACATCGCTGTCCGGCCAGTCAAATCCCTGCCCCTGCCCCTATCTCTTTTGCGCATTTGTTCGCAGCGGTGCGCCGCGCTGCAGAGGAGCGGATCTGGACCGGGGCACGAGGGCGGGCTCAGTGGGGAACCCCAGTTCAGTCTGCTTCTCCAGGAGTGGAGCGTCCACACACCACTTCAGCTAGAGATCCAACCAGATTCGCTTGATTTCACCGGTCTCTCTCGACCTATGTACCTTCTTCTTTCCCCTTCTAAAATCCACAGTCAACCCGCCTGCCAGAGGCTACAGTCCCAGTACTTCGCCTCCAGGCATTCTGAGCACCATCTCAGACAGTTTGGATACGTTCTGGCACAACTTCTCTTTCCCCCACAACACCGCGGAGCTTTAGGAAGGCGTCTTGCTCCTAGTTTACCCATCCAAGGAGCGGAGGAGTCAAATAGCCACGACGTCGACATACGAAGCCCGGCCGTGTTATACCCCTGCACTCACTCAGTGTCCCACCAAACATGATATAGGCTAGGTTACTCTCTATGTATCCTCAACCTTCTGCGGCCCCTCAACAGCATTAGCATCACCAGCGCATGACGATTCATCTGCGGCCCCTCGGAACAGGAACCAGGCCACAGGCTACCTCTCGGAACACCAAACTCAACTTGGCAAGAATACAACGCAAGTACACGAGATTTGGTGGAGAGAGCCCGATCGTCATCGCCGTCCCGCCCTGCACATATGCAACACATCACAGAGTTGTCTGGAATTGATCTCTCCGAGGAGCACCCGATAAACAGCCAGACCCCAACCTTGTACCTGTTGCATTATAGACCTGCACCCCGAAGCACGCCGTTGATGATCAGTGCCTCCATCCGGCGCAGGCCCTTTTGTTGAATTAGCAAAAGCCATGTCAGCGGCTCTTTCTCAGGTCAATATTCAGCCCCTCCCTACTGCTGATTTGCACCTGGACTTCTGCCACCCTGTTGTAAACGGACACGACCCAGACTTACAAGCCCGTCCCCTGGAACATCCCCCACAACAACATTATTCGCGCGACCACCAACCAATTGGACCTCGTCGACGCAACAAAAGTCACTGGTGATCTTTTTTCCCTACTCAGCAGGGATTCGAGGAGGTCTGTCCATCGGTGCTCTCCCGGCGGTGCTTGCGCCAGGATCGTCGAACATCCAACAGCGAAATCCTCTGTCATCAGCCATGGCAGACACGATGCCATTGGAGCAGTCAATCACGGCTCACGCCCCGGGCTTTGGGGGTGTCGACTCTGTTCAAAGGGAACCAACTATGGACAGCTCAGAAGATGAAAGCCCGGCAAGCCATCCTCACGGAAACTCACTTGAGGATCCTGTGTCGGACGAGTTTGGTCTGATATCCACCGGCTCTGTTGACGGGACTGATGCAGGTGGCAAATCGAAGGAGGACAAGGCCGATGCCGCGCCACCATGGAGTGAGCTGAAAACCAAGGCTGGCAAGGAGCGTAAAAGGTTGCCTTTGGCCTGCATCGCTTGCAGGAGGAAGAAGATACGCTGCTCAGGAGAAAAGCCGGCGTGCAAGCACTGTCTCCGCTCTCGGATACCCTGCGTGTACAAGGTAACGGCACGGAAGGCCGCTCCCCGGACCGACTACATGGCCATGCTGGATAAGCGCCTGAAGAGGATGGAAGAACGAATCATCAAGGTCGTCCCGAAGACCGAGCAGGACAGCATCTCGTCGTCCGTCCCGCGCGCGGTGGTGAAGCCCGCCATACCTGGAACGCTGCCCCCGGGGAAAGGCAACTCGCGGAAGCGGGGAGCTGACGAGGCTTTCGGACACGAGCTTGACCACTGGGCCAAAGCTCCTGCAAAACCGGGTCCAGAAAGCCCTACGCGGCCGAGTTCGTTGACAATGGTCCAGGATTCCGAGGAAAGTAAACTCTTGCAGGAAGGTGTGGAGGCTCTACCCTCCCGAGAGATACAGGAGCATCTCGCAGACGTTTTCTTCGAGAACGTGTATGGGCAGGCATATCACATTCTTCACAAGCCCAGTTATATGAGGAAGCTCAGGTGTGTTAAACTGTATTGCGATCTTTCACTGGAATGAGCCTCTGACAAGCTAAATAGAGCTGGCGCCCTGCCACCCGTTCTCATCCTCTCCGTCTGCGCCATGTCCGCTCGATTCTCGAACCACCCCAAATTGAGCACTGCACCGGCTTTCTTGCGAGGCGAAGAATGGGCTTCTGTGGCCCGGGATATCGTAACGAAGAGATACGAATGGCCGAATATTACCATCCTGACCTGCCTACTGATACTGGGACTGCACGAATTCGCCACTTGCCATGGAGGGCGGAGCTGGTCTCTAGGTGGACAGGCAATTCGGATGGCATTTGCTCTACAACTGCACAAGGATCTTGGGTACGATCCGCTACGGCCAGGTGTCGCACTCAGCTTCACGGATCGTGAGATACGCCGGAGGACGATGTGGGCCTGCTTTTTAATGGATCGATTCAACTCATCCGGTACAGATCGGCCGGCATTCATCAAGGAGGAAACGCTCAGGATACCATTACCCATCAAGGAGAAATACTTCCAACTCGAGGACATGCCCGGGCTAACGGAAAATCTGCATGGTGATATTCCCACCCCAAGCTCGTCCGCGGAACTGGAGAAAGCCGATGCCAAGAACAACATGGGAGTGGCTGCCTATGTGATCAAGGCTATAGCTGTTTGGGGCCGCGTGATAAACTACCTGAACCAGGGTGGCAAGACTCTGGACGACAAGTCGATGTGGGAAGCCGACTCCGAATACACGAGGCTTATCAAGCAGGCCGAGGACATGGTGACGTCGCTGCCCGAATCGCTGGTATATAATTCGGATAACCTGCACTTACATGATACAGAAGGCATGGCGAATCAGTTCCTCTTCCTCCACATCGCGATCCAGCAAAATATCCTCTTTCTCAGCCGCTTCGCCGTCTCTTCGCCAGACGCGAGTTCTCTTCAGGACATCCCCAAATCCTTCGTCACCAAGGCTGGCGCAAAGGCATTTGGGGCGGCTAATCGCATTTCCGAGCTTCTCAGAGACTCTGAGTCTTACTTTGTTACCGCCCCCTTTGCAGGCTATTGCGCCTTTCTATCCAGCACCGTCCATATCTTTGGCATATTCTCAGGTAACTCGACAATCGAGGCAACATCGAAGCGCAATCTGGCCAACAACGTCAAGTTCCTTGCCAAGATGAAGCGCTTCTGGGGCATGTTCCACTTCATGACAGAGAACTTGCGTGAGCAATACCGCACCTGCGCCGATGCAGCACGGCGAGGCAAGCTGTCCAACGGCGTCTCTTCCTCCCCGATCTTCCAATACGGCGACTGGTTTGACCGATACCCGCATGGCGTCTCGCAATCCGACTTCGTTGATCCGGCTATATACAAACCGAAGGAGAAGGGTGATGATGCTGTTCTGGAGCAGAGGCCGGAGCTACATACAGTAGAGGAGTTCTTCACAACCCTATCGCCGAGAGAACCGCGCGCAAATACGATAATAAGTAAGAGAACAAAGTCTCATGCCTCGAAGAGAGACAGCATGAGTTCCGTGCGAAGCGATACCCATAGCGTCAGCAGCCACCAGCTAGAGTCCGTCAGGACAGATCTCCGTTCGGAGCAGCTGCAGCGGATACAACAACAGCAGCAGGGCCGCTACCCGTGCGAGACCTTAGGTGGTCAGACCAGCCGCGCGGCGAGCTTCACGCCCTTGAGTGCCGTCACCCACAAACCTCACAACTCCTCCACTTATCACACCAACATGTCTCCGATTAGCCCCGTGGCTGTCGACCACGGCCACTTCGCCAACGGACACCAACACTTGTATGGTCATGACATGTTGTCCCTCCAGCTTGCGCAGAACGGCATGCTCCCCCACTCGATGCTCGGGCCCTACGCCTCGGCAGGTCTTGACCCGGCCGGCACGGCCGCCATGCTGGACGCCCTCCCCGGCTGGGACGGTACCGCTGAGAATGGCGCTCGGGACAATGCGGCTCCCCGCCGTGGCGGTGGTAACGTATCTGCAGATGGGCCGCATAACAACCCGCACCACACCGTATTCGGCCTCGGGCACGACGCGGGCTCTGCGGCATGGTTCATGCCGTTCAACATGGAACCTCCTGAGGTGGGTGATATCGGCGGGCTGGCGTCAGCGCTTGACGGGTTCGGGAGCATGTTTGGAGGCGGTGCGGGGGTGCGAGGGGCGGGCATGGGCGGGGGTCATGCTTGACAACCACTGAGGAGGGAGCGGTGTCCGACTGGGGTGCTGTAGTACCCAGGTAAGACTGCCTGGTAATGCAGATGTTGCAGATGTTGGGATACAAGGGGCGGGGAATTTCGTGAGGGGAAATGCTTGATGGGATTCCCGGTTTAGCATCGAAGAGCATCCGTCCGGCATCATGGAGGGTGGGTGATTATGTCCACCACATTGTTTGGAGTTACGGCATGGCGGGGAAAACAAAAGGTCACTCGCTTGCTGTTTAGAAGACGCGAGGGGCAGGGGGCCGGGATCGAAGGCATAGGAGCTGAATGTGGATGGGCGCTGGTTGGTCACCGATGTGTGTATGTAGCGCATGATATCGGGAGATTGCACTATTCGATTCAAGTATGATGAACAGGATGAAAAAAACCATGTTGAAATCGTTGCGGTCGTGATATGTTGGACACATTGTACATGTACCACTGTGAGAGGATGTCAAAGTACTACGTCTCTGCTCTCCTCCCTTAGAGCCCACAGGTGACATCCAGGGACGAGGGGGAGATACCTGGCGTACATAGAGTCAAGTCCAGCATTGGGAATGGCGAACCGGGTCATGGTGCTTACCTGCAGCAAAGTACGATCTCTTACCAGTCTACGATATATTCAGGTTTGAGGAAGTAGAATATCAGTTGGACCAAGACGGGCACCACGATGATTATAACCATCGATCGCTACATAATCTGGAGACCTTCGAGCATTCATCAAGACAGAATTTCAGGAGACCTTCATGAATTAGCTTTTTTGTTGGTGTCACAGCCCTACGCCTCGGCAGCGCCCTTCTTCCCCTTGGACCTCTTCCTCTTCTTTTTGGACGCCCCGTTGGCGGCCTCGACCTCCTTCGCCTTCGCGTCCACGGCATCGTCGGCGCCCTGGTCCCTGTCGCCGCCGAAGCCGAACGTGGGCCCCGTCTGCTCGAACTCCCTGCCGAACACGTCCCTCCGCCACTCTCGGAGGCGGGCCTTCTTGCCCAGCCTCTTGCGGTCCTTCTTCTTCTTCTCCTTGTCCCGGAACGTCGCCAGCTTCTTGAGGCCCGCGAACTCGTTGAGCGCCGCGTCCGAGGGCGCGAGCAGGATGTCCCGCGGCGTGAGGCCGAAGGACTGCGGGGACGTCTCGCGGTACCGGAAGCCGGCCGTCGAGGCGCCCGCGGGCTTCTTGTTCTTCTTGGACGTGGCGAGGACGGTCGGGTCCTCCAGCTCCATCTGGTGCTCCACGAGCGCCTCGATCTTGGAGCGCTCCTGTCGGGAGGCGCGCTTGGCGGCCTGGCGCTCTGCCTTGTGGTCCTTGGTCGTCTTGCGCTTCTTGGACGGGTTTTGCTCCTCATCCTCCTCCTCCTCCTCGTCCACCTCGTCGGCGGCCTCGGTGTCTGACAGGCTGATGGCCGGCTTGGGCTCCTCGTCCGTGAAGTCGGGGATGATGTCCTTGATGTCGATATCGTCGTCCCACTTGGGCTTCTTAGGCTTCTTCTTCTTCGATGCGCCATCCTCCTCCTCGTCCTCGCTCGACTCCATCCCCGGCTCCACCTCGGCGTAGTAGTTGTCGTCAAATCGCTTCCTCATCTCTTCCTCCCATGTGTTGTTCTCCCACGCGCCTTCGAGCAACCTCATCCACTCCTCCTCCTTGAGCTCCTTGCCACTTATACCGGCGGCCTTCTTGATCTTTCTCAGCTTCTCCTCGGCCTCCTCGATCTTGAGCTTCTTCAGGCGAGAGCGCTCCTCGTGCCGTTGACGCTTCTCTTCTTCCTTTCTCTGCTTCTCGAGTTCTCTTTGCTTCTTTCTTCCCGTCAACTCCTCCCGTCGTACGGTGCGAGCCTCGATGAGCTTTCGAGAGTATGACTTCAGCACCTCGTTGCTCTTCGTCGGGTCCTCGAACCTCAGGTTGTAAGCAGCCTCCCACTCGTCGGCGTCGTCGTTGCCCTCGCCGTCGTCCGACTCGAATGCTTCCCATCTGTTGCCGTCCTCGGGTACCCAAGCTCTTGCTGCCATGAAGTTTGAGAGGAACAGGTCCGGGTCCTTCTCAGCCAGTGAAGGGTCGACCTCGGCCGGTTTTATCTTCTCTTTCCTCGATGGGTGGATCCCGCCCTCCGTGGGTGTCGCCTCGCTCGACTTTGCCTTTGCCTTGATGAAGCCTTCGCCGTCATCAGAGTCGTCATCCCCGGCGGCATTGATCTCGGCCAGGATGTTGTTCTTCAAGTCCGCCTGCTCCTGCACGAAGGTCCTGGGCTGGTTGGTCTCTTCCTCGTCCGCTCCAGTGTCCCCTGCCATGTAGCGCTCTCGGTGATAGTCGCGAAGGAACATGGGCTTTTCCTTCTTGTCTTTGACCGGGGCGTTCTCGTCGAGTGCCTTGATGAACTTCACATCTTTGTTGTAGATTCTAGGGTCCTTGTTCTTGATGGCCTGAAGCGTGGCTGAGATCTCGGCGTCGAGCTGCTCGGTGGCCAGGAAGCCATCCTCATCCTCCGTCTCATCTTCTGAGGAGCTTGAGGAGTCGTCGGACTCATCGCCCTTGAACTTCTCCTCGACTGATCACGGTTAGCATCATATCATTTGCTAGAGACCGAATGTATCGTATCGCCTTGTGGCGGCTCTCAAGGACACAACTCACGCCTTTGCCTCTCCTCTCGCTTCTTGTTATACTCGAAACGCTTCGCATAGTCCTCGTTGATCTTCAGCTCCTCCCCTTTCCCGTTTGGGGCCTGCTCCCCATTGTCGGAGTCGGCGTCGTCGAAGATGTCCTTCTTTCCCATCTTTCGGTCTATCTTGGGTGATCCAAGCGCGTCGGAGCTGCGGGGGCTCTGTATCTTTGGTTGCAAGCTGTCTAGTCTTGTGTGTTCCTGCAGCGGGATGGATGGATGGTAAGCAGGAAAAAAGGACTGTGACTTGAACGACCAGAGAAAATGCGCCGTGAACTTTTTTGCAGGGGTCCGATAAGAGGTAGTGTGGGGCTGCAGCTGGAGGGCCCCTGTCACCTTGTATCTAATTCGTACTATAGTCTGGTATGGCAGTAGCGGCATTCCGTTATCCGTAATCCACGCAGTGCTGCTTGTCTTCGTTATGGGCGCCAGTCCCACTGCCAGTCCCACTGGAGTCCTACAATCCAGTGTGCATTCAGTGCCAGTGCCACCCCCAGTACTATGTAACTACCACCCACTCCCGCCCCTCCTAACCAGACTAACGTCACTGACTGACTTCCTGACTAACAACTCCCTAACCTCATTGAATGAGGCAGCATCGACAAACCAACACAAACCAACCCAAACCAAACCAGAACAATCGCTGCTACCCACAACTACTCAATTTCATCCAACTCTTCCACTGGCTCACTTGCTTTTTCCCTTCGATATCCCGAGTGGTTCTAGCCTCGACAAAATACAGCCGCAGACAGTAGCAGCAGCAGCATCACACCTTTCGTATTCAGAATGGCGGACTCGAATGCGCCCAAACCCTCTAGCAGCGTCAAGCTGGTGCTGCTTGGAGAAGCAGCGGTCGGAAAGGTATATACCAGCCATCTCGAGAGAATCCTGTTGAGGCGATCCGATCAAAGCTGACCGATAGATGCCACCCCGCAGTCGTCGCTCGTCCTCCGATTTGTAAACAACGATTTCCAAGAAAACAAAGAGCCCACCATTGGCGCCGCCTTCCTGACTCAGAAATGCAACCTACCCACGAGGACCATCAAGTTTGAGATCTGGGACACGGCAGGCCAGGAGAGGTTCGCGTCGCTGGCGCCCATGTACTACCGGAACGCCCAAGCCGCCCTCGTCGTCTACGACCTGACAAAGCCCACATCCCTCGTCAAGGCCAAGCACTGGGTAGCGGAGCTGCAGAGGCAGGCGTCCCCCGGGATCGTGATCGCGCTGGTGGGCAACAAGCTGGATCTCACAAACGAGGCCTCCGGCGAGGGCGGCAGCGGGGAGGCGGCCGCCGGCGGTGACGATGCCGAGGATTCCGGTGACGCCCGGAAGATCCCTACCGAGGAGGCCAAGGCGTATGCTGAGGAGGAGGGCCTGCTGTTCTTCGAGACCAGTGCGAAGACCGGAGTCAACGTCACGGAGGTGTTCACCGCCATCGCCAATGCCATCCCGGAGACGTCACTGAAGAGCGCCCGGGGGCCTGGTGCGTCTCACGCCGTCAGCCGTGGGGAGGAGCAGCGGGTGAGCCTGACCGGGCCCCGTGACCAGGCTGGTAAGGAGGGTTGCGCGTGTTAAGTGCGCGGCGGGAGGGTGCTGTACAAGGTTGAGAAGCTGGGAGATATCCGTACGATGGCGGAAGACGACCTGGGCTTGTGACAGATTTGCGTGTCAGAGGTTGTTGTCTATCGTCGTTGAAAGCCTTGCATTTCCATTCCCGTTTCCATTTCCAAGGGACAGTTTTGTTTTTGGGTTTTTGAGAGTGAAAGGTCCCGAGGGGCAGGTCACTTCTGGGGATAATATGTTTTTGCCATCATCACATCACTACTGCAGACTCAGATAGCGAATACTACTACTGCCTCTTCATCGACACTTGGGGTACATACATGCCGCCGTCTCTCCTAGCAAATGACATGCACAGGCCAGCACAGTCAAAGACCCTCTCAACGGAGCTGAGCAATATCTCATCGGCCGTAAGTACCTAGGTAGTCCGATTGGCAAGTATTATTTCGGCGGTGGAGTCCAGCACGCCTCCCGCCAAGTCTAGGTACAAAGGGCAGACCTGGGAACGTTGATATAATAACGCACGGGCCACATCAGCCTTTCATGGTCCCAGAGGTTGTCATTCTGCAGCAGGCCCGAATTTTTGCAGGGACGCGACCACCGCGCCACGACCACACCTCTACTTTACAACCTTTTGACTTGGTCCACTCTACAGTCTGCATTTGCATCAACCCGACACTTAGCGACACGACAAGTGAGCGGCCATCTATCTGCAAATGGAGAAGTACTGCGGCAGGATATAACCACCTTTGGTGCATCTCCTTCTTGCGCCGTCAGCTTGTTCCTGTTCCTACTGCGCATGCAAGCAACTCGAACGACTGGAATCTATTCTCTCGACTTTACTTTGATCGCTCACGGTCACAGTCACAGTCACAGTCATCATGGCAGCCAACTACGTGACTGTCACTCCTGCCCTGGCCGAGCTCATCAGGTACGACTACCACTCCTAGCGACGCGAAGCGGTGCTAACCAATCATTCGTACAGCTCCCTGCCACAGGACGAAGTCCCGATAAAGCTCCGCTGCGCCATCTGTAGCAAACTAGCAGTCAATGCCTTCCGAACACCATGCTGCGAGCAGATGGTTTGCGAAAACTGTGAGCGCATTCCGATCCCCGAATTTCCTTCTCCAGACCATTAACAATAAAGCAGGCAAGCTCGCTCTCCGCACTACCTGCCCCGTATGCGAGCACACTCCCATCTCGCAAGACGACTGCAAGCCCAACAAATCCCTACGCATGACGACGAGGGCGTTCCTGAAGACGGCCGAGAAGAAGCGAGACAGTTCTCTGGCCAAAGAGTCGACACCTATCACACCTGTTGATGCGAAGCCAACTCCGCTCCCTACCATCGCCGACGAGAAGCCGCCTGTCCAAGACGCTACTGCGGAAGCAACGACTGCGCCCACCCAAGATAGTGAACAAGTGACTGGGGACCAGGGTCCCTCCGCTGAGCAGGGCGCTGCGCCTGCTGCGACAGGAGAGAACAAGGAGGATGGCCCGCAGACAGGTGAAGATGAGGTGAGTTCGCGATTGAGAGTCCTCCTACCCTTGCTTCTGCTGACACAACACGTCCATAGTTTGAGCCAACGGGCGAGCAAGTTTCAGGAGAGGCTGAGTATCCAGAAGACAAACATGTGGAAGCACAGGACGAGTCAATTGAGGACAATGGAGATGCCGAGGCAATCCCAGAGGGGCCTGATGGCGATGAAGATAACAAGAACAACCAACAAAATCCAGCTTTGCCCAATGGACTTGGCTTTGGTGGCATGAACGGATCGTTCCCCAACATGAACTTCGGTGGTGATTTCAACCAAATGCAGATGATGATGGCCATGCAGAACGGGATGGCTCCCAACTTCGGCGCATTCCCCATGATGGGTAAATCCTCCACGAACTTTGAACATGTAGATAAGAGAGTCGCGCTAACATCTCCCTCAGGAATGCCAGGCATGGGTATGGACCCATCGATGATGAACATGTACCAGATGAACAATGGCTTCGGACCAGGCATGGACATGAGTATGATGAACGGCGGCATGGCAGGGTTCAACGGCGGCGCGGGCTCCGATGGGAACTGGAACGGGCCGCAATCATGGAATAACGGCCAGAATAATTACAATCATCCAAATGCTGCTGGCATGGGTAACGGTGATTATGGAGAATTTAACTCTGGCTACCAAACAGGTTACAATCAAGGTACTTTTGGCCCTAACAACCAATTCAATGCCTACCGCGGGAGGGGCTACTATCGCGGTGGCCGAGGTTTCCGTGGCCGTGGCGCCTTTGGTAACTACGGCCGCGGTGGCTTTGGATACGGGCAACAGGGAAACTTCCAGGGCCAGAATTACATGAACCAGCAGTATGGGCCCAACACGATGGACCCTCAGGGACAGAATGGTGCTCAGCCTCTCACCAACATATCATCTGTTGAAGGAGGAGACAAGGATGTTGACGAGTTCGGTCGAAAGCTCCGCCCGGAAGGAAGCCAGGATGGAGGACAAGATGCGGAGAACGCCGAGAAGACCGAGACGGGGATGGTGAACGAGAATGGGGACAACGACTTCAAGAGGGAAGGCTCAGGGGCAGTGTCAGGAGAGGCCGGTGATCACTCTGGCCAAGCAAACGACGCAGTGCAGTCAGGTGTCGAGGGTGACACGGCTTATGCGCCAAATGCCATTGTTGTACCTGTTGACCCACGTATGAGACCATCATCAGGGCCATCCTTTGGCATGAACCATCATCGCGTCGGGAGCTTTGGGGGCATGCCGCCTCCGCCAGCGCCCGCGCCCGATGTTCCCTTGAATGCACCAAAGGGCCCCAAGGCCATGCGCCAGGGCTTACCAAACACTAGTCTGCTAAACCTCCGGGCAAGAGGGTACCAAATCCCCGGTAGCGAGCCTAATCGGGTCCAGAGCCCTGGCGTTCACAACGGCGCCACCCCCACCGATGATGATCGTGATCGTCATAGGTCCCGGAGTAGTTCTCTGGCGGGCTCCGTTAAGCGGAGGGAAGAGGAACCAGACCGGTACCGCGAGCGTAGCAGCAGCCGGAGCAGGGGGGGCAAAGACGGCCGCGACAAGGAGTCGGACAGGGGTGAGCACAGGGACCGGAAGCGCAAGAGCCGCCGTGACTACTCCGTCTCGGACGAAGAGCGGGACCATGACAAGGAGCGACGGCACCGTCATCGTAGCAGCAAGAAGCATCATGATGAGGACGAGGAGCCAAAGTCATCATCACGCCCGTCACGGGACGACAAGCACGGCGACCGCTCAAGGTCCGCGTCCCCTGCCGGCTCCCGGAAGTCTGGTCACCGTAGCAGTCGCAAGGAGCGCGACTCGGAGAAGCGCCGCGACCGCGACCGCGACCGGGATCGCGATTACCACAGTGGTGATGACAGGGACCACAAGCGGAGGTCCAGCCACCGCTCGTCCCACCGCGACCGCGACCGCGACCGTGACCACGACCGGTCCGACCGGTCCGACCGGGACCGAGACCGAGACCGCGAGAAGGATAAGGACAGGGATCGCAAGCGGGACCGCGAGCGCGAGCGTGACCGCGAGAAGGAGAAGGAGAAGGAGCGCGAAAGGCGCCGCAGCAAGAGGTCGACCGCGGAGCCGCCCACGCCCACGGAGGCGACGGACGAGGTCAAGCCGTTCAACCCGCCCACGGGGCCCCGCGGCAGCATATCCAAGAACTACTCCATCTTCAACAAGGGCTTCGAGATCAAGGGCGCAGCCTCCTCGGCCAGGTCCGGCTCTCCGAACACCACCACCACCACCAACTCCTCCTCCTCCAAGCAGCAGCAGCAGCCACCACCCTCGGGCCCGGCCGCGGACAGGGACAGGGACAGGGATAACGCGAATGACAGCCGACGACGGTCGTCATCGTCGGCGTCGGCGGCCAAGCCTGCCAGTGCCGCTCTGGACCCGCACGCGGCGGAGCGCGAGAGGCGGAACCGCGAGCGCCTCCTCAAGGAGACGCAGCGGCTCGCGCAGTTCACGGGGCTCAAGCGCCGCAGCACCGACGACGTCTCGGGAGGGGACGCGAAGAGGTCGAGGCGGCACCGGAGGGGCGGCGAGGTGGTGGACGAGGACGAGGAGGCCCGGCTGAAGAGGAGCGAGGCCGAGAGGGAGGGGAGCAGGTGGGGCTAGGGTGGAACCCCCTTGCTAGAAACGATTCTAGGTGATGGTCGTGCTTGGGAATGGCACTCCTGTCACGCAACGGACAAAAGGCGCCATTGGGGAGGGGGGGGACGAGGAAGCTTCCTCTCCGCCCGCTGATGATATGGCAGCTTGACCGCTGGCTAATACTACCTACATAGAGGTTGAAGGAGAGTCGTTGCTGTACATTACGCCCAGTCTATCTGTTTTAGCAATGTAAGATCACCAATGAAGAAGCAGGAAGGGCCAAAGAAGCAGAAGTATCGTAGCGATTCATGCCGTGATTTCCGATCGTGCTATACCGCAGACCTGGACGGGTGGGTTCGGTCAACGGCATTTGCATGTATCTGCTCGACGTCGTCATAAGGAAATGCTAGTGGATGACTAGGGAATACTTTGGGTGCGGACTGCCTGCTTATGGTTCTCGTGGTACAAGTTCACTCGAAAGGGAGAATAGAATGAGGTCGCGGCCGACATGTCTCGGTACGCACTGGGGATGCAGGCCCCCTCACACCAGTTGCGCACGGTCTCCGGAGAGGGGGATTCCTATGTAGGTAGGGTAGGTTAGTGGATGCTTAGTAGGCAAGTCGATGGATGGATGGGTAGGTGGATGGTTTAGTACATAGAAAGTCCAATATGTTACTGTTCTCAGTTGGTTGGATTCTGAAATTCATTACAAGCCAAACGTGACCCCTTTCTTCATCCCATCTTCCACTACTTTCTCTTTTCTCAAGTCTATGTCAAACACATCTCATGGCATGTCTGGCCGGTATGGACTATCACGAGTCTGACGAAAACTTAAGGATAGCGAAGGATAGCGAAGGCGTATAGTATAACCAAAGAAGTGTGGGCTCAAGTCACAAGGCAATCAGGATTTGGGAAGCTAATTTTATGACTATTTATTTCCATTGATTGTATTATCAGCTCTGCTATCTTCTGCTCAGAGTACTAGTCCCTATAACCTAACGCCTAATTCCATTGATTACCAGCCAAATTCCGAAGCAAGGCTCTTTTTATCAGTCATCATTCATAAACAATCATGCTTTTCGTGCTCTTGCGTTACTCCGTCGCATGCATCGTAGCATCACCTTAATCGTAGATGTCTTCATCCATTCCCTCATCAACGAGCTCGTCCATCGCGTCCTCCTCATCACTGTCAATCATCTCCTCGTCTGTATCGTCCGCCTCGTGGTTGGGGAGGACGGTGATCCTGCCATCGATCAGCTCGATCCTGGCGCTCTCACCATCCCTGATGTTGCCGCGGAGGATGAGCACAGCCAGCCTGTTGAGCACCTCCTTCTCAATGAGGCGAGACAGCGGCCGAGCACCGTAGGCAGGTGAGTAGCCGGCGTTGCCAAGGTAGTCCTTGGCTTCGTCTGAGATTGATATGAAGACGTTGCGCTCGTTGTCGGACAGCCGCTTCTGGATCTCGGTGATCCGTAGATCGACAATCTTGCGGATTTCCTTCCTGGTGAGGCGGTTGAACACGACGATCGAGCTGATACGGTTGAGGAACTCGGGCAGGAAGTAGTTACGCAGTGCGTTCATGACCAGCTCGCGAGTAGTTGGGTCGATCTTGCCGTCCTTAAGGTTTGGTCGAGACAAGTACTCGGCACCGAGGTTGGATGTCAGAACCACAATACAGTTCCTTGCGTCAATGACACGTCCTTGGCCATCGGTGATGCGACCATCGTCCATGAGCTGCAGGAGGACGGTGAGGACCTCCTTTGCCGCCTTCTCCACCTCATCGAAGAGAAGAATAGAGAAAGGCTTGCGACGAAGGGCCTCGGTCAACTGACCACCGGCATCGTGTCCGACGTATCCAGGAGGCGCACCAATCATTCGGCTGAGCGCGTGTCGCTCCTGGTACTCAGACATATCGAAACGGATCATGGCCTTGGGATCATCGAACAGGAACTCGGCAAGGGCCTTGGTGAGCAGCGTCTTACCGGTACCAGACGGACCGCAGAACAGGAAGCTTGGAGGTTGGTTAGGATTGCTGAGACCAGATCGCTGTAGCCGGATAGCGTTGGATACGGCTTGGACGGCTTCCTTCTGGCCGACGACAATCTTGCCAAGGACCGACTCCATCTTCAGCAGCTTGTCCTTCTCGGTGGTCTTGAGACGGGTGACGGGAATTCCGGTCCATCTGGCAACAATCTCGTTGATCTGGTCGGGTCCGACAACATCGGTGATCATGGAGCCGCCGTCAGCTCCGTTGGCGCGCAAGGCAGCATCCGCGGCAAGCTTCTCCTTCTCGAGCTTCTTGATGTTGGCCTCTTGCTCAGGAATGGCGTAGTACTGCAGGTCGGCAGCACGAGCGTGATCACCCATTCGGCTGACCTCCTCCATCTTGACCTTGAGCTGGTCAAGCTTCATCTTGGCCTCCTGGATGTCCTTGCCACGCCTTCGCTCACTCTCGTACTTCTCGCGCAGAGGTCGTAGCTCATCCTCGACGTTAGCGGCATCCTGCTTGGCCTGTGCGAGGCGAGTCTTGGACGCATCGTCCTTCTCGCGTGACAGAGCATGAATCTCGATCTTCAGTTGTCGCAGCTTTCGCTCGAGACTATCGATGATTTCTGGCTGGGACTCCCGAGCCACCCGGACAGCTGCCGCAGCCTCGTCGATCAGGTCGACCGCAGAGTCGGGCAGTCGCCGAGATGTAAGGTATCTAGCAGCAAGACTGGCTGCAGATACAATGGCGGCATCGGCGATGTTGACACCGTGGTGGACTTCGTACTTTTCCTTCAATCCTCGCAGGATCGACACCGTCTCGGGAATCGAAGGCTCCTTGACTAGAACTTGCTGGAAACGTCGTTCGAAGGCGGCATCCTTCTCAATATACTTGCGGTATTCGGCCAGAGTGGTGGCACCAATACAGTGCAGCTGACCGCGGGCGAGCATGGGCTTCAATAGGTTGGCCGCGTCCATGCCGCCCTCGCCGGAGGAACCAGCGCCCATGAGCAGGTGGATCTCGTCGACAAAGAGGACGATCATGTCTTTGGACTCCTGAATCTCCTTCAGGACGCCCTTCATCCTCTCCTCGAACTCACCCCGGAACTTGCTGCCAGCAACCAGAGCACCAACATCGAGCGAGAGCAATTTGCACTGTGCCAGGTTGTCAGGCACATCGGCGTTGACAATTCGCTGTGCCAGTCCTTCAACGACTGTTGTCTTACCGACACCAGGCTCACCAATAAGGACCGGGTTGTTCTTGGTTCGACGGGACAGTATTCGAATGACTCTCCTGATCTCCTCTTCTCGGCCAATGACGGGGTCGATCTTGCCTTCCCGAGCCTGGGCCGTCATGTCGATGGTGAATTTGGCAAGGTTCTCAGATTCCTCCTCCGTGTCGGCTGTCCTCGAGTCCACCCGCTTCGTGCCCCGAATTGCCTGCACAGCATCCTGTACGAGCTTTGACTTGGGGATATTTGCCTCCTTCAGACAGTTTGCTATGGATGTGTCCTCGGAAAGTGCTGTGATCAGGTGGTCGGCTGCGATGTAGGAGTCTTTCTGGACCTTCTGCAGCTCCATGGCCTTGCGGAGTACGTTGTTGAATGATGGGGCCATAGAGACATGCTCTGGGGGTGGGTCTTGGCTGGGCAGACGGACCAGTGACTTCTTTAGAGCTCGGTCGAAGAGTTGTGGATCACCGTGTGCTCTCTCGATGACTTGTCGCAGCAAAGTAGGGCCGGGTTTAGGTCCATTTTGCTGGTCCTTGGATAGATCTGGGGAGGGTTCGAGTAGTGCCACAGCCAAATGAATCGGTAGAAGCTGGCTGTGAGAGTATTGCTCGGCCAGAGCCATGGCATCCTCTAGGGACTTCTTGGCCAGGTCCGTGAATTCCATCTTCGAATTCATGATGATTTAGGTTGTGGTTGATGTTCGTGGGAAAAGAGAAAGAAAAAGATTATGCGTTTTCGCGCAATGTATGGGGTATCAAAGCAAATCAAAGTAATCGTGTACGATCTTGAAAGCTCAAACCTGGTGGCTTCCAAAGTGGTGAGTGTTGTTTAGTAGTTTGATTAGTTTGGTTTTCCTGGATAGATTCGCCTTGCGAATTGAAGTTGATGGGGAAACAAGTCGAGACAAAGCAGTCAACAGCAGTGTCACTCTCAATATATCCTGTTTCCGCGGTGGAGTCGTGGACTGCCTGAGAGATTTCTTTGGGCGCCAGGCGCTTCTATGCAGTCGAACTGGTGCCTTCAGCCTGAAGCTGGCGTGCGCTGGCACGAGCCGGAACTGATGGGATGCTTCTCGACGTCACTGGCTGCTTCCCCTGCCGGGTCGAAGCATCTGGAAGCAACGACCAACAGCCTCAGCCACATTTGGCGGGGCAGCACTCCGATAAGAAAGATAAAACTATTGTGGCTGTGTAAAGCTCTCTGCCGGCTCTCTGCCGGGCCTCTACCTACCTAGGCTAGTGAAGCTTTCGGATCTGGATCCGCTTAGCTAATCCTTCTGGCTGGCAGCTGGGAAATTTGTTCGGCGCGACAAGAGCATCAGTCCCCGAAGACGAGGTCGACTGCGCGCCCGTCTCCACCACAAAACCAGTCGCCATGAATTCCTCACCGGCTTCAGTAGTCGGCATACTCGACCGGCTGTCGATAGGAGTCTCCCGGATCAGCATACGGCATGGCCACACGAAGCCAAAGGCCAAGAAACCGCAGCCCGAGCTGACGGGGTTCAGGGTGGGCCTGGGAGAGAAGATATGGGTGCACAACCACATTGCCACTGGCATGATCATCTACTCGCATAATGCCAAATTAAAAGTAGGTTGCCCCGTCCCATGGACTTACCAGGCATCGGTATCCCAATTGGGCCCCGTAGCGGACTACATCATGCTAACATCGTGTTTCCGTATGTAGCGCGACTCCCAGAAAGGCCTCGCCCAGATCCCCTTCACCGTCAAGAAGCAGAAGCCACCGGTACTCAGGGAGGACTACTGGGCGCCGCTATGTCTCATCGAGCTTCCCAAGGGCCAAGGCGTCGTGGGGCGCAGTGTCATGCAGAAGTTGCAGGAGTTCCGGCGCCGACACGAGCTTGAGTGGGGATACCAGGCGAACAAGCTGATGGCTATGGGCAGGAGGGAACGGGGAGAGGTGATCCACAACCAGAAGACCAACGCGATCGCGGACATAGCGGCTGTGCTGTCCGGCGTAGGAAAGGGCAACCTGATGTGGGCGAAGGGACCGCTGCCCGAGGCAACCGAGGTCACCGCCAGGGAAGCAGAGGCCCAGGAGGAGAACGAGCGGGAGGCCGAGAAAGAAACGGAGGTGGAAGCAACATCCCAAGGGCAAACGACAACGCCAGAGGCAGGAGACGCGGCAACATCAACACCCGCCACCAAGGCCGAGTCGAAGCCAGCAGCGGCCCCCCGGAAGAGGTCGCTCGTGAACGCACACATCTACTGGTCCAACAACGGAGATCTATACTGGGCGAGGAAATGGACGGAGAATGTGGAGCACCACCTCGGTCTTCCGGCTCACGTGAAGAACCACAGGTTCCAGACGAAGTACATCTTCAACGCGCCTGAGGAGTCTGGTAGCCTGATTGACGACGCTGAGAAGGCCGAGGCCACCAAGGAGGCACAGACGGAGCAGGAGCAAGCGGAGAAGAAGGGTTGGTTCAGCTGGTTGGGAGGCAAGTCTGGCAGCTCTTCGGCAGATGCGAGAGCATAGATGAATTGGGAACAAGCGATTACGTGTGCTGTTAAACCACAAAAGGATAAGGTCTGTCGCAGAGATGCTGTGTACAATCCACCTTGATGTGTATTGTGTATGTGTCAAATGAAGACGCTACCAAGAACCCTATGAAGGGACTGTTCTGTCCCCTCGAGCCGATTGGGCTCGATGTAAAACTATTGTAAATAAAAAACCGTGCTTCATAACCCAGGCACGACCAGTTTCCCAATGCGCTAATTGATCAAAATCAAAACCCAGAATAATGCTGCGCCTTAAACCTTGACGGCAAAGGACTTCAAGTACTCGTAGTGAGGGATGTTGGCGTCAACGGTGTCTCGGATGACCTTGGCAGCCTCCTCGCCGTACTTCTGGCGCCACTGCTCGTTCTCCTCCTCCACGGTGGGAGTTGCCTATGGGGACTGTTAGCTATACTGATCGCGCGAACCATAATGAGAAGAACTCCGGCGGGAAAACTTACATGGTGACCAGCCCTAGGCTTCAGGCATGTGCTCTCGATGGCGTCGTGGTGGAAGCCATACCACTTCTCGAACGCCTTCTGCGCATGCTGCTGGTTCCCATCATCGCTCCACTCCAGCATCGACGGCTTGTAGTCGATGCCAACCTCCTTGCAGTACACCTTCAGGATTGCCTCGGGGCTCACCAGCAGGTCGTCCGCGTCAATGACGGTAATGGAGCAGCTTGGCCCGGTGCTTTCGCCGCCGTTGAGCGCCTCGTCCACAGGTGTCGTCTCACCGGCCCTAGCGGGTCCGATTATGCCCTGGTTCAGGAGGTGGTCAAAGAGGCGGCGCAGCTCGTCGTACCCGGCCTCGTTGGGCATGAACTGGTGGAAGCCGGTCACCTCGTCCAGAGGAGGAATAGTGCAGCGGAAATAAGAGGGAATGGACTTCCTGGGGTGTCGGATCAGGAAGGTCCAGTGGAAGCCACGGAGCATATCGTTGGGCATGACGGTCGGGTTATCCTCCTCAACGGGGACACCGTTTGTCGGGCCGTTAACAAAGCCATCTGTGTGGTCGCCGACGAGAGAGGGTGCAAGACTGGCTTTCTTTCCGTTTGGTGGCAACAAGTAGTGAGCAATGTCCTTGATGAAAACACGCTTGCCCTGTTCGAAGTCAGTACTTGATTTTATCACTCAAAACCATGCTGCTTCAGAGTGGACGCTGAGGCATTCGCTTGCTTCGTATTGGCTTGAATGAAAGTGTTCCCAAGAGCTGCGCACCCGAAGGAGATACGGAGTACAGCAGATTGTCGAGTTTGACAGGCTCAAATTGGATGATTTAGCCCAATATGGGCTACCAACTGAACTCCTGCCCTCGTCACAGGGGTCTCCTTAACAATGAGCGCACCGGCATCATTGTGCCAGAGAGTCGGGACAGAATCAGAGTCAATCTGATGCAACACCAAAAAGCCGAGATCCGAGACGCTCGTTCCATGGAAGATTGAAAGCCAAAGGCTGCAAAGGAGTTGGGGAGAGCTGAATCTTACATCTTTCGCGTCGCTCTCGAGGCGGTTCATGATTGTCCTGTAGGTCGACTCAGAGAAGCCACTCTTGACCCTCGCCGCCTCATCATCGGCGAAGCGCTCGCTGAGCCGCTCAGGGCCATAGTAAAAAGCATCTCCAAAAGGCTCGTGTGCACATTTCAAGATGTCACGGCGCGTCATGAAAACCTGGGGAAAGGTTAGCATAAAGAGGACGTTTCAGGAGGGGAGCGCTATTGGCGAGCACGCCATTTCAGGGCCGTTATGGTCATCTAGGGATTTCATGACCAGGACCCTGAATGACGAGATCGGTAAGGCTATGCACGTACCCTTTCGAAGGCTGTCGAGCACGCACGTGGGTGCGTAGCCATAAATATGGGACGGTTAGACATGGTGATGGATTTTTTATCTTTGAGTCCTTGGTGTTGTATTTGTTTTCAAGACGAGGCTGATTGCAACTCGAGACTTTTTGAGTGATGAGATGATGAGACTGTAAAGAACAGAGAAGAGAGACTGGCACCGGAGACGACCCACGACAAACCACAGGATAGAAGCAGTATGGGTATAATATTTATACCGGACGCTGACTTATCGAGTTAGCGGAGGCAATGGCCGTGTGGTCTGTCTATGCAGTTTTACACCCTCTACAGTACATCACGCCCGCAACGGGGCAGGAGCCAGTTGGAGGTAACCTTTCTCCATGGCACTGGGACCTAGGCCCTCCCTGCCCCCTTCTGGTGGACATCCATCCTAGCATGGGGCGAGGAGGGGGCTTTCCTATCCCAATTTTTCGCTGATATATGAGAAGCCGCGAACCGCCCAGGCTACACAATGGGCTCACCCACAGGCAGAGACCTGACTACCTAGGTACGGTACTTCACTTCTCACATCATAGGTGACAGGGTAGTTGCGTGTGCCGGAACGAGGGAGGAAGGGGAAGGCAGGGAGCCCGCAGGGAGTCTTGCTAGTTTCTGCAAGGCGCATGGGGCTATCTTGTGCTACACGGGCGGAGTGCGAGGCTAGAGCGTCATTCCGGACTGGACCATTGAGGGCCCTGGCCGTTCTCGAGTATGAGGCCCAGGGAAGTACCTTTCCCAAAAGCCGTGGTTGAGCCAGTGCTGTGTTGCTGGTTGGAAATACATCGCCGTCAGGTCCATTCTGGCAGGTCTTGGAGGGAAGGAAGGACACAATGACTTGAAGACTCTATCGTTAGCGTGGGGGATCAAGTGGACCCAGCGACCTGGTCAGAGCAGCCGGTCCTGCTTGTCTGTATGGTTGAGTTTCGGATGATTCCCAAGGGAACCCGGTCCATATCGGCCCTCGGCATAGCAAGCCCTGTCAGGGCAGCTGTCAGGGCAGGGCAACCACCGGCAAAATACCTGGGTACCTACACCCTGAGAGCGGCTCCTTTCGGGCTGTTAGCGGGTTCCCGCCGGCTCGGGGCATTCTGTTATGCAATTCCCCAAATCGACGTGTTATCGATACTGGGGTACTATGTGGTACTAAGATCGCTTGGTGCCAACTATGGGCATCCTAATGGTCATGCAACCCTTTTCCCCCACAGCAGCTGGAGTCTTCGAGTTTCGAGTCTCGAGTCTCGACCGAGGAAGCAAAAAAAACTTCACGTATCCATACGTATTGCAGGCCCCCGCAGGGTGTTTCCTGTATTATCCTGTATTATCTGGGCCCGGATATCGGCCTACGGATAACGGCCGGGCTTTCAGCATGGCATTCATCACAATACGCTCAACAAGATACAACATCCATAGTACGAGAAAGAGAAGAAAAACGAGAAAGGGGAACAGGGGTCCTCCTTGGTATGTCTGGAGAACGTCTCGATAAACCTGATGCCCCCAGCACTATTCACAGGCCGCGGTCGCAAACATTAACACGTGTGGATCACCAGTCATGGGAGCAAGTGCGGATTCCCTTATGGCTCACAGGACCGACCGATCGTTCCCGGTTCTTGGTGTACTCCCTCCTGCCTCCTCAACATAGGAAAGTTGCACGTTATGTTCTGGCCATCTTTCGACAACCCATCATCCATCAGATTCTATACATTATCACCTATTGGCGCAGAGTACAATTGCTACATCACGCGCTCCCTACGTGGGGTCCATGACGTTTGGGCGTGCGGTCGTTACAGCAGAGGCGAATGGTTGACTAAGATTATGCGGAAACTTGATCACCAAGACTTTGGCTCCGACAATCTTGTCATCTCATTGGGTCAAGGTCGTTTGAATTCACATAACTAAGAAACTAACAACTTCACCAGGTCGTATGTATACTGCATGCGCGACATCGAAACACCCGACCTGCGCAATCATTTCTGGTGCCATGGGCGGGTAGCACCTTGCTATCATGATCAAGGACTGGATATCAGGCTACGACCTTATTGATATGGTGCGGGGCCCTCTGGATCATCAACCAAGAAGAATTCAGGTCATAATCTTGCCTCCTGCAGGCTGCCTTAATGCCGCCCATCATACTACTATGTTTACACTGTACTGTGTAGAATGAGATATCAGCCTGCCGTCAAGCTGGCGTGAGACATCTTGTGGGCCCGGTCTGAGGGGCTACCTGGGCCTCTCCGCCTACGATTCGAGCGCATCACGATGGCTTCATCTATTTCAAGAGTCAGACATCACATACATGTGATCGGAACATATACTCACAGTGCGGGTGCCGGGGATCTGTGCTTCGTCTGGCACCGTTTAGCTCTACCTCACCGAAGCAGCGTCTCCCCTCGACTTCAGGATCACGCAATTGCCCTCGATAGACCTACGGGTCCCTTCATTGGCTGTCCGGACCAACACTGTTACCACAACCGTTCTAGACGCCTCCGTCGCGAAAAGCCTCATGGGCTGGTTTTCCTTTCCTGGGTGAACCAAGCCTATGAACATTTGAGCATGCACGGCGAAAAAAATCGAAAGAAAAAACATCCAGGACTAATCTCCATTGCTACGACATCCGGAATTGCCACCTGTATCGGATGAACAGATTTTCGTGAAGGATCTCTGGTACAGCAGTTGCTTCTTGCAGGATCGTCGGGCCCCACGGCGCAAGCAAAATCTCGCGCGCAGAGGTTCCTGCGGATTGAAACAAGGCTATGTATGGCAAGCAGTGCCAATGTTTGAGTATACGTATCATTGGTGATGACAAGACAGACCTGCCGCTATTTGATTCAGAGAGATACTTGGCTGGTTACTTACAGCAAGCTAACATGACGGAGCATGGAATGCGCCTCCAGGAAATACTTATTCCTCATCACAAGCAATGACCAAAGTCGAATGAGGCCATACAAGCCAAAGCTGACAAGATTTGCTGCACGCTAGGATGACTAGATATCAAACAGCAACCAGGTTAGATGTATGCTGTATGCTACATACCCAGGTGTCCAACCTCCTTTGCAAAAGGAATCCTGGATTCTAAAGCCGTCTAGAACATCTTTGGGCGTCTGGAACACCTCGCATACCCGTCAAGTCTACCTGGTGGAGCCTAGTCGATCCTGCCCCATGTCCAGATATTGAGCCCGACCTTAGTACCCTTCTCAACGGGCAAGCCAGCATGCCAAGTCTCTTCCCAGCCTCTTCCCGTGCCGTCTGGTCTGAAATTCTCCCAGTATACTGCGTTGCCGGCAATGGGCTTAAACACAGCACCAACAGCCTCCTCGTGATGCCCCTGATGATCAGCCTCCGAGGCGGCGGCGGCGGCGGTGACCTCGGCTCCCCCGGGATCGACCCTCCCGCCACTCGCGTCGCCGCATTCCACGAAGCGACACCACCTCTCATCGCGATTCAAGCGCCTCAGCAACGGGAACTCCGTGCCACCGCCGACAAGCGGACCATCCTCGTCGCCTCCGACTGCGACAGCCGAGCCATCTACCCATGCCATGAAGCTGCTCACCCGGCCCCAACCCCCTCTCGATGAGCTCCAGTCAAAGTGGTGGCTGTAGTGACCACCCGGGTGATACCGCTGGGTGCGCAACCGCTCTATCCACAGCTCCTCCCGCCAGCCCTGGAATGCCCGGGCGCGCGCTTCTATGCACCTGACCGCATCTGTCCGGGGGATGACGGCGACCTCAGAGTCGCGAATAGACTTATCCTGCTGGGTAGCCGCGCCCCCGTTGTGGGTGATTGTCGATGGCTCAAAGCCAGGCTCGCTGTGGGAGGTGGTGTCAGTAACTAGCCTTGCTCTGTGCTGGAGGCGCATAGATATATGCATATTCTGTGACGTGTTGCGAACTTGATAGAAGTAACGGGTCTCAACCGCCAGGTGGATGATTTGAGACCTATCACTTTTGCCCCAAAATAAAACATTTGGTACCGAGAGATCAAAGATGCCAGCAGATCTACAGCAATAGGGGATCAGCGAACGCAACTCACCTGATCTCCAGCAGATGCGACCTCTCGTCCGCCGACAGGAAGTTCTCGATGTATACCACTAGCGGCTCCTTGGAGAAGATGTGTACCGAGTACGAATCCTCGGGGCAATTCAGCGCCGTCCCGTTGGCCAGCTCTAGCGCCAGCAAGGTCTCGTTGACCTGCGGCCGGGGCGTCCTGCGGATCTGCGGCGGCAAGGTCGTCGACGACGACGGCTCTGATGAGAGCAGCCGTATGATAGGGTTGTACAGGGCGAGGGCCGCCAGGAGGGTTAGGGCGTATGACAGCATGGTGGCACTAGATAAGTATAGTCCTTGCCGCGCTGGGCTTACAGGCGCATCCCCGGTTTAGTCTACTTCTCGGAGGTGTGGTCTGTGATTGGCGATTCTCATCAAATACGCGATCGATCGTTGATGCAGCCTGCGGTCTGCTGGTCTTTCAGTCTTAATCTTGGGTCGGATTCTTTCAGGTCAGGTCAGGTCAGGTCAAGTCATGTCACGCCATGCCCATGCCCAGGCAATGCCCATGATTGATCATGGTCCCGTGGACTGTTCCACTTGGACGCGTCAGATACTTCTGCCGTCTGGCGCCAGCTGCGAGACGGCCGCAGCTTCATGGCGTCTACGAATACAGTAACTCGATGTCGTACCAGATAGCATCAGGCTGTTGAAAGCTAGATGCCATGTGATAACGACCAAGACGAGAGTGTCGGCGCGAGGCAACTAGCATCCAATGAAGTCTACATAGGTACATGGCCATCCGTGGCGTTGACGTCGTCGATATCCCTGCGACCGGGGGCCATCACCCCGGGAGCCGACGCCATGCATAAGAAAAGAAAATATGGCTAATGTACGACAATGGATACAGAGATGGAATACATCATCGTATGCACATACAGAAGCGATCGGTTGCTATGTATCCCCTTTGTCTACCCTGCCGGATCGGTCACGGATATCGGGACGGCAGCCGTTCCACTTTTCTCGGTGGCAACGGGCGGCTTACCGAAGATCCACGGGGGCCGACTGCCAGTTAATCACGACCGAGTTCCTAATTAACAGTTATGGTATATACGAACTACGATGGATACTTCGAACATCGCGTACACCGCTTGGAAGCTACCAACGGCCGCCGCGATCGTTCGTTTTGCTTGATTAGGCCTAGCAGAATCTATAACTTAGCTTATTGAGTTTCAGTCTCAATAGTAAAGAGTACCTAGGTCAAACCTACCTAGCCATTAATTAGGAACCTTTTTGATAATATATCAGAATTATACCTTCTATATTCCTTTCTCCCAAGTCTGATACCTTCGCGTATAAAGCTTCTCTTGGGTACGAAACCACCTTGGTAGCACTGAGTAAGAGTTATGTAGCAACGATTTACTCCGCTCTGTAAAGTGACATGTATTCCCCTATGTGTCTTGCACCAATTTCATAGCTACGAAGGTCCGAGTTCCTGGTTACACGTATACGTGCCACAGAAAGATTCGTCTATATCATTGGCTCCGTGGCGCTTGAAAATGCGACGTAGGAGGGTGCCAGATGATGTGACGTGTACGTCGGGGAGGTAGTTGTGTCCGATGTCCAGTGTCCCTACATAAAACTGGTCGTTCTGGCGCTCAAGTGTAGGTAGCGTCAATGCTGAAGGCTATGTATGATCCAGACACCCGCTAAGTAACAACCTCGCAGTCAGTGGTAGCCTGAAATATGAGGATAGAGTCCTTGGGGAAGTAGGTCGAGTTCGAAGGACGGCTTGGTAGCACTATGAAGTATAAGGTGCTCCGGCAGGTGACGCTATCATCCACGCGAGATAGCCATGGAGAGATCCGTCCCAGCGGAGCATCTCGAGTCCGCCCTTGTGGTGCTGTCAACGAATCATAGTGAAGCTGTCTATCTAGACTATGAGCTCGTTATGGGCAACGTCGCTAGCAAGGGTCCCGCCTCTAGACGTAGTGGTCAGATAGCCTTGCATAGCATCTCCATATGACTAACAGAGCAGATAGATCAGGTCTCTGGCTTACATGGGTACTCACCAGGGTACCAAGGTAGGTAAGGGGAAGCCTTGCTGCCGGCAGTTCGGGCTGACGTGCCGTGCCGTTGCCGTTCCCTCCTCCCGAGAAGATACCTAGGTACTTTCATGTTTCAACCTCACGACGAGAGGCGACCGCGGGACTAGACAGGCTTACAGTCCACGCTCCAAGCCTCAAGCCCCGAGCCCATGTCCATGCTCGTATCCATATCCATGCTCGTGTGCATACCCAAGCCTATAAGCTGATCTTCCAGTACCCTGGCATATTCACATCCAGGAGTAGGCATAACATAGAAGGACGAGGGCTCCTCCTCTGGAGGACTTTGCGGGAGCCGGGCGATACACCTCTTGAGGTCGGTGGGGCCTGCTCCAGACTTCCCCCCAAGAATGGCGTGGACTCTTCCCACCACTATAAGATAACCAGCATATTCCTGTTAGGAGAAAGCATGCGAGTAAAGTCCGGCCACATTTCGACTTACAGCCAGCAGTCTATCTCCACTGTACACAGTCTGACGGTGTATAGTTGGGAAGGTATGATAACACCTCGCCTTGACGTCGTCCTGACCCTGAAACCCAACACACACACACACGCCAATGTTCTCGCTTGAAGAGATATCCGAGCCACACACCCAAGGGAAAAATACTCCAAATGAAGGACTATAGAGGGGTACGGCCGCCTTCTATACCTAGGTATAGAAAGGATTCGCGTACATACTGAGTAGGTACCCGGGGATTCCCTGGATCAAAGCTCAGATTCCTCAAATCTAGAGAAAGCGTCCCTAGTGCTGCCCTATACAGTGTGTTCCTCTCCCAGCACATATCCCACAATAAATCTTTCTAGTAGTGAAAGGGGCTTTGGAAAGAATACTTCTGGATATAGACACCATTTCGCGTAGGGTCGGCTTGGCAGGATGTGGAAGAGCACTGCCGTTTGTTTGTCGCCTCGAAAGCCGATGAACTCGCCCTACCTGGCGACGGGAGTGCTTCCTGATAACAATGCCTACGACGTGGGCCCATAAGCAAGAGTTTTAATCCGTGACGACCACCGGAATGTGTTCTGCCATCACTACCAATTGAATCTTGCACGCTGTCACTTCGTTGATCCGCATTTCTTCCTCTCATGAGAGTGAATTGTCTTGCTTTTCATTCAACTGCCTTAAGTCTCCCTCGGCAAGAGTGCCAGAAAGTTGGCCGCTGATACATTCTTATCTAACATTCCAAACGCCATGTCCACATGCAATAAATAGCTCTGAGCCATTCGAGAGATGCCGCCTTGCTCCCTTGCCATTGATTTTTGAGAGTGAAATAAAGGGAAATAAAAGGTCGTAGTGCCAGCAGTGACACTTGATGCGGAGGACCAGGCAAATGTCAAGCTATGCTGAAGCTGATGCATACTTTTCTGTTTGCCGTTGAGGACCTCAAGTGAAAACGCCGAAGCCATGCATATGCGAAACGTTTAAAGACATGATCAAATCGAGAAATGAAAAAAGCCCGCTAGTATTGGGCCATTGGGGCCCAAACGTGGCCAAAGTCAGGGTGAAAAATTAGATACCATCTGCGTCCAGCTCCGCTGTCTGCCTCGAACCCGCCCAACCCCTAGTTGACCAGATCCGGATACCGCTGCTGGCTCGGTACTGATGAAATTGGTGCCACGCCATCGTTCTGCGAGTTCGCACCATAGTAAGCCTGGTTGCGATACTCAGGCACGATTCCTGTGCGGTAGTCGTCCCTTCGTCCGATTGGATGATAGTGCAGGTGGTTGGATTCTATGGCAGGGAGATGGTAGCTCTGCAGGCTTGCTGATGGTGGTGGGTTGAGTAGAGTGTGTACGTGCCGAATGGGTCTGTAGGGACTTGGTCGCTGCTGCAGGTAAACAGATGGAGATTGCGAAACCGGGGTAGAGAAGCCATTGTTGTGAGGGAATTGCTCATGCATCGGTGACGATGTGTTATAAGCAGCAGCAGGTGTAAGTGAATTGACCGGGCTCAGACGCTTCGTGGGAGTACCATATGCAGAGGTTGACTTGGGAGGATACTGAGCTACAGGAGTAGTGAGAGTGGCAGCCACCGGTACACTGGGCTGTGATGAACCACCGCCCCCTACCGCCGGAGGAACCCAGGAGTTTAATGCCGTTGGGGGCGCGTAGACTGTCGACATGGCTCGAGTGCCAGGCTCCAAAGGAGGCAGTGACAGTGGGACCGCTTGTGGCATTGAGTATGTCGTCGGGGTGTACTGAGACTGGGTCACCGGTGCGTGATGTGCCGTATTCAGAGTGAGATTCGGAACAGGCAAGCGGCGAGGGTCTGGAGCTGGCCTGGTATGTATTGACGAGGATGAGGGCGGAAGGGCAGCCGCTTGCGTAGGTGCCCCGTAAGCACGCTTCGCAGGTGGGCCATTCGCATCTTCGTCCCAGCTCCTCTTCCTGTTGTTGCCAAGGTCAGGTCGGTTAGACAAGGGTCCGACGTTAGATCCACCATTGGAGAAGGTGAACAAAGCCGGATTGCTCGTGTTGTTGGATGGGAGTGTCGGAGGCGAGTACCGGATTGATCTTGACGTAGGAAGTCCCTGTGTGGCCTGCAAGGAACTTGTTGGGGAGGGAAGAGGTGAGTAGCCTCTTCCGACCGTTGGGGACGGAATAAAAAGTGTTGGCGAAGGGGCCACAACTGGAGAAGCTGGCCTCGTCACTCGGTCCCAAAACTCGAAGTACGCAGCCAGCTTGCCGAGCCATTCCTCCCACTGTTCTTTCGATGCTAACAAGGCATATCTCATGTTGCTCAGAAACTCGACCTCCATAACGTGGATTTCCTGCACAGAGATGCCCGATACTTCGGCCCACGTCTTGTTGGTATAAGTGTTGTCATCAAGAACTAGTCTCGAGTTAGCCTTTGCTTCCTTATGTTTGGGTGTCGTACAACCTCACTAACATTTATTGCCAAGCATCAAAGCCACAGTGAGAAGCCTATACTCACTGCCCGGTCGACCTCTCACCGATGGATTTGTCATCTTAAGCCGGTAGATGAACAGCACAGCCAGTAGAATTACATTCTGCGTGACCTGCGTAGTTGAAAGAACCGTCTGAACCCATTTCTTGAATGCTTCAGTCGGCAATGCAGTGGCGGCCAGGCGCGGCAGTGGTTTATCTTTGAGGAAAGAACGTATATTCTCAGCGGTTTCCAGTATTTTGGGAGACTCGAACCAGAAGAGACATGTAAGCTAGGACAGGGTCAGTAAACTAGTCTGGACCGTGGTTGTGTGGACGTTGGAGCTTCTCACCTGTGCAGCGAATTCCGCCAAATTGCCTCCTTTAGGACTTATACAGGCAGGGACCTGCAGACTGTGAAGGACCATGGATTGAGCATCTCCATTCACCGAGTTCACTGCTGAGGCTGGGTGGCTAGAGTGGGTGGAATTTGGCGTTGACGGTCGGGTTGGTTGTCGAGATGCAGGATGTGAAGACGAATCGACGTGCCGTGCCTGTGACGAAAACGGGGGCTGGTATTGTTGAGGTTGGCTCTGAGATGGGTATCTTTGGTAGTTCTCCATGCTACTCTGTGCTTCCTGCGCATAAGGCCGTGTTCTCTCCATCTGAGCCAGACCATGGTGCTCGCGAATCTGTGCACGACTGTTGTATGCAACGGTCTGCGGGCCGTGGTAGACGGCGCTCATTTCGTCGTTCTGTCGTTTCCCAAGGATACTTCCAATAGAGTGATTCACCCCGTGTTCCAGGTAGTGTGTGGGGGCAGGAAGTCGCTTCTGGCACCTCGTTGATGTTGGAGGGGACAGCCGGAAGCCGTGGTGTAGAGTAGTTGATACGAGGGTCGAAGACATGGGCTTTGTGGACTGACTTCGAGGGCGAAATTGTGGTCGATTCGCAAAGCTTTATCTCAAATGCACGGGGGTTGGTTAATCTTGCGTCGTGTCTATTTACCCGTCGACAGACTGTGCTCCGGTATGGCCGCCAATCTCGATGGTACTGTTGTCGATTTCCGGTGTTGTAGTTTCTCAACAATGGTGAAGCGCCATTCGATCAATATTTCGACCTTATTGCCGCCTATTATGAGTGTCCCCAAGCTTCAGATCGGTCAACCGGTCTCTGCTATTGTCCACTTCGAGTCAATGGCCAGTCAGTTGAGCCAACCTAAATCTCCCCACCAAAGGACTTTCACAGTTTCCACTTCGGAGGCAAAGAGAACAAGCGAATCCCTGAAGTGGGTTGCCGGCAAAACCCAACGAAGCTTCCCAGCGCTTTTGCACTTTTGCACTTCTTGTGACCCACGCGAGTGCCCTTCACTGGAAGCTGTGGCTTCGATGTATTGAAGTTGAAGACTTGACCTCGTTTGAGCCGTACGCAGGGGAAGGGCCTCCAATCTGGGAGTGCAAGGTTCGAATATCGTTTTCGCGGATTGGGTTTACCCTTCGACGATGAATGCTGCTGTAGCTCGACTAGAGCCACAAGGCTTGAGAAGATGACAATAGGACGAGGTTGAGATAGTGATGGTGTTCTTCTATAACTCGAGGTGCCACCGGGAGCTCAGCGTAGGAGTAGGTCTGAGATGAGAGGGCGCTGCGATGCAGATGGGTTCGACAAGACACGACTTGAGGATCTAGTCACCAGAGAAGAGAAAGCTGGAAGAGCCAGCACACTTGGAGAAGCTCAAAAGAAATGGTGGAAGCGAGAGAAACAACATCGTTGATTTCAATGACATGAACCACCACCTGGGCAGGGAATGGGTGGAAGTGGAAGGAACGGAGGTACGAGGTACGAGGTACGTGGTACGGGATGATAGTACATTGCTAGCTTAGCCCCGGCTCCAGGCTGCCTCTGCTTCATTGGTTGGCTGCTAGTGCCAGACCCCCTGCAGGAACCCTGGGAGACAGTAAGAGTGAAGAAGCAGGTGCCAGGCACGCAAGGCATTGGCAGGGCACGGTCAGTCATGCCCCCCTGGTCATTCATTGTGGATCGTAACAGTTCCAAGGTATGTATCCCGTAGAGCATACACGGTACTATGTACCTCGGTAGTCTCCGCCGTCGAAACCGTCAACTACGCCGATATGGAAGCGACTGTCATATACTCAAGGGCATCTTTGGTGGAAATACACTTGATCTTATCACCCCTCCTCTTTAGCCTCTTTTGAAAGCAGGAAGCCCCGGCTGAAGTCTGATCGTATGTGTGCGCATGTGTATGTGCGCATAGTCCATTAATCGTCAGTGTGTACTTTTAGAAAGTCAAATCTGAATACGTCGTCGGGGCAGAGCCATAAAAGCCTATTGGAAGCGATTTGTTTTCATTGTGGACGCTCGACACTGTGTCTTCCCATCAGATTGTGTCCACATACCGTGCTTGGTTAAAACGTGAATTCCTAGGTAGTGCCTCGAAGTTTCTTGGCCACTTTATCCACAATTTAGCACTTGTTCTCAAATCCAAGACCCCGTCCGTTCACTCCACAAATTTCAATCAGAGTCAAACTTGGTGCTTCACACTACTAACATATGGGTACGTACCAAGCTAGAGTACTACCTAGGTACACAGTCCCGTCTCCGTGGCTGGGACCACTAATGGGGCCAGGCTGAGCTCGAGTTTCGGTATTCTTCCTGCATGATAGGTAGCGTAGCGACTCGCTATGGGAACATGGGACAGGGATGGCACCGCGTCGAAAATGTCAGAAACAAGGGAGCCATCCAAGACATCGGTGCTATACCTGATTGGCCATGGCCGCAGCTGCTACGAAATGCTGTAAGCTTCGTCTATCATACCATAGTATGGTGTGTACAATGAGTGTTTCTGCAGACCCTGACATCCTTTGCGTTTGTTGTGCCGCTGATAGAGTGACGTCTGCAACCATGTTTTTGTGGCAGGATAGTCACGATGTGATAAGTAGGTAGCTACCTGTCCTCTGAATGAGAAGGTGCCCTTGAAAAGTCTTGGAAATCTAGTTCGTATTGAAACGGAAGGGTCGCGATCAATTTCAAGGCCATCGGCCTGGCATCTTGCATCTCCTTGTGACGTTCGTTATCTCGTTCTCAAGTCCATTTTCCACCTCCTCGGGCACGTGGCTGGCCCTTCGTATGGAGGGGGTTCCTTTAATAAGGTCTCGGCATGGCCTCAGGGGTCGAAAGGAGGCTTGCCAGACAGCCCAAACATCCAGAGTACCTTAGCCAGGATCTGGAGTCTGGAATCTGGAATCTGGATCGGAGCCTTCACAAAGACTACCGACCTGGCCAGATGGACCCATATCTTCGATTCCGAGTGTGTAGGTGGGATTGGATGGAATGGGAATGGATCCAAGGGGGCGGTGATCAGATGAGCGACTATCGACTTTTGATGACGGCGCTGCCAAATTGCATGCCCGAACGTGTGTCTAGTCCCTGTTATATTATCATCATCATCATCATCCATGCCATATTGCATCACTTGGTGGCCCGTAGATATGCCAGTAGCCCACGATGCTGCAGGCGCGCATCTTGAAGATGGGGGTCCCAAACTGCAAATTTCGCCAAGGCAGATGACCAAAGGGGACACCATGGTGGCCACAAAATTTTCGGAGCGTCTGGGATGCTATGCTGGGTCGCTGACGAGGCTGCGGTGTCGGTCCTATGGATACATCGGGGATCCAGGAACTTGACCTGCCACCTGGGGTGGGGGGGTAGCCTCGGATGGTGAGGCAGCGCCTGTTGTTGTTATCTGGTTTGTATCACAATTCCGCGTGCATCCAAATTGGAGACGGTTGGAATTGCGATTACTTTTTAGCAAGCTCTTACAAGTGCCCAGGTGTTGCCGGGGCTCCCGCCGTAAAATACCAACACACACCGGGTATGATAATAGGTCTTTCTGTTGGACTCAAGATAATAGCCCCGCCATCCGGTATTGCTTCTGTATCCAGATTGCCCGCGACCATCAGGGGGGTCTTCATCAAACCAAAAGGGCTGTGACGCCGTGTCTGGGTAGCGGCACCGGGCGACGCATCGCCGCAGCTCCATGAACAGTGGCGATCACGAAGCTTGCGGTGCGGCAGGGCAGCCGGGTTCGCGAATACGCTTTGGTTTCCCTTCTCGTTGGGCTTTGCTTGCTTGCCTGCTTGCATGTACGTACATGCCAAGTTTAGCATCTGGCCTCTTGATGGGCTTCGTCGTTCGCATGAGCCACCCGCATGCCGCTGATAATGATTGATGAGTCGCGTGTTATAAATGGCAAAGAGCCGTCCCACCTGGGGCAACTTCAAGTGTTCAGCTCCGGGCTCGCCAGGCCTGGTTGAGGACCTGGCTCCTCGCAGTTGGTTGGCTCGATTTAGATTGACGACGCTCTGGACAAAGGAATGCTACCGATGTGCGCCTCCTGCGAAGAGCTAAACCTAGTCATGGCCCTTAGACGCACCCTGACTTCTACAGCAGATGCATTTCGGCTTGACGCCGCGTTATGCTGCAGCAGGCATCATTCCCTGCTCGGGGAGGCGTTTTGTGCAAGGCTTGCGGACACCACCAACTGCAAGATGCAGTATCCTCTCTGATTGGAGTATACTGCAAGTCGCCGGACTTGTCTTTCTGTAAGACGGGTCTCCAAGGTTAAAGAACACCCGCTCTCGCCGGTTACAGATGTGTGACAGCAAGCCGGGGTGTGAGTATCACCTTCAAACGAAACTCTTGTACCTACCTCTTTGCCTCGTTTGCGAGATTCAAAGCGCCGGCTTGAGTGGAGCAAAGAGTGTGGAACAGCCGGGGGATCAGCGTGATTAGGTTGTTCTATGTACTGTACCTACTACGTGTAGAAGGAGACAATGGCAGGTGGTGCCCCTTCATCACGAGAAATGGTGTGCAAACAAGCAGTACGACACCTGGTGATGCGGTCAGTCCCCTTTCTGGATGGAGGATATTTTGGACCCATGAACGACCACCTATAGCTTTGCTTGGACGGTCAGTACGGCGGTCTCGCTTCATATGGGCGCCCTGCTACAACCCACCAGCTGCACAGTAATAGCAGTCCGGATGAATTCGAGCGGGATCGTCAGTTCGAGGTAATCGTGCCACTCGAGGGCGGCATAGCTACACTGTGGGCAGCAAGGTCGTCTTTCGATATCGGGCGTTGAGACGTGTTCAGCCGTGCCGTACGATCTGCATTCGTTGGCCTGAACTCACAACTCAAACCCGGAGTGTCTATTCTACCGAGATACACGGAACTTGTTCTCGGCACTGTAACGGTATAGTCCTTCCTTCGGTCAAAGGTAGTCCGCCTTTGCAACATGGAACGGGTAAGACGACGCGTTGGGGATGAACAGATCATCCAGACTTTGTCTATCGTCGTGACTAAGGCCAACCTCGGAACCAAAGTGACGGTGCAAGGGATGTATGAACCTGAGGTTTAGGAGATGGATCGCCTCGGCAGATGCCACTGTGGTGTACTGTATACGGCAAAGGTAACAATGTCACAAATTTCGCAAAAAAAAAAAAGAAACTGAATGGAATGGGTGTGGTGATCCAACTGTACATCTGTACATATGTACTATTAACGGGCTGACGGATCACTGATTACGGGTTACAGTGCGCCCCGAGCCCCCGTACGCCACCCCTTCCCCTCCAAGGTTCAATGCTCCCAATGGGCCAACTGGGGGACACAACAGTACACAACCACGACTCCAACCGCCAGCCCTGGAGAGCAGCCGAGTAACTCTGGTCCTGATCCTGATTCTGATCCTGTATCTCGTTCTGACCCATCAAAGACAACAATCCAGTCGATCAAGAATCGTCAAGGCTGGCCCAAGAGCGAGGCTGCATGTATCGTCGCCCTGCTATGCTGGGCGGACATGATGCCAGATCAGGGGCTGAGTGTATCAACGGCTCCCGAGGTCAACCTTGGTGATGCGACTCGACTCGAATCGAATCGACAGTGGGCGCGCGAGGGGGGGGGGTGGCGGGCATGGTGGGCATGGCGGGGCACAGTGCAGACCAAAGCCTGCCTGGAAGGCCCCAGGGCCGTTGGTAAGGGGGGAAAGATCACTTTACGCGTAGGAGCGGCGGCCCTGTCGCGTCACCGTCATCATGCAAGCTCTTAATAACCCTGCAAAACCTTGCAGTTCCATAGTCCTAACCGGGCCTCATCCACCAATGCAGCAAGACCGTCTCTCTGCACACGTCGCTTTCCACAACCACTCCATCTCGACTTTGGCCAGGTTCTAGGTGTTTCGGACGTCCTCTAAGATCACCACCGGCCGGCCATCGTCCCACTACTTGAGTACACTACCACAACCCCGAAGAAAATGAATGGTATCAACGGGCCAATGATAGCTTCGCACGGATCCACGAACCGGCAGAACCCGCGTCGAAAGTCAAGAGAGAGGAAGAAACAGGAGAAGAAGGGGGAAGGCGGGATTCACGAATTGTTTAAAAAATTGCAATTGGAAATGCTGGTAGTCGACAAGAATGCCAATCAGAGCTAAAGGGATATACCTCCAAGGCTTCGATTGGATACGAGGGTCTGCGGATCTTGATGCCCCGTTCTAATACTTCAGAGGACCGTCCCACGACCATGTTACACCAAGGCTTTACTCTTGACGCTCTGCAGAGCGTATCTCATGCCGACCTTGCCCTTTGCACATGGAGGCACCATCCGTGTCTCGGGGGGCTCAGATCAGCCCAAGAAATTCAAGACCGCCCGAGATGCGTCTACCGCCGCCCTAGGGCGGACCATCACACATTACACTAGCAGACTAGATTTATAGCATCGACTGACACACATCCAAGGTACACAAATGCGATATTTGCGGTCAGAGCCTGGTGGAGACGCGGCGGCATGGCGGCTGCTACCTGACGCGGAAAGGAGGCACAAAAAGCGACGATGCGCTATAATCACTCCCTCGAGCACGATTCCTGCAAGCGTTGCAACATCACATCACACCATCAATCCGGGGCTCGATTTATACGCAGAATCCCAGCGGATCACCGCCAGGCTAAGCCTCGCGACCATCGGCCAGGGCCCTATCGTTTACCGTACTGTCTTACCGCTTTGCAAAGAACCGTGAGATAAGGAAACAGCAACAACCTGGGCAAGTCTGATGGGCCTGTCAGACCCTGGCATAGCGCAGAAGCACCCGGTCTTGCTTCGTAACTTCGGTCTGCCTCCTAGTCCCAGCCGTCTGCAGGCGTCTCCCGATTAGACGCTCAGGACTTGCCCAAGACATCAATTTGCTCAGACTTATCAGAGCCAAATTCTATGCAGCCCGCCTACAACAGACTTACACGTAATATGCGACCGCCTGAATACCGTCGAAAGTTCGTCGAGGCAATGTCTATGCACAGTGCTGTCCCTCACGCAACGCCCGCGCCTTCTGTAAAGTGGTGGCAAGCCGCAACGGTAATTTTCCCTCTTACAGTCAGCTCATCACATTTCACTCCATTAGCAGGCTTTCCTCCCGACTGTCTTGAGCCGTTGTATGCAACGTGTCCGATGATGCCGGACCCTAGCCTGGTATTCTCTTGGAGTACCACCAACGGCTTCCCCCCCAAGGAGCAACCGATGGATACCTTGTTCTGACAATGGAGTCTTTCTCTCTGCCTCATGGTCTCCACATACTACGTAGTGCCACGGTTCAATGCCACGATAAGACGCAACCCCGTCTGTTCCGACAAGTAGTCCGGTTGCCTACTTCGTAAAGACTGCTGACACCACTACCTACAAGTTCACATGTCGGGCACAGGACAGCCCAACAACGATAGGGCGCGAGGTTGATCTGCATCGCAGGTCGTACTCACTATTTCGACTATGTTGATGGATGAGCTTTGACGGAGCACGCCCCGCCAGAAACCGGCATCACGAACGGACGATTGCCCCTTGGCCCAAGGCGAACGAAGCCGCAAGGCAGGATCAATTTAGGATTGCGCCAGTGTGCAACTTTGGCAGGAAATAACATCAGACTTGTGGAAGAGACCCCGGGCCTGAATCTGCCATGTCTACCTCGGCGTACGGACTCTACGTCCTGCCTATACAGCCTGTTGTATCAAGCCGGAGCCGCGGCCGTGTCCGCATCATCCCTTCAACACACGAGTACACCATGTGTCCAAAGTAGACCACTCCTTTCAAACCCTCAGCGCGGATTTGCTGACTATATTGGCCATGACGAGAGTTCCGGCCCTAAGTGCCAATATGATCATGCAGGAATCTGGTATCTTGGTCAGCAGGCTCGCGGCACAGCGACAATTTCTCTGGCCACTGCCGGAGAGATTTTACAGACACATTTCAAGAGATATCGGCATCGCAATCTACCATACGATGGGTCATGGAACGCGAACCTGTCAGCGCAAACCATCGTCTTGATGGGTGTGGGGAGTCCTCCTTGCTATGCCTTGTCAAGCCTTGTCAAGCCGATCTGCAGTTCTCAACTACCACGCAGCCTGGCAGCCAACATGATACCTCGGGATTACTGTCTCGTCCTAGTGCATTTCGCCTGCGAGCTGACTCCCTTCTTATCGACTAGGGCCACTCGAGATCGGTGGCTTGGTGTCTCTAAGCCTCCCCGACTTCCTACCGCGGCGTTCACGTCTTATGGGAGGGGCATCCAAGGATCTGCTAAATACATTCTGACGTTGCTATACTACCTATCCCGCTTACCTCGTTTGGACGACAGAGACCAGAGAGATTGGCAATCACTGCATGCGACGATCCCCGACCCTGCTTGCGGGACTGCGGGAACCCAACAACAAAGTCGAATGGAAGGCATATCTTCTTCCCTTCCATCAGCGCCACGATGCCGCTTTAGTGACACTCGTCCGGGACGGTCGTGGATCACCTTGCACAGTGCTGGATGGATTATGTGCGGCACCCGCCACGGCATTAAACTTTACGTAAAATACCACGGCAGCTTTGTTCCAGCTCGTATGGACTATGGACCACGACACCCACCAGCGCTATCAACGCGGCAAGTCCCCGCATTCCGCAGAGACACTACTGATCCGAGGCGTTCAGTTTCGTGTTACCAAGTTCAGGAGGAACTTTGGGGCTTCATGTGACTTGTAAGAAGAGACCAAGCTATCAGGAACCCTGCCGCCTCCAGCCTCGCGGTAACTCTCAATCCATATGTACTTCATGGAAAACCACAACGGGAAATGACACGTCCGCCTACTTGCTCTAGGTCAAGCCGCTGTCGAGGGAGCCCAGCATACGACACACAGTTATTTGTTGATTATCGTTACACAGGACGAGGGAAGAAACAAAGGACGATGGACTTTGAGGCGGCCATGACGGACTGTACGCCCGGCCACAGATGACTGCTCCCTTCATCCACGACTTGCTGATCCCGTGTCAGCCATGAAACCCAGGCAACAGAGTATCTATCCACTCAGGACGGGTCATACCAGTACTGCTTGGCACCACTACCACTACCACCTCCACCTCCACCTCCACCTCCACCAACAACGATTCTTCCATCCTCATCATCGCCATGGCGCACAATTATCACCCTTTTCTATGAAAAGTTCTATGAAAAGAACAAAGTTCGATGTCTGCTTTCGTTTGGTGTAGGTTTCTTCGGAGCCCTCGAGGTCGTACCCGGATTCATGATCTTCTTGTTATCACCTGCGCTAAGCTTTGAGCACGGGGCGTCGCTGGACGCCTGGCGATATTGACTACGGGCTTCCTGCGGCCGTTTGTGGCCAAGTTGACATCAAAATGATTGCTATCCTTAGGAGTCTTGCGCCGAAGATGGGCCTTGGTCTAGCTACCTACCAAGCGGGTTGAACACAGGCGAGCGTTTGCCGGCAGCTACACGTCGTGCCCTGGGACTTAAGCGAGCATCCCGACGTCTGTGTGCCTAATATTGTGATAGTCGGGGTCGTCGTCTTGACGTAAACTTTGAGCTCAAACAGCAGGGATGAATTGACGCGCGAAGGTTTGCTGCCTGTCATCGCGATGTCCGCCCATTAATATATGCAACTACATACAAGATTCGGTTCATCGATAGGAAGCTGGGGAGTTATGGCCATAGGAGCCTCGTGTTGTCTCTTCTGTCTGCTGACAACCTGGCCAGGCCGGAAAAGGGGGCTGAGAGGATCAGTTCTGGGAACTCAATTGTGAGCCCTGGGCGGCCAAGCCCTGCTGCCGCTGATCGATTACGCTTTAGTTTTCCGTTCTGCTCCTCTGTGGGCACCTTCAGCCTTCCGTGTCTTCACCAGAAGGCTCGTCCACACGAGCGCCTGTGCTACTCCTCCTGGATTGTATATGTCCCACCGCTGACCCGACAGCCTCCTCTGCGAGATGTTCGGCGGCGTGCTCGAGGGCGAGCTGCAGGCTTTCCGGACGCTCCTCGGGAATCGTGCTCGGGCGACGACGGTGACGGTTACGGTAGTTCGGGCCCCTGTGGATTGACAACGAATAGTCAGCACATGTGGCGTCGGTGCGGAGCATTTTTCGGGTTGGTCTGCCTACATACCTTGGCGGCCTTGGTCCTCCACGGCGATATTCTTGTGCGCGATGGGCCTCTCGTCGCTGGCGAGGGTTGGGAAGAGGAAGTGGTGGCAACCTGCGCGGATGCGGGTGCGGGTGCGGGTGCCGATACTCCTCACGAGATTGCTCGCCCTGATATCCATCCGTCCCTCCGCCCCCGGCCGGCGGTCCCTCCGCGACTGCTGCTCGGCTTCCCTCCCTGCCTGTGACCGCTTCAGCGACCTCTTCGGCTACCGCCCGCGCCACTGGGTTGTTTGTTGCCAGCCTCGTCATTGTGGGCAGGAACGCAGCGAGCTTCGATGCCCAGCCACGCTTTGATTTCTTGGCATGGCCGTCGTCGACGTCATCGTCATTACTAACATCGGAACTGAAACCCAGTAATTAGTAAGTCTCGTATGAAGAGATCGTTTCCACGGCTTGGCGTTTTCTGCCTTCTCTCCTTATTCAACTCACTTTTCAGGTGGCCGAGAGTTCCGCTGCCGCCTGACATGCTCATGTCCATGACGTAAAGGCCTGTCACGGCCTCGCGATCGCATATTGCGGTGGAAGTTGCCTCTCATCTGAGGCCTGGCACTGCTACTCTCCTCAGACGCTTCGCTTCCGTTCCCACATGTCGCGCCGGTGCTGGAGGGCGGACCAGGAGCTCGAGGAACGTTTAGGGACAGACAATTATCGGCGGCGGTTTGACCGCCGTGAGGTGCCTGTGGTGAAGTGTAGGTAGCAATGGCCTCTTTGGGTGAAGTCTCTGGACGGGATGTCTCTGGAGGTCCGTGATGGCTCCGATATCCGACGCGAGACTTTCCTGCGCCGAGGAACGAATGGGCTCCTCTACGCATGGTAGGATGCTCACGTTCGGGGGAGGGACGACGACGTTTCCCGACCCTGGACTCCGCCGTGGCTGGGGGAGGAGCCCTAGGTCGTTCGACAATCCATTCTTTAGGGCTCGATTTGCGGCGGCGGCGTCCCACACGCGACTGGCCGTACTGTATGTCCTGGCGCGTTGGGTTTCGATCTGGGGGCGATGGATTGCGGGGGCGTCCGACTCGAGACTCGAGCACTTCGAGGGAAGGCCTGTCAAACGTGACGTGGCGCCGTGGTCTCTCTGTCTCGCTCTCCTCGACATCGGTATCGTCCGCTTCAGCGCTTCGCTGACCTTGTTGAGTCCCTCTCCGTTGATATCCCTCTGTTGTAACGCGATATGCTGTGTCGGCTCCAAGTACCGTGTCGGCCGCATGTCCCCTCGCGCCGGCCCAGTTTTGCACCTCCTGCTCCTCTCTGTCATACCGGTCGACCAGAGCCTGGAGACGCTGCGTCTCACGGGCGCGCTTGCGTCGTTCTGCCCGCTCGAGGAGGCTTTCGAGGCCGGAAAGCATGTCCGAGTCCAGGCTCGTCGATGACCTGTAGCTTCTCCCGCTCTTTGACGAACATGAGGAGATGGAACGTATGGATGCAGGCCTGTCTGGTCGTGGAGGCGGACTAGGACTGCGGCTTCGCTGACGGCCTCGGTGACGGCCTCGGTGACGACCTTGTTCGCGGCTGGGGGAGGCGCGGGGGCTCGGGCTCCGGTGACCGCGCCGGCGGCGGCGTTGGCGTCTACCTTGGTCGCGCGTCGGGGATCTGGATGGAGAGCGGCGTCTGGGTGGTGACAGGGACCCGCCGCGGTCGGACTCCTCATCATCGATGGTAGACGCGTGCCCAGGAGATGGGGGCCTGGGTTGTCGTGGGTTGTCAGGTCTTGGTGGCGCTGGAGGAACCCGTGCTTGAACTGGCTGGATCGGTGGTGGCGGATGTGGAAGAACACCTGCTTGGGCTGGTACAGCAGGCGGGGGCGGAGGTGGGGGAGGAGGTGGTGGAAAGACCGTGTACGGTAGCGGTTTCGATTGAGGATACATCATGACCGGAGGAGCAGGAGGAGGAGGGGGACCTGGCATCATGATCTGCGGAGGATAGATTTGTGGTTGCTGTGGTTGAAACCACAGGCCAGGCTGGAAAGGCTGAGGCCGAGGAGCACCAGATGGTCGGGAAGGATCTCTAGGGTCCCTGGGAGGTGTCCGAGGTGCCACGCTAGGTTGGGGTGGCCAAATCTGAGTGCGGGATACTCGCGGAGAAGGCGCAGGCGACGATGGCATCCCATTTGAGGCCCCTACGTCCGAGGGTGCAATTGGACCACGACCAGGCGTGGGAGGTCGATAAGCTGGGGGAGGCGGACTGGGCGTTCTGGCACCCCGAACTACGACGGTCCTCTGGTACGGTCCAGACGAAACAATGACCGTACGTCCATCCCCAAAATCCATCTCGATGTCCTGATCCACCCGCTTGTCTCTCTCCCGCCGGGGCCTGATGACAGTGTACCAGTAAATCCATACTGAAACTGTCACGACGACAATTATGCTGAAGATTACGCCGAACTGGCCAGTCGTGTTCAGACAGTCCCAGGCATCCTTGGAGCAAGACGCACCGTCACCGCTTGGCTCGTTGCGTTTGAGGAGCTTGTTGAGGCTGTTGTGGGATGAAAGAGGCGACATGCTTCTTTGACTGGCAAAATATGTAGTACTATGCGTATTTTTGATCTCGAGGTCAAGTCTCTGACAGACAAGGGGCATGCTGGAGCTTGAGACAGCGCGGTTGAAGTATGTCGCGTGGGTGATCAAATGGTTGGGGGGAACTCGAAGCTCGTCGGACCGAAAGGTACAAAAACGACAACACTGGGAATCGGAGACAGCCGTCAGAAGGTGGTTGACGATAGGTAGCCAACTGTGGGTGTTGGGATGGTTTCAATGATTGAGAGCGTTCACGACGGGTGGTGCTACTGGTGACATTTGGGTAGATACGGTCTGCGAAGGTTGGTCTACACACCTGACCGTTGGACAGCAACGTGGAGGATGTTCACAAATCGTTGATTTGACCCTGGTATCACTTCCATTGATGCAGGTCGTGTTTTGTGCTTCGTGTCAATGTTGGGATGGTGTCGAAAATACCCTAGGTAAGGTTGGCAAGAGTTGCCACTGCTACAACCAACTCGAGCAGCCCAGAGTTGATTTACTTGTACATGTGGAAAGTCTCCTGCTCGAGGTAGATGCTATTTTATACCTATTGGATAGCTGCCCATGTGTCTTCTACCACTGAGACGAGAACCATCTAACAGGGTACTAATTATATATGTGTACCTTGACCTGTATATAAATCTCGAATACTGATATATAATGGTAGTAGCCATTCATCATAAACATCATAGTATACCCATGATCCCTTGGTGATACCTGTATACCAGTAGGTATTATATATGTACGTAAACTTATATTCCCTTCGAAGATGTCCTATATTGGCCCGTACCTGTCTACACTCGACCACTTCCTTACTCAACTGTGTTCTGATACTACCCTGGTTCCTCATACCATCAAATACACATACTTCTGCCTTCGAAACAAGTGTTCTGGTATTAGTTTTGCAGGGCACAATGATCTATCTCACAGCACTGTGATGCTCCTCGATGAGTTGGTACGTACCCTTAGGCCTGACATGCTGTTAGCATCTACCAACCGGAAGTAACAAGTAGATAGTATACCTGATGGCTACAGTTATATCGCATGCCTGCCGTGTAGGTGTTTGGACGATTCACCCATACCTCACCCTTATAGTGCCTAGGTATGTATGTGTGTATCAGAGCATGGATATAAACACAAGGTTCGTTTCAGCAAGCAGTCAGCGGATTTGGCTTGCCCCTGTTGATTGAAGGAGTGCAATGTCTAGCGATTCTTCCACGACTTTAAGAGAACATATGCCTACACAGAGAGACTACAAAAAATTCCCACCGTTAAATATAAACGAACCGCGGAATAAGGGACTCTTTAATTCGGCGAGCACAACGGCATTGATGTGGACTTGAGGTTGCATACTGCTAGATAGGAGGGGGGGGTGGTCTGATGGAGACAACCCTAACCCTGTACTAACGGCTGGCCCTGGCACCTGGGCGCTACTGGGAGTGGGCCTGTGCACTTAGCTCGACCTTGCAGGGGCGCGATGCAAGCTGCGGTTCAGCCTCGATGATGTTGAATTTCGAGAACCACTTCTACCACGTATACTTGCCCTTATTCCTTCACCTGAACTCTTCACTCAGTGTGATCCCCTTCTCCTGCCCTTGTTTACCTCGAGGCTACGACAATACCAGAATGACCGGAAGATCCTAGGTCATTCCTTCCTTCCTGTTCCCATTTACTCTGGTTTAGGAGGACGACGCGCATTGCGATTGCCTGTCTTCGACCTCACCTGTCACCACTGTCGCAATCCGGTGGATCGCTTAACCCGATCGCAACGGAGACACCACCGCCACAGTGCTTCGAATTCAACTCATCACTGGCTCATCTGCCTCATCAGCCCACGATGGCTTCGACACTGCAAAATGGCCATGCCAATGGCGTCAACGGCGTCGCCAACGGCACGTATTCGAGCAAGCGATTTTCCGATGTGCCTGCCACTCTCGACATACCCGTTCAAGATCAGGAAGATGAGGCTGTCGAGATTGACCTGACAAACTTGATGGACGACCCCTCCGATCTCTGCGACCTATTCGAAGCTGAACACGCGGCACGCACATACTGGATGGCAGTGTCTCTCGCCTACGCGAAGCAGAGGAAGGTCGACTACGCCATTGAGACTCTGATCCGCGGGAATGCTCTGCAGAACATCAACCAGCGTGACAAGCTGAGTTTGGTCAGCTGTCTCTGCTGGATGTACCTTTGGAAAAGTCGGGAGGCACCGCGAGTTGCACCAGAAGGGCAGCTTGCGTCCGAGGCGAAGACCAAAGAGTACTATCTGCAGCAGGCCACATCTACGCTCAACGAGGCCTCCAGAATCAACCCAGCTTTTCCACCGCTTTTCCTCGCCCGCGGAGTCCTCTACCTGCTCCGAGCTTCCCTGCAACCACCCTCAAAGTCCGGCGGCGCTGGTGTTATTGATCCCGACAAGGCAGAGCTCCTTCGATCCGCACTCAAGTCTTTCGAGGACGCCATCCGAGTGTCATCAGGAAAGAATATGCTAGCCATCATGGGGAAAGCAAGGGCTTTCTTCTCGATGGGAAAGTACCCAGAAGCCTTGTCGGCGTACCAGGAGGTTCTACAGAGGATGCCAGACATGGTCGATCCTGACCCAAGGATTGGCATTGGGTGCTGCTTCTGGCAACTAGGCTTCAAGGACGACGCGAAGGCTGCTTGGGAGAGGTCTTTGGAGATAAATCCTGATTCCAAGGTCGGAAACATTCTCCTCGGGCTCTACTACCTCGACAGCAGCGGACACGTCCCTACGAACAGCCCTGATTTCATCCGCTTGTACAAGAAGGCGATGACTGAATTCACCCAGAAGTCATTTAGACTTGACAAGGATTTCCCATTAACCTGCGCTACCTTCGCTAGTTTCTTCCTCACCAGGAAAAACTATGCTAACGTGGATAGTCTCGCGCATAAAGCGATTCAGTACACAGACGTGAATGCCATCGCTAGTGATGGCTGGTACTTACTGGCAAGGAAGGAACACTATGCCGGTGATGCAGACCGGGCAAGCGACCACTACAAGCGCGCCGATGATGCGCGAGGAGGAGACCAACGAGGGTATCTGCCGGCCAAGTTCGGCCAGGCGCAGCTGCTGGTACTCAATAATGATCTGCCAGGTGCAAGATATCACCTCGAGAAGATGAACAAGCAGGTCCGGAATCACGAGACCATGACACTACTGGGGACCATTTACGCCGAGGAAGTCTTCGCCAATGAAGCTGCGACCGTCAAAGAGAACAAGACCAATGAGGCGAAGCAAGCTATTGCCTTACTGGAGAGCGTCAGGTCTGCTTGGAAGGACCCCCAGAAGCACGTCGCCCCCGACGCTTCGGTGCTCTTGAACCTCGCCCGGTTGTACGAGAAGGACCACCCGGACAAGGCATTGCAATGCCTGCAACAGGTGGAGCAAATGGAACTCGATCAAATTGCCGACTCGGCTATACCTGAAGACATCACAGAAGAGAGTGCGAGGAAGGCTGCGATGCGAAAACTGCTCCCTCCACAACTCCTCAACAACATCGGCTGCTTCTACTCTCAAGCAGAGAAGCACGAACTCGCAAGTGAGATGTTCGAGTTGGCACTGGATTCTTGCATGAGGATCGTGAACAGCGGCGATGAGGAGATAGACAGTGATGCTCTTGTTACAACGATCAGTTTCAGCCTCGGTCGCAGCTATGAGTCTAGAGGGCTTACCGAGAAGGCGATTGACGTCTACGAGGGTCTCCTGAAGCGCCATGATGACTACACTGACGCTCGAACCCGACTGGCATACATCAAGCTGCGGAAGAACCCCAACAAGGACGGCCCTGAATCAGTCTCGAAACTTTACAACGAGCACAGTACCGATTTCGAGGTCAGGGCGCTCTACGGCTGGTATCTGAGCAAGGTCACATCCAAGAAGAGATCACACAACCTCAACGAGGACCATGAGTACCGCACTTATAAGCGAACTCTGCAACACCTTGACAAGCACGATAGGTACGCTCTTGTGGCCATGGGCAACATGCATCTCCTGAGCGCGCGCGAATTGCCCCGGCAAACGGAAGCAGACAAGCAGAGGAAAGACACGCAATACAACAAGTCCGTGGAGTTCTTCGACAAGGCCTTGCAACTGGACCCGAACAACGCGTATGCAGCCCAAGGTATGGCCATTGCGATCGCTGAATCAAAGAAGGACTACAAGAGTGCATTAGCGATTCTGCTCCAGGTGCGCGAGACTGTCAAGGACGCAAATGTGTATGTCAACCTTGGCCACACTTATGACGCTTTGGGGCAGTACTCCAAAGCGATCGAGAGCTATGAGATTGCCTTGTCCAAGGAGGGAAAATCCAAGGACACTATGATCCTCTCCTGTCTGGGCCGCACGTGGTTGAGCAAGGGCAAGGCCAGTTCTGCAGCTGCGCATGGTCAAAGGGCTGTAATCGACCTGAACGCTTACTATAAGGCGTTGGAGTATGCAAAGAAGGTAAGCAAATCAAATCCCAAGCCGAAGCACTGATACTAAAGAAGGTGACAGACGCTGGAAGTTGCACCGGACCAAGTCCACTTCAAATTCAACGTTGCATTTGTCCAACTTCAATTGGTTGGCACGTTGATTCCCATGAAGGAGGCGGATCGTACGCTGCCGCAACTTCAAGACGCCGCCGATGGTCTGGAGTCCGCAATCAAGACGCTGGACGAAGTTGCCAACAGCCCGAACACCCCATACCCCAAACACGATCTCGAGGGCCGCAAAAACATGGCTCAGAACACCCAACGGAAACAGCTTGAGCGTGCCATTGCAGCGCAGAAAGAGTACGAGGAGAAGAACAAGGAGAAGGTCCAGGCAGCGCTGGAGCAACGGCAGGCTGAGCAGCGTCGCCGTGAGGAGGAGAAGCGCAAGGCCGAGGAGGCTGAACGGGAGAGGAAGGAGAAGATCCGCAAGGAGCGTGAAGAGATCGCAGCTCGTGACAGAGAAGTTGCAGAGCGACGAGCGCAGGAAGAGCGTGAGAGGTTCGAGGCCGAAATGACCACGGATACCGAAACGGGCGAGAAGGTCAAGCGGAAGCGCAAGCCTGCGCCAAGGCGCAAGGAGGAAGGAATAGAGCGCAAGGGCCGTGCACGGAAGAGCAAGAAGCACCAAGCCGAAGAAGAGGGCGACGGTGACGAGTCGGAGGAGGAGCAGGAGAGACAGCCCAAGAAGAAGAGGAGGCTCACAAAGAAGGAGAACGGCAAGTTCAAGTCGGCGGAGTTCATCAACGATAGCGACGAGGATACGCCGATCGCCTCCCCCAAGGAGGACTCGCCTGCCTCTGCGATCTCGTCGCCGGAGCCGCTGCCCGAGACCGACGATGAGGGCGCGGGACGGATGGACGTCGATAAGCCTGCTTCCCCTGCTGCCGGAGGTGCCGCGGCGGACGACGATGAGGAAGAGGGTGCGGGTGTGCAACGACGGCAGCGTGCCAGGAGGGGACGCGTGTTGGAGAGCGATGATGAAGATGAGGGCGGCGCGGACAAGGGGCCCGCTGCGAAGGCATCGGCAGAACCGGAGGCAGCCCCGGCCGATGTGGCTATGGCGGATGGTTCTGATGACGAGTAGGGGCCATGGTCCTAATCTACAAAATGACTGCAGGGTGTGCAGAGCATCAGCATACTTAGGTAGCATATAGATGCAGTTGTGTTTGTGCACCATCCGCCCGCTTGGTTACCCATCTCCTGCCAGTACGGCCTTACATGACTCTCCCACGATCCAGACTGGCATAGTAAATGAAGTGAGCTTGACGTTCCTTTCTTCCAAAAGGAGGTTGGTGCAAGTAGCACTAATTGAACGGGGCTGAAGGAGCTCGACGGCAAATAGCCGACGTCACCACGTCCCAAAACATGCCTTCTCTTCCGGACCAAAACCCCCTTCCTCACTTTCACATGCAATCCCGAGCTATGTGATACACACCCAAGACCACCCAAATATACAGGTACAGCCTGGTCTCAATTTCCAAACAACCCCCCTCCCTCCAAATCTCCGCGGCCCAATCTGAATGGTCTATCTCGATACTGATCTCGATACTCATCAGCCCATACGTCCCTGTCAGCGCGCCACACGATCTGAATAGGTACCTAGGCTAGTGGATGCTAGGAAGATACCTGCTGGTGAGTGATCTCTTGGAGATTGTGTTCCGGAGATAATGTTACTCGGACCGGTGTCATATCTCGATTGCATAATATTTTGCATCTTCCTCGCGCCACAACTTATACTCAAAGTCGGTTTGTTCGAGACGTTAGCAGTGGCATTGCAGGCCTTGCCGTTCCTGCGTAAGTCACACACGACAAGACCTACACCCCCCGAAACCTCCCGCTACCAGCCACCACCCGGGCCCAACGTCATACCCCTTCCAGAGAATGGACCGCCGATCTGATGCCTTGGTACAGTGTTTAAGTTGCCCGTGGCGTTCGTCTACGAGCGCTACCTTCTCAACGACAAGCAGAAACCAGAATTTTTGCTTCAGGCGTCGCCATTCGAGGACGTCGTAGTCCGGTGCGTACGATATGCTTTCGCCAATATCCCACCAAGGGTCTGTAGGATCTTCTTCAACAAGGAGGTCGCCCTACCGTGGATGCGGTGGCGTATGCTTCGCCATGGGTACCTGAGGTCGCCGATTTACTGGCGTGAGTACCGGGATGTAAGTAGCCCGAGTGATCCACCGGTCCAAGAGATTTGTTGTGATCCGATGCTGAAGAAGTTCGACGCAGACGAGCATCACAGGCATTTGGGCTGTCACTGACCCTACGAGGAAACCCGATATCATCGTATACTATGCTCATGGTAAGTAGATCAACCTCCATAACCCTTGGGCAGTGACTGAGATGTGCAATGTCTGTCGATAGGCGGTGGCTTTAGCATGGGCTCGACCTATTTCTATCTTGAATTCCTACTCTCCTGGTTGTTTGTGCTGAAGGCATCGGGCTACAATAACCCTGCAGTCTTTGGGATTGATTACACGCTGGTACCCGACTCCAGTTTTCCCACGCAGCTTGACGAGATGGTCGCAGGCTATGCGCACGTTCTCAGTGTGGCCGGTGACCCCTCGATCGTGTGCGTCGCCGGTGACTCGGCGGGTGGGACCCTTGTCCTGAGCTTACTGTTGCACCTTGCACGACCGCAGTCGGTCAGGAAGGGTAGACCTCTGCCGGGAAACTCGGTCCATCTGGATAAACCTGGCATGGCTGTCCTGATTTCGCCCTGGACAAATCTTCAATCCCCATTACACCGGAACAATAGCAGCGATTACCTCGATACGCCGGCACTACACCGCTATGCTGCTCAGTACGCCGGGAGTGCCAATTGGGTCGCCGACCCTCTGGCATCGCCGGGAGAGTGCAAAGACTTGGGTTGGTGGAGAGAAGCGACCCCATCCGAAGGATTCTTCATAACGTATAGCAAGCCAGAGGTTTTTGCGCCTGAAATAGAGAGGCTCGTTAGGCAATTGAACAAGGCTGGGACACTTGTCTCCAGCCATGGTGAGGTCGCTGGCGTCCATGCTTGGCCTGTCGCGAGGCTGTTCTTGAGCGACACAGAGGACCAGAGAGTTGAAGGGCTGGTAAGGATTGTCAGTGAGATCAGAAGCCGGATCCAGCCATCAAATAGGTAGCCTGGGTTGTGAATAGAGTACGGGTAGGTGTCATGTCAGATTAGATCAAGTTTTGGAAATCCATCATTTGGCAAAGCATTCCATGAGGGAACCAGATTTTGAATGCTCGGCTTCTTCATGGTCGCTCGGATTGCCTCCGGGAATGGGTTGCTCATATTGTATCGTCATCCATGACATCAAAGCGCGAGGGAGTGTGTCCACCACGCCAGGGGAGTTGACTTCGTTGAACTCCAACGAAATTGGATAGGGCAAGCTTACCTATATGGGTACTAATATGTCGAATGTCGCCGTTACTGGCCTGCTCAGAAGCGAATTTTCCAATAGCGACTATGACGGTGGTGACAAAACCAATGGTGTAGGCTGACGACTTTCATGCCAATGCTGATGCCAATGCGAGCAATCTGGCCGAGGCCTCCTTGCCCAACCAGAGCCAAGCAAGGAGTTGAGCTATATTCATACTTCGGAGGCTTTTTGGAGGGCCGGGCGGCACACGACGTGCATATGTAACCGGGGCAGGATGTGCCATCAGAGATGGCAGCGCGTGTCGAATCCGCTCTAGAAGATGCAGCCATACATACCCAGATACCTAGGTACCGCATGCTTGCCCAGGGTGGTCCAAACACCGACTCGACTGGAAAGACTTCGAAGCTCCTTGAAGGGATCCTATGCCGACATGGTCTTTGTCCAGGAGGGGTGACCTGAACGTAAGTCGGCCTAACGGAGCTCAAATGAGGCTTTAGGAGCCAGAATTAGTCTCTTCCCGGCCGGCCTTGACGGCCGAGTGGTGTCTCCATCACAGGTGCAGACACAGCCTATTTGGGCTCCTCCATCCCACCTGAAGCTGACTGTCGTGGACATCTCGCCATGGGCAGATCCGCTGTTGAACATCCTCTGTTTTGTCGCTGTATCCGCAGTCGGTAGGGCAGGGTGTCGGGGGTATTTCTGTCGTCAATCTCGGCAAACAGCTCCGCCGTCTCGAGAGGGGGATAAGATAGGATACCTACTCAAGTCCTTGGGCATGACACGGAGATGGGGGCCGGCAGCGAAGGAAGGACGAAGGGAGTTCCGGCTTCTTTCCTTCCCTTCTTGTGTTATTTTGCACTTAGCCCCGTTCAGCCCCAGCGCCCCTCCCTGGAGTGCATCCGTCCTGCCATCCTGCCATCCTGCCATCCTGCCATCACAGCAGTCGCACTGTCGCAGCAATCGCATCAGTCGAGGCTGCCACCCAAGCTGACTCAGGTCTGCTTGGGGTCCCTTGTAGGTCTAGACCAGAGGTTCTGTGGTTCCAAGGGGAAGGCTCTTGCCAGCTTGGGGTTCGGTTTTATTAGTGGCCGTTGGGCCCGTTGTTGTTGTTACCTGCACTGGGCAGACATGTTGTTGGCGCCTTCCCAGGGGCACAAAATTCCAGCCAGTCCCACAAAAAGTATAAGATGGCGTTAGATTCCCAGTCGTCTTTGTACCCACACCCCAGTCACTTTTATTTTGTCTGTCCCAGTTCCTGTTCACGTAACTCTATCCCCCCTCCTCCCCACCAAGATTGTAAAGTGTGGGTTGATTTGCCCAGCGTGGATCCGTACTGTAGAAAAAACCCAAAATGTCTGAGGAGCGCGGCACATACAGATTGAGGAGCCCTGATCTTTCATCCTTCTTGGAGCCCCAAGAAAACACCCCGCCAGCACAACAAGCACAGGCTCAGAATCCACAACAAGCACTGTCACAACAGCAGCCCGAAGCGTCCTCAAATTTACGCGTCAATTCTTCTCCACAGAATTGGTACCCGTCACAAGACTATCTGCAACAGCAACAGCAGCAGCAACAGCAGCAGCACCACAGCCACCCTAGATCTTATTCATATTCTGCCTTGTCTGCACAAAGTCCTACTGGGCCCGCATTCCATTCATACCAACACATGCACCAGCAACAACAGCAGCACCACCAGCAGCAGCCTTTGAGTGCAACAACTCCTTCATATTCACCGCGTTTCCCGCCCCACCTTCATAATCAGCAGCAAACATACTTCACCCCTCCTGCCGTTTCACCACAGGTATCTGGTCACCCACAGCAAGGCTACTACCACCAACAAGGATTTTCTCATCAGCCACAACAACAAGTACTTGAGGCCCAGCCCTACGTCAATCCTGGAGAACCTTACCAACAGCGCCAGATCAAACCAAAGATCCCGCTAGAGGTTGACACCAAGGATATATCAGAGGACTCCAATATGCCACCACGACGTGCTCCCGCCGCCGCCGCCGAGTCTCCGGCTGTGGATCCGTCACCGGTCAAGACCAAGTTTCCCACCGCCCGCATCAAGCGTATCATGCAGGCCGATGAGGAGGTAGGCAAAGTCGCCCAGCAGACTCCAATCGCAGTCGGCAAGGCCCTGGAGATGTTTATGATTCAGCTGGTGACTAAGAGCGCCGATGTCGCGCGGGAGAAGAACTCGAAACGCGTCACGGCTGCCATGCTGAAGACGGTAGTCGAGGCCGATGACCAGTGGGACTTCCTGCGGGACATCGTTAGCAAGGTCGAGCATGAGAAGGAGGGCTCAAAGGCCAAGGCTGTCAAGGCCGAGAGCAGTGACACTGAGGACGACGCCGAGCCCAAGAAGAGGAAGGGCGGTCGTAGGAAGAAGGCGGCCTAGGCGGATGCCGGAAAGATCGAGGCCAGCAAGGTGAAGAGCGATGCGGATTATTTTGACGAGCGCCCAGAGACGGCGGGGAAGCGTGGTCGGCCAAGAGGTCGGCCAAGAGGTCGGCCAGTCACCAGGAGGGGGCTGCCAACCAGGATCGAGAAGCCACCGCCCTGAACGATCCGGGTCTGAGTGCCGGCCGGGTAACAGTCCAGTGGACGTTCGAGTACGGTCCTTGCGCGTTGGAAGCAAGCCCGCGTCGACTACCAATCTTAGGAAGGAACTTGGTGTCGAGCCAGCAAGTGTCCGTAAAGGGTAGTCAGCCGAAGCGGCAGCAGATTGAGAACAAGTTTGGCAGCATTGGAAGCCGTGGCGGCGTTGTGGCTACCTCTTAGGCCAGCCGCACCGGCGACCTCGCGAGAACCAACATCCTCGGGACTCTTGCTTCCACCCCACGAAGACTTGAATGCTACTTATTGGTGCCTCTCGCCGGCAGGATCTGGGGTGGCCACGAGGCCACTGGCGGATGCGATTCGATGCACTCAGACAGAGAATGGGCAGTACCGCTGGCTAAGGTGTGCATCTATAAGAGCATCATTCCGGGCGAGGTAGACGTGGATACCTGTCACGTATAGCAGTCGCAGTGATGGAAGCATCGGGCAATGACAGCATCGCACGAGAATGTAATCAGGGGATCTTACGAGCATGAATGCATTCTTAACGATTTTCACGATATGTGTTGACTCTGTATGTGGTGTTGCGTCACAGACAGGAGACGAACCATTCTGATCTGACTTTGGACCTGCGCGTCTCGGGAAGGCAGTGCAATAGTATGCCCAAGGGGGCGTCGGATGGGCAGGCGCAAAACTAACACGGCACCCTCTAGATCACGAAGACAAGGTTACTCCCAGATGGTGAGTGGGTGACTTCCTTCAACAATTAATCGCATCCTCATAACCGTATACCCACCTGTAGGCTAATTGGTACGGTATGCTACTCGAAACTGCTCCCTGGCGGTCTACTTTCGAGTCTGTATGTGGTACTTCCATAACTGGCGATGGGAATTAGCATCTCCTAGTCCGCACATCTATCGGCGGTCTGCTGTTACTGGGTACATGTACATATATATGCTACAACGCCAACTCCTATACGCCGGTGCATCCTCATGCAGCACTGAGAAGCAGGCTGTCCAGAGTTGAAGAACGTGTACGTAGACAGTCGCTCCAAGTTGGTACAGTGATACTATACCCACGTAGATTGGAGACTGCTGTAAGCCAGGATAAGATGCCAAAGACACGCCTCGACACGATATGACGTCCTGAATAGGGGTTAAAATTGGAGATAGATCACAAGCGTTACATGCTTGTTAAAGGCAGCACATTGCTCGTAAGCCTATTGATCTTCACTACCTAGGTAAGTATAGGGGTCCTGAGGACTGTTGCTGGCGATCACGCATAATTCTAGAAACCGGCTGTAGTATGGTAACTGGTAGCAGCTCATAATGTAGAGAGGGAAAAGGCAGGCTATAGTATTGTTCTATCTAGGGCCGAGGTCTGCTCGACCCCCGACATGGAAAGATCGGAAGTTGGGGGCGAGTGCCGCCGAGTCGGAAGTTACGTGACGTGACGAGATACACGACACGGTCAATAGTAATTACCTAGGTAAGTTGGATGCGCGCAGGGCCATAGTGGTATCCATGGATCTCGATGGTACCTGAGTGTATGTACCTATGTACCTGAATAGGTACCTAGGTACCTAAATAGCTACCTAGGTAAACCCGCGGTCTACATGAACACCTAGGTACCTCTTTGAGCAGGTAGCTACCTAGGTATCAACCTGAGCACTCCGCCGTCCTGGCTTCAACCTTCCCGCGTTACACTACATAGGGTATTCTAGTAAAGGCACTGCATTGTTTGGATTGGCTACTTAGGTGTCCCAAGGGAAAGTGGGCCAACTAACTACCAATTACTGGAGGATAAACTTGAAAGCTACGGGCTCGGGGGAGGTTCCCGCGCCGAGGGGCTCGAAACTTGGTACTACGGTACTGTACCTAGGTAGGTAGCTTGGGCACCTGGGCAGGTAGTTAAGTACCTTACCCCGTAAGTAGGTAAGGTACCTTGCACTATGGTGCACCGCAGCTATGGTACGGTACACCTAAGCAGAACAGAACCTCCCGTCCCGAGTAATCAAGGCGATTCTTCCAACACACACTTCCAACATTTGGACAACAGCATATACACGACTGGCCGCCTCCAGCGCACCATCGAGAGGAGACATTTCGACCTCACCTGCATTCCTTTGCTGGGCGACGTGCATCTTCTTTTCATGCGACGCTGAGCCTTCAGCCATGAGTGATCTCTACTTGCTACCGGTACTTTAATGTCGAATCTATACGAAGCAATCCGCGCTCGCGGCTTGTATTCCCGTCCCTCTCTCGTTGCGCCCAGCTTCCTTGCCTCAACCACAACGCTCCGAGTCTCTGTATAACCAGGGACTGTGATTTCCTACACCGAACGAATCCAACAATCGCTGGCGTCTCGATAACTGCCGGCCCCAATGTCGTGGGACCTCTTGCAGAGGTTCTTTGACAGCGACGTCTTCAACCAGAACCCCTTTCTCTCCGTCTCCTACCTCACGTATGCCTCACCCCGAGCCCAATCGAGTCCGCTAGCATGCTGTTCTGTCAAAGCACAGGAGCTAACAATTATAATGGCGCAGTCGCTATGCCGACCATGTCGGAATCCACTATGTCCTCTGCAATAAGCTCAGACAGTTCCCCTACGAGGACATCGAATTCTTCTTGCCACAGCTCTGCCATCTTATCCTCAGCGTCGACAATGAGTCAATGGCATTGGAAGAGTTCCTGCTGGATCTCTGCGAGGAGTCCGTCACTGGAGCTCTGCTGGTATGGCCCCTTGAGGAGTGCCCACCCCGCCATACACGGCAGACACGTGCTAATACTTTCCCAGACCTTCTGGTTGTTTCAGACATACTTACACGACCTCTCCTCGAATCCTCAATCCCAGGCATTCGGTACATGCCGAAGGGTCTACAACAAGGTGCAACATATAGTATTCGGCCTGGGAGAGGCAGCAAGGCATGAGAAGATTAAGGAGAATCCCTTGCCCGTCACCCTGCTGGCAAGCTTTGTCCTGGCCAGCGTAGCTGTTCCCGGCTTGCCTCACTGGGCCGGGCCTCTTGCTGTCGCTCAGGGTAGAAAACCCCAACCTGTCGACGATGTGGTATCCGAGAACGCGCAGCCCAAACTGGCAAGAGCACACACTGTTACGGCTGCGCAAGCGAACAAACCGAGGCGCACTATTAAAGAAGGAGGACGTGTTACGAGCGCACCCGATCCTAGGGGATCTCCTCCGACGAACCGAGAGAAGAACCTCCCACGCTCGCGACCGACGTCTTCCTCCGGCTCGCCGTTGACTACGTCGGGAGACTCACCAAGAAGGTTAGCGAGCCTCCATGACCTCAAGGCTATGGACGCGCGCCTCAGCACGACCTCTCTACCACTGCCCGAAATGAGATCGCCCCTGCCACTCAGACCTTCCACTCCCGTCTCTGCGGGCATGGGGCCATCCGATCCAATGTTAACACGCAGGCATTCTGAACGCGCGAAAATTATAACGAGCCAGAACGACATGACAGCATTGCAAAGGGGGAAGCTTTTAAGGCAACATTACTTCCGATGTCAGACACAGTTCCTGACTGCTCTGGAGGACATCTCGAACAGACTGGTTGTCGTTCCGAAGCCAGCCCGTCTCAGCGCTTTACGTGCTGAATTAGCCCTAATTGCAAGCGACTTACCAGCCGAGGTAGACGTCCCCGTCATATGCCCGCCCACATTGGTAGACGGATCCCCTGGGAAGAGCAAGCACCACCGTATTGTGCGCCTAAACCCGGCCGAAGCAACTGTCCTTAACAGCGCAGAAAAGGTTCCTTATTTGCTGATGGTCGAGATCCTACGCGACGACTTCACCTTCGACCCGGATTCCCAAGATAACCAGAGGTTATTGGCCACGTTAGTGTCCGAGCAGGGCTCGAGGAAACGCATCTTCGATTTATCCGAATCACCCAGTACACCCACAGCCTCCAAGACTTCGGGACCTGTCACGGAACCCGTCGTTGATAGCGTCTTCGAACCGAGCTCGGGGGATCTTGGTACGTCACCCGCACTGAGGCCAACTGACAGCAACTGGCCCTCAAGCAGGACAGTAAAGTCCGGAAGACCTTTCTTTCCTCAACGTCTGCCCAGTCTCCCGACTATGGTATCCACCGACTTAAACACGTCCGGAAGTTCGGCCAACTCTAGATCTCCGTCTCCTACTCCTAGTAACCGGTCCTTGAGGAGGATGACCTTTGTCACTAACCCGCGCAACACCTCAGTGGACCAGCCGGATTTCTCAGCCTTGGCTACACATATGCGAACTGCCTCCCAGATGTTGGCCCAGCTCGACGCTACGTCCGGCAAGCGGCCGAAGCACGAAGTAGCGGCGATCCGAGCCAAAATCATCGCAAGTATGCAGAGTCTAGAGGAGCAGAACTTCGAGATAGATGATGGGCAGGGGCCGACTTTCGACCTGATCATGGCCAAGACGACAGCGGCGCAGATTCAAAGTAATCCCGAGATCATCGATGAAGACACAACCCTAGATCCTGCGCTTAACACGAGCGCTGGCGTTGAGCGTATGGAGAACGACTTCAAGACGGGTGGGCTGCAAAGGAAAGGAGACCGCGACGATCCGAGTGCAGCAGTGTTCGGGGAGGCCTGGCAGGTGAAGAAGGAACGTATACGACGCTCGTCCCCATATGGTTGGAGTAAGTACCGCCTCGCAAGTCCTATAATGACCCCGAGCTACATTCTAGGTCCTGCCCTGCATTTTATGAATCATTCCCAGACCTTGAGTGACTGACATGAGTTGTTCTAGTGAAAAACTGGGACCTGGTCAGTGTGATAGTCAAGACTGGAGCGGATTTGAGACAAGAAGCTTTTGCTTGTCAGCTCATCGATGTTTGCGACAAGATATGGGCCAATGCTGGAGTGGGCGTCTGGGTCAAGGTGATGCGAATCTTGGTGACAGGCGAGTCTTCGGGTCTTGTCGAGACCATCACGAATGGTGTTTCCCTTCATTCGATCAAGCGCAGCTTGACCCTGGGGTCCATTGAATCAGGCCAGAACCCAAGGCGGCGGATTGCAACACTGAAGGACCATTTCGTCAAGGCTTTTGGTCCACCTGACAGCGAGGCATACAAACACGGTGTTGACGCATTCAAGAGGTCTCTCGCTGCATATAGTGTGATCTCATACATATTGCAGCTCAAGGACCGGCATAACGGCAACGTGCTTATCGACAACGAGGGCCACATAGTCCACATTGACTTCGGGTTCATGTTATCAAACTCGCCAGGTTCTGTCGGGTTCGAGGCGGCACCGTTCAAGCTCACCCACGAATATGTAGAGGTCCTCGGTGGAATCGGGTCTCCCGAGTGGTTGGACTTCAAGAGACTCTGCAAGCAGGCTTTCCAAGGTAAGCAAAGCAGAGCCACAAGACATATTGGGCCAAGACGAGCTGACAAGAATCTAGCACTGCGGCGGTCGGCCGACAACATTGTTGACCTCGTGGCCATGATGGGTCGGGGCTCCAAGATGCCCTGCTTCGCTGCCGGGGTGACGACAGTGACGACGAACCTGCGACAGCGCTTCCAGCTACAGCTGAGTGCCGAAGATGCCGAGCATTTCGTGGAGACGGACATGATCGGGAAGTCGATTGGGAGTTATTATACTCGACTGTAAGACCACTACCCACTGCTCCCAGCTGTTTGGATTGTATAAAAAGAGGTTGCTGACCCCCAGTGCCAGATATGACACATTCCAGTACCGCACACAGGGTATTTACTAGAGAAATAGGGAGAGAGGGGCACAGCTCTCAGGACAGAACAAAAGCTGGCAACAAAGGCTAGGACAGGCATAAGCACCGCAAACAGCAGCATCTGGACGGCGTTGGAATTATCAAATATCATAGATGTGGGCCGAGGCTGATTGCTGAGCTTCGGAGGAGGGAGCACTCGGTTCAGCCGTGTCCTTCTCATCTTGATCATCACCTGAGGGAGTAGACGAAACAGGCAGAGGAGATGGCTTGTATATTCTTCATTGTATCTACTGATTCGAAATGTACAATTGAGATGATGAATCACCAATCAATCTGACGCTTACTACTCACTCACTCGTTGACGTCGTGTAGAATTTACCTAGGTATCTTCACATACAAATATAGATACCTTGGTACCTATGATCATTCCCCATATAGACCTCGACTACTACACTACAAGAGCTAGCTGCTGACATACGGCCAAGAAGCTTTGGCATCAGATCACCCATTTGCTCCCGTTGGAAATTAACCTCGGGGCCCTGGGATATCTCAGTTTGCAATAAGAGAGAAAATGAAAGGGGCAGGGGGTAAAAAGACCACGCTGTACAATTGCTCTAGCTGAAATCTACATGGTATACTAGGGAGGTGAGCCAGCACACTCCAATCCAAATACACTTTGTCTACCAACACCTCATCATATCTACATATGTACCCATCTCACCCCGTCCGTCTATTGCGAGTCCATGTCCAGGAACCTGAAACTGACATCGTCTACCGGGGCGTCGAAGAAGCTGACGTTTTGCAGCATGGCGTCGCTCGCTTCCGCGGCCTGGTACCAACGGTTCCGCACCGCGGTGTTGACTGACTCCTGGGAGATGGCCTCATGCCCATAATCGGCCGCCTGGGCTCGGGTCATGATGTGGTTGTTGCTGTTGTTGTTGTGGTTGTTGTTGTGGGTATTGTTGTTGTTATGGTTGTCATTATTGACGCCGCCGCTGCTGACGCCCGCGCCTGCCCCTACTCCTCCTCCTCTAGCTGATACCGCTGCTGCCACGTTGGTCACTCGACCGGTGGGGGCACCTCTGTATGCAGAGCTCCCTGTGGACGACTCGGCCGGCGAATCGGAGTGATGAGCGGTGACGGTGACTGGTTGCGGCCCGTGGTTGCTTGGCATGCCACCTGAGCGCGTAACAACTGATGGGTTAAAGTCAGGTACGATCCTCGTCGTGTCCTGGCCGAAGCCCGCCATGTTTCCGTAATGCACCGTACCGGCACCAATGCCTCCGATGCCGCCTTGTAAGCCTGCAGGCCTCGAATTCGAGGGTCCCGCTCCGGTATCGAATGTGTAATGTCCGTAGGGCCGACTCGGCTGGATGCCTGCACCCATTGAGGACGACACGAGGGCGTCGGTCTGGACTGGCATGGTCCTGGGAGTGGCTTGTGACATTCCCTGGGAGATTTCTCTCTCTAGTCCTTGAACTCTTGCGACCAGGGCGAGGAACTCGCTCCTGAGGACGGGGCCATCCCCCATGGTCCTGTTGCTCCGCACAGACACGTCCTCGGCTTCGCCGTCCGAGTATACCGACTCACCAGCCTCACTATCATCGTTCACAGACCTCTGCCGTCGGTTGGTGTCGGTTCGACAGAATGTATTGAGGAGAATGTCGAATTTCTCGCGCTTCGAGCGTGAGACATTCTCGCACTTGGCGTTGATGTTGAAGTGGTTCTCGAAGGCTACAGGGTCCGAGAAGGCACGCCAACACTTCTTGCACAGACCAGCTGCTGGATGCCCATGCTCATTGTCTGCGACGTTGAAGGATGAGATGGATTGCCGGCCGTTATCGACATCTAAATTGTGGGCTGGTCTGCCGAGGTGACGGCTACATATCAAGTCAGCACTTATAAAGCCTGGAGGGATTGCATGCTACTTACACAACAGTGGAGATGTTTGTGTGTTCAGTGTGGCAGCTCAAGTACTTTGGGTCGTGGTTTAAGTCATAAATTTCTGGATTCGCAACCCTGAAGGGACAGGGCATCCTCCGGTCTCCCAAATCATCATCAAAACTCCCCGGGGCCCTGGCTCGCTTTCTCGGTGGCTCCCCCTCCCCCTCGCTATCGTCGTCGGGCTCGTTGGAAAATCGTACTTGACGTTTGGATTGGGCAAGCCGTCCAGCGTTGCCAGAGCGTAAGGCCCAGCTGGTCGAGGTTCCTCTTCCAGGGTCGGTCTCGGCATCTTGAGGTGTCGCGCCTTCCTCTTCATAATAGGGCTGCTGCACAAATGCTGGGCTAGGCTCCGAGAGAGGAGTCATGATTTGAGTCTTCACCACTGGACTTGTCTTCGGCGTCACGAGGTGGGGAAGAGCCCTCAACAGTTCCCCTCTCTGCGGCGTGGCTTGAAGGGTGGACGACTCCCCAAGAGTGTGATTTCCAGGTAAATTTGTGTTGTAAAGCCTTGGATCAACAGGAATCTTGAGCCACTCGGCATCCTTGCTGGAAGCTTGAGTGTCAGCAGCATAAGCCGGTGTGAGACTCTCCAGGATAGCCTCGGTGTCCCTCGACATTGTCACTGGCGAGGCCCATGGGTCGTAGACATCAGCTCCGTAAGGGAGAGTCCCATTCAGACCTCCGGGGGTCGTGGAGCTTTGTGGTGCTGAGAGACATGGCTCACTCGGTGAAAGTGTAAGGCCCGGAACAGTTCGGATGGTCAAATTGCTCCTAGGATAGGTCACTAGGTGACTCGGTTCCAGCGAGTTGCCCAGTTCCCTCGAAGTTTCCTCCTCTTTGTTGCTTGGCCGGCTTCGGACGTACTTATAGCCGTGCGTCTTTTCCATGTGTTGCTTGCAGTTGGATTCCCTTTTTGACGTATAATTGCAGTCCTGCCACAGGCAAGTGTATACCCTCGGTTCCTTCGAATGCTTGTCATTGTAGTGGCGATCCAACTCCTTTTCCGTGGGCCATCCAAACAGGTGGTACTTGCAGTCCTCGACCGGGCACTTGAAAGGCCGGATGTGCGTCTTTAAGTGCTTGTTCAAGTCGCATGTCCGGGCAAATTGTTTGCCACATTGCTGACACACTTGAGGCCCCGCAAGCCCTTCGAAATCCAGGGCAGGCGAGGCCTCGAAGTTTGCTAAATGATCAGGGGCGACGAGTCCCCCATGAGCCTGTGGGATTGGGGCGAACAAAGGGTTCATGCTCAAACAGCCGAGTTAGAGGCGTAGGGCGTGGAACGTGTCCACAAGACTAGAGACAGGCAACAGTAATAGGGATAGTGAGACGCTCGAGGCGAGTGACTGTGAATGGGCTCCACACTGTGAGAGGGATGGCTGCGCAAAGGACGATAGCGCTTCCTCCACTCCGCTGAATACTGAGTTAGGACGGGTCTCGTTCGGGCTGAGTAGGGGTAAGTGAGCAACGGAAGTAAAGCTTGCAGTATAAGTGGATGGTAGGATCATATGACAGTGCAGAAGGAATGAGAAGCTTGTTCGAAGACAGGGCAAAATCGATCTGGGCCCCTTGATGGCTTTGAGGGATTGAGGATATCGAGACAACAGACAGTCCAAGTTCCAGACCAGGCAACAAGATTTGAAGCTTCACTGCCTTGCAGGGTATATGGGCTGGCGATGCTATTGCGAGTAGTCAAAGATGGGGTCGGATTGGGCGAATAGCAATATACAAGATGGTGGTAGCCTTGAGCCAGCAGCACGCCTATTATATGAACTGCTACCGTGATACCGTGGCATCCACGCTATGCCATGGGGAAATATCTCGAATGGGCCCCCCGGACAAGGGCAGGCCATTTTTGGAGACCAGTGATGCATCTTTCTGATGAGATTACTCGCGAATGCGCAATAGATCGATGAGCCGTGTGGCTGTGTAGCTATTCGGAGACTGTTATAGTGGGAGGGAGATGGATCTTGTTTTTGGGAGAATGGACATCTCGACATTACCTGCATGCATGCAGTGTGGAGAGTGGAGGTAAACAACTGAACTGTGGAGGTGAGTCGACGGAGCGGAAATGGGGGATTCTAGGGTTAGGGGCCAGCATAGGGCCTCACGTGGGCCTGTCTGTCCGTGAGTCCGGGAGGGATCCCAGAAGATCTGGCTGGAAATGGAAAGTCTATGCAATCCGTAGGTAGGTACGGAATGATAGTTGCAAGAAACGGCGAGGCTTTGCAGTAATCTACATGTACTGTACATATGTATGCACTGCGCACCTCGACTAACACACCTACTAACTTCCCTTCACCTTTCACCTTACCTGCTTTGGTAGGGTCAAGGTGGAGCTAACCGTTCTCCCGGGCTCGGTAAGGGCCGACTGGCCACTGAGGAAACCTCCTCGACCGACTCCGCCTACATATGAACAAACCAACTGCATATCAGCTTTCCTTTGTGTCCCCGTCAACCGGTGTCCTAGGGCTGGGCTTCTGGTGCAGATGGCCATCAACGTTGCCTAGCACGCACATACAACAACGATCACAAGGCAGACTCGAGGCATACCGGCACATCGGGACCCCCATGTCCCTATACCCCACCAGCTATGACGTTGGGCTCGTACCTCGGACCACCACCTGGGCAGAGAGCATTGGCTGGCTCGAAATGTATTGGTGAGTAATCTCTGATGTGGTGATGTTGACATCGTAGTTGGTTTGACTTGCTCAGTCGCCAACTTGTTGGTGGCAGCACACGATGCCTGTCTTTTTTTGTCTGCTGTGGCATGCCCTACCATAATTAGCACGCCGCATGACTGGAATACCTAACAACAACAAGAGGCCTGCGCCGCGGCACACAAGGCCGCGCTGCACACACCAACTGCACCAAATCCCCCAAGGACCAACATGTGCTTGGCCGCAGTCGCGGCATCGTGCACAACCTCATCGACGCCATTGCCGATATCGATGCGTCGCGATCATGCGGCCTCCAGGACGTGGAGGAGGAGCCCCTCCCGTCCCGGAGATAAGCGGGTCGCCGGTCACCAGAAAGGACCCAGCCGGCCTACGTCGGCGGCCAAGCGCCCCGAAGGATTCTTCTCCATAGGCATTTACCAAGGCTCATGAAAATCGTCAACTGGTCACCCGGTCTGGACTGTCTGACCCGTCAATATTGTTCATGAATCGAAGCAAGCAGGCCCCTCTGGGGGGAGACATCGTCGTTCTCATTGTTCGAGATGCGAGGGCCCCCATCAGTAACTCTTGAAAACTGGGCCCGGCCTTGCTCCCCGACCTGCATGCAGCTTCTGAGTTCTGACATGCCGCAGGTGCTGGACGATACTGGAGCCTCTATTTCCAACCTCACATATTGCTGATTAGAGCTCTTCACACATCTCACTCCTGGTCGCAGTCACTCACCGAGGAGGCTGATGGCGTGGGCCTGGAGATGAAGATGGCCGATGAGCCATCCTCCCGGTGCTCGTGCCTGATGTAACGCACTCATAGGTGTCCACGCCTGCACGCATCTGCGCGTCCTTGCACAACCAACGAATCACTGGTGGCAGAGGCAGAGTGGTATTGCTCGCAGTCTCTGCTGTCATCTAAGATCCAGTCTCTGTCCTCAAGGACCTCGGCGGAGGTGTCAAGCGAACGGAAGTCACAAGATCATACCGAGGAGCCAGGGACTTATTATGACCCTTTTTCTACTTCACCTTGGAGATATTCCCCCTGGATATCGCCTGGTTGTCGCCACTTGAGCTGGGGTGTATCACAGCCATGTCTCGTGACATTGATTCGTCGTGGTGGACAGCTGAGGCCAACCTTTTGAAGATGGGAAAGGCTCAGGGGTACCGATGCCCAGCTTGACGATCTCCTTATGCGCCTCGCTGAAACCATCAAGTGTCATGGACACCATACCAACATGTTGCTGCTTGGGCATGTTTGACGTCCGTTGGTACTTGCGAGTGGTCCTTCTGTTCCCGTCCGTGGCGCAATCAGGTTGGTATCAGGCTTCCGAGCCGTTGGGTAGGTGCCGACCAGGGGTTCGACGAGACAGAACCAACAACCCAAGGTAATCCATGGCTGCGGCCTCTTGAGTCATCTTTGAGCCACATGGGAGATCAGTCTACGCCAACGCTGTGTAGTGCTCGATGTACAGCTGCTGGAGCGGACAAGATTCCTGCTCGAGGTAGCATAGCGCACAAACGGTATCGTGGAATATGGACGCGACGTCCGTCTCACCCACTGAGAAGGAAGACTTGCCTTGCGATGGTGATTTTTTGTTCATAATCATTAAATATCGAAACCTGCCACGATGGTTTTGAGGGAAGTAGGTCATCAGATTGACCTTGAACTTGAGGTTCGGAGTACCTAGGTAGGTCTCTAGATACATCAGTCCTTGAGTACGTCCCTAAGGTCCCGAGGTCATCTTGAAGATTTTACAGGGTGGCACGGTGCCTTCCTTCCTTTCTTCAAAGGCAATTGCTCTGCATTTTCTCTGGAAACTATTCCTCGATGGTTCCTGTTGCCTGGAGATCTTGATCAGGCATCCCTAAGCTAACACATCCTAAGGTGCACAAATGCCTATCTCAGAGAAAGGTAAAGCGCCATACCGATCAATCATGTGTCCGATCATCATGTGTTTTTGGTAGATCGATCAGGCATGTAATCTATAGGTATTATACCGAGCAAGACAATATATGTCCGACCATCAATGTGTTTTCTATCCGAGTAGTATCGACTCCATCTATCCGTACATCTGCAACCTGATCAACTTTGCTCTTCCAGGCCTCTCGGCCTTGTAAAGTGGAAGCAACCCTTCAAACGCAGACACCTGTATATATCAACTGCCGCTGACTTCCGTTGACAACCCTTCTATTCGGTCGACCGCAATGGATTTTTATACATTGCGACCCGTGGTATCATGCACACATAGCTGGACTGGCAGATCAACGCCCTTCCCACAAACCATTAAGCAAAATCTACTGCCCTCCGTGGCCCGATCTGGTTCTATACGTCGCCATCCAAACCAGGTGGTATCTTTGGTTGCCCGTCACTGGCGGCCACTGGTTGATTGACGATAGGCCCAACTGGTTTGTTCTGGTCTGGCTTTCCGTCGCTGGCGGCTACTGGCTGACTGCCAGCAGGCCATACTGACACATCCTTCTGAGGTGTAGCTGGGGCTCCGGCGCCGTCTGGTTTCCCATCACTGGCCGCTACTGGTTGGTTGGCATCATGGGCGGCAGGTCCTGCAGCTCCACCTTCACCAGGCGTGATTGCCTTCTCTGAGCTACTTCTCTCGGACTCGCTGGCCTCTGGGGAACTTGGCGCGGTTTCTGCCGCAGGAACAGATTTATCGGGTCCTTTCTTCTTTGCTTCTTCGGCATCTTTCTTCTTCTGATCCTCTTTCATCTTCCTGTCCTCTTCCTCTTCCTTCGCTTCCTCCTTCTTCTTCTCTTCCTCGTCCTTCTTCTTCTCCTCTTGTAGCTTCTTGAGGGCCTCTTCTTGGGCTCTCCTCCTTTCTTCTGCCTCTTGCTGTTGCCTCCATATTTCTCTTTCCTGTTCTTCAGGCGTAGGGTGGATGACTAGAAAGCAAGATCATGATCAGCAAGGAAATACATCTGAGAATGGTAGAGCCCGCAGGCTTGATTTTACCTCCATCTAGAGAGTCGCCAGGACACCTCTCGCGTTCGAATTTAGCGTCCAGGACAGTATACAACTCGGGGCAATACTCCAGGATCTTCTTCCTCCTTTCATAATCATCCCACACCTCGGCGGGGAGGTTCTCGCCCATTCCTTGGACGTGGAAGCCCATCGGGCGCTCCATATAGACGTTTTCAACGGCCAGGGCACCATCCATCCCAGAGGCGACCTTCAGGCCGGGCATGATGTACAGACGCTTTCCGAACCACTCGTCCTCTGGCTCGGTATCGTTGTACCGGGCCTGAAACGCGAGAACCTTCCTGATGGCGGACACGCGGCGCAGGGACAGCCCACCATTGCCAGAGAAGTGGTCGGCCACCTGCCTATTGCATAATCAGCGATGGGGTCTCGTTCCCACTATGTGAGTGTGGTTTGACATGTGGACCTACCTTGGAGCACCAGCCCAGTGCCAGTCAAGCCACTCGTTCAGGCTAACCTCCGAGTTGGCACACAAGATACTATCATACTCAAACTTCAGAAGCCACTCGACCCCCGGCAGAAACTCGTTGTAGAAGCGCATGTCCGTCAGGGTGCGGTAGACCAACTCCTTGGACGAGATGTCCCAGGGGTCCGGCAGGACCATGAGATCCAGCTTGCCGACGATTTGCTGGTGCTTGACCGAGGTACTCCTGCCCAGCATAGTGACGCTCTTGTCAGAGCCGACGAAGAGGAAGCGCCAGTCGGGCGGTACGACGGTGATCATGTGGAGCAGCTGGGGAACGAGGTGTGGCATCACACGCGGCTCGATGATCATGGCGACTTTGGAGGCATTATAGGCAGCGCGGGGGTCATCTGTCGGCCGCCGCCAATCAACCTTGATGGAGGGGATGCGCTGGCGGGCCTCGTCGAGACGGGATCTCAACCCGGCCCTGATGATGGGTTGGTAGTGGGGGAGTAGGGAGGCTATCCACCACCTGGTTGAGACGTTAGCACAACCCGTGAACTGAACGAATACATTCCAAAGCCAGGTTCGTCTAACGGGGGATTCCCGATGATGGCATGGAACTCACGTAAAAGCTACAGAGAGGACCAGAAATAGGCGTAGTTTGCTTAAGACGAAGACGCCGGGTGAATGTGTCGAAGTAGTGACAGCCATGGCGGGCGCGGGAGGAAAAGGAGAAGGGAGGGGCAAAGGAGGAAGGAGACCAAAGGACTAGAGCTCGTCAAAGGCGACTGTCGTCGGGGTCGGACCTCATGCCGGCGTCCTTGGTGTATGGCCTATTGTTGAGCAGGGAGAGTCAAATTAGGCGCGGCTTGATGGTATGCGTGGATGGCATGGCAACGCGAGAGAGAAGAGGCAGAGATGGATTTGAATAGAGGTCAGGGAGGGTTTGTAGCTACTATGTAACTTACATGGACGATCAACGGATGAGTTACCTAAAGGAGGACCTCGGGAAGGAGGAGGGACCGATCTTCTGGACGTTTGGGGACATGATCTGGACCGGGCAGTTGCTGGGAGTACCTAGGTACCTATGTACATTCAGGGTACCTACATATCTACCTAGGTAGGTACCCCCCGACCATAACAGCCGTTGACGGCAGCTGACAACCTGCATACCACTGCACCACCTAGGTATAACCTTGGAAGAGTTCATAGTCCACACCTGGGCAGTTTTGACAACATGCATGAAATGTAACATGCTTATCCATACAATATATAAGACATCGGGATATCTCTGTACTCTTACACTCACAACAAAACGCAGCGCACTCTTGCAAGATGAAGTTGACACGTTTAACTATGACTGACCTCGGTTAGAGGAAGCTTATCAGGAACCAGGAACCCAAATGGTGCGCGCTGTATGCAAGCTAAGGCCAGAGACGGCATGCTCAAGCGCAAAGGTCTCAGACATGCGTGACGGTATATGAGGCAAAGGGATGGGATGGCGCGTGCCAGACAGCCCCATTGTGTCCAGACCAGACAGCCAGATAACCATAGTGATGATGATGTTTTGGGTCAGGCCGTTTCGCTTCCTCAATAAGTAACTGAGACTCTTCGGACTCTGGACATGCGAAGAGGTGGAATACCGGGAGCCTGTAGTCATAAGCAGTGCTACCACCACAAGATCTATAGTTCAGATGCCAAGACCATCTGTTATTCATCGACAGTCTGGTACTAAACGAGTCTTCCCCGTACCCGTACCCGTACCCGTGAGCCTGGGCGTGTGGGGAGACCTCGGGAGAAGGGCGCAGGCAGCCCAGGGGTGGGGGGACAGCTTTTCTTAGGACATGGGGCACCTGGCGGGCAGTGGGTTCTCATATGCTACAGGGCTTGCTGTCTTAGGTCGACGAAAGTCACTCCCAGGTATTGAACCGTCCGTTCTGTCCTATCTGGAAGTCGCCAGCCATCATTTGGCCACGCTCCCTTGTTTCCGAATGGGAATTGCGATTTCAGATAGTAGATCTGAGATTATTGCAGGCGACTTCCACTGTGTCCTTATTGCTCTCCCACCTCCTTCTTGCACAGCCCATCTCAGGTTCAGATCTCAAGCTCTGCGGCTGCTGACGTTGGCGACATCTCATTGCTTGCGCGTCCCTGCGATCACGACACTTTCGAAACGGGCCGTGATATCCTTGCACGCACATGGGTGATGGATGTCCCCTTGACAATCAATCCTCAAAAGTAACCGCTTGGGCATATTATTCCCTGGACATTTGCCTGGACATTTCCCTGGACATATTGAAAACGTCCCGGCGCCCTAGCTTCTTGCTGCATGTTTGTCCAATAGGGACGGCCGCAACTCCCATCTGCCGAGACTGAGACGATTGTCCAGTGCTGCCTGTGTGTCAATTCTGTGTGAGTGGGCCACCTGGCCCTTTCACGTCTTCCTTTCTCAACATGTCTGTCAAGCAGAGAGAGGTTGACGATGCGACCATGGGTGAGATCTGGGTGAGGGTAAAGAGGATCTTCGTGAAGCTGTGGGCCATGACTACACGGCGCATACGATACGCAGTCGCATTTGTCTCCTTCCTGTAAGACCCCCACTATACTTTTGCTCGTCGTGTGTGCCTCTATCGCATGGCTGACCACTAACCACCTACAGCGTCATCACAATAATACTCACGAGAGGCTTGGTGCAGAATGTCAACTCATATGTGACCATACCCAAGGTCTCACTCGAGTACGCCTCCGGGCAGAGGACACACTTCAACGAGTCCAAGGTCGCCCTACTGATCGAGAACCGCGCCAACCCCATCCTGGCGCCCCTGATGCTGCACTTCATGTCAGTCGTACCGCCTGACTGGCGCTTCCGCTTCATGGGTTCGGTCGAGTCCGTCGAGCACATCAACAAGTCAGTCGCCATCCGCGAGCAGGTCAAGATGGGCAAGCTCGACCTGACCTACATCCCCTCCAACATGTCCGTGTCCAGCCAGGAGGAGATATCCCGCTTCCTGACCAACCAGTGGATGTACGAGACCGTCCTAGCCCCGGCCGAGTGGCTCCTCATCTTCCAGACCGACTCCATCGTGTGCGCCAACTCCCAGCGCAGCCTCAACGACTTCCTCGAGTACGACTGGATCGGCGCCCCCTGGAACCCGGGGTCCCGCTTCGGCGGCAACGGCGGGCTCTCCCTCCGCCGCGTGAGCGCCATCCTCGACGTCCTGCGGTCGCAGGCGCGCGCCGACTTCTCCGAGGCCGAGGACGTCTGGCTGACGGAGCGCCTGGGCCACCGGCCGGGCGCGCGCATGGCCAACGCCACGGTCTCGCTCACCTTCTCGGGCGAGACGCACACGGGGAAGCCGACGCACCTCTCGTCCGACGCCGAGACGGCCCGCTACAACTCGACCCTCGAGGCCGCCGCCGAGGGCGAGCTCGTCCGGGGCATCGACGACTGGCGCGAGGGCTTCTACGAGCCCATGGGCTACCACACCGGCGGCGGCGGCTCCTACCTGCACAGCCAGGTCTGGGGCTCCCCGCGCCTGCGCAGGCACATCTGGGACTACTGCCCCGAGGTCAAGATGACCCTCGCCATGGACGTCGCCAGGTACGTGCCGGGGGGCTGTGGGGCCTACTGGAAGCGTGATACCGCCGCCCTGGATGGTGGCGTTGGTGACGAATACGCCGTGGACATGACCGGTGGGTCGTTCGGTGACGACCTGGGTTATGGCACCGAGATGATCGACGGCATCGAGTATCCGCTCCTGCCGGATGGCCTTACGCCCTTTTGAATTTCCCTTGTCTTTCTGGCCTTTTTGTCCCGCTACAGTGTGTTACGTACAAGAGTGTGCGAAATAGATGTGTGTGTGTACGTGTATGTGTGAGTGAGTGTTGTGGGAGTATAATGTCGAACCTCGGCAGTAAGCATTTGGTGTAATTGGCGTCTAAGTGTAATCTTTTAAGATGTGATGTATTCTTGCCTTGGAGTCACAGGACGGTGGTGGTATGGAGAACAAGGCCAGGCCAATCTAGATAGGTACGACCCGTCTGGATGCTCGTCCTGGTCTGTGGGGGTCCTCATATCATTCTCTCTTTTATAGGCGTCTTGGGGATCTGTTTGTTGTTTGTACTCAATTCCAAAGAATACCACCACTAGTCGCAGAAATTGCGGCATCGATATGATCAATCGTAACTCTCCTGACACTGCGTATATATTCAAACTGTCATCTTGTTTTAAAGTCGAGCCACGCAACGTTCGTAAACCTGTTGGGACGGAGGAGCCAGCGGCTTGACTGAGTTGTAATTTGCTTCATTCTCTACTCTCTGTGCTTGATCTGGGAAGCCTGGGGATGACCCGGATGAGTTACATGATATTGTGTTCGTACAGCACTATTTATTGTACAAGGCCCAGAAGTGGGCCATTTTCCCTCCCATCCTTGCTTTATCTATGCTTCATTGAATTCTCTTTCCTTTGTAACATACAGTGAAGTCAGTTTCTCTTCTCTCCGAGAAAGACTGTCAATTCTCTCGTCCCAAAATGATAATACGCCCATAAAGTATGGCTTCTCGATCGTACACAGGACCCACCCCAAATCACGCAGGCTGGCGCAACTAGCCGCCCACCACGGCACCCACCACACCCGCCAGCTCCGAGAAGAGTACCCCCTTGAAGACGGTCTCACCGAGATCCGCCGACCAGTGCCCTCCCTTCTTTAGCCTCTCCCGCCAAGCGTGTTTCTGCTCCGGCGCCAGGTCCTCCCAGCGCCGCGCGGGACCGTGTGCGAGCTCGTCGTGCTGGCCTGCTACCTCGACTTCGTGGCCGCCGGCGTCCAGGACAACGACCGGTTCCTCCAGACCCCTGGCCTGGTCTTTCTCGTGCAGGAGCCTGGCCAGGAAGCCGCTGTTCGGGGGCAGCACGCCCACAGGTACGGAGTGAATGCTCGAGGGCAGCCACTTGTGCCCGCCGACTCTGGGCTCCGAGAGACCCTTGACTTCGAGCACGCCCTGAAGTAGGACGCCTAGGAGGGCTACGACAACGGTGATGAGCAGTAGCACACCCTTGATGCTCGGGGCTCGGCTCTTCGCTGCGACAATGTACCGCGGCTGTCTGGGCGGCCCACCCCTCCTGATGGGCGTTGCGGGATCGATGAACTTCTTGAGTGGTATGCTCTGCACCACGACCGTGTTGCTCACCGACGTACTCGCCAGCTTGAGGTGCTGCACCCTGCCGGTACTAGTCTTGGGCGGGGTGAAGTGGCTGAAGCCAAGGTTGGTAATCATGGCAGCATGAACGCCACTCAGAGTGCGCAACGGGAGCAGGTTCGCAAGCAGGTCGACGTTCCCGGAAGACCGGTAGTCGAGTGTGTACAGGTGTACCGCCAGTTCACTTGTAACGACGGCGACCACAAACTGCGCATCGCCCTGTTTTGCGCCTGGGGTGTTAACGGGGCTGAGGTTTGCGACGGCGAGACCCGTTGCCTTGGCGCCTTGTCGCCTGGGGAGTTTAGCGTTAACGGCTATCCGGGTGCTGTCCTCCGGCTGCCCGGGCTTGGGGAGGCGAAAGCCGTACAGGACTACGCCGCTGGCCCTGGGCAGGTTCGCGACGGCAACGACGAAGTGGGGCGCCAGGTATCGGATGCAGCGGAGGGCAGGTCGCAGGCCGGAGCTGTCGTCGTTGGGGACGGTGTAGATACGTTTGGGCTCGGACTGTGCGTTGCCAGTCTTGGGGATGTCGAGAGAGTAGATGTCGTAGTCGGTGCAGTATATGATCTGGAATGTATCCTCGCTCGCCTGTATTACATCCAGGTCCACCGCCTCTTTCTTTATGTCCAGAACCTCCCTGACCTTGGGCGTGACGTCGTTATCAGCGGTGACATCGAACAGGGCGATTTGCGCTTCGTTCGCGATTCCCGTCGCCACTGCACCGAGCTGCGGTGCTCCGGGATAAGGCTGCGACAGTCTCAGCAGTCGCTGGTATGTATCTGGACTGTTGGTCGTAAACAGCTGTGCCCTCGAGACCTCGGAGACCTTGGGTCCAAGAACCGACCGTGCCTTAGACGGTGGTTCCACGCTGAAAGTGCGCAAGTGCTCGTTTATGCCCTTCTTCTGGTCTTCCGGGCTCGAGTTGATTCCTGCGTATAGGAGCGTGGCCTTGCCCTTGCGCTGACCAGCGACAAGATTTTGAACATTGTCCTCATCACGGCTTAGTGCGACCTCGCCAACCGAGGTCAGATTCTCAAGGGATGAAACATCGAGTAGGGATATTTTGTTGCCCACGCCGGTCTTGCTGGCGCCTCCGCCACCACCTACAAAAAGGCGGCTTGAGTCTTGGGGGTCGAAATCGCAACCGTAAATGGGGTAATCGAGCTTGATCTTGGATTCGGGAAAGGGTGCCATTGTGGTGTGGGCGGCATGAACCGACAGACCTGGTTCTTAGAGGGTTTACTGTCTTTCCGTAAGTCGGCCGGGACAAGATCGATTTCTGGATGTCTGAATGCGACAGAATGCAGTTCCTAGGTATCGTGTTTACAGGATGGGTTCTAGGTATGCGATACTCGAAAGGTGGGCGAGGAGACTGGAGGAAGATTAAGCGTGGATGCAAGTGACTGCGAAGGAGTGAAGGACGTTGTACGTGAGAGCGCAAGCTCAGAACTTGGCATCATCATCGCTTGGGAAAGGACAGATGACGATGCCAGCTACAAACAAATCGGCAAGTGCAAGGGGGGCTTGTAGGCTAGTACCTAGGTAGGGTGGCCTCCAGGGCTGGATGGCAGGCGAGGGTCCGGGTTTAGTGGCTGGAGGGGCCCAATGCCCCGCTGGACAGGGAATGGCTCGTGGACTACCACCACCGGCAGGTACCTGATTATTTGTTGGCGAGACATCAAGCATCCAAGACTGGTCATGAGAATGGTGCACTGCAATGACGGTTCATACATTCTGTACTGTACAATCTGTGTATCCCGAAAGGCCACCAGCTCCTCCGCCGATGGACAAACAGCCTCGACTATGACTGCATGTTCAAGTGAACCGCCTTGATGTGGTAGTAACTTGCCAGCCCGGCCTCGCCCAGCTCCCTCCCAATACCAGACTGCTTCACTCCACCAAATGGGATCCTGAAGTCAATGTCGTTGCTACTGTTGATCCATACCATGCCCGCTTCAATATCGGCCGCGACTCTGTGAGCCTTGGTCAGGTTCTGCGTGAAGACCGCCGCGCCCAATCCATAGTACGTGTCGTTCGCGAGCGCAACGGCTTCCTCCTCTGTCTTGAATTTCACAATCGTCACGACAGGCCCGAAGATCTCCTCACGGAACACCGTCATGTTCGGCTGCACGCTGGTGATCACAGTAGGGTGGATGAAGAAGCCCTTGCCCTTTACGGGAGCTGGCTCACCGCCGAGTGCGATTGATGCACCCTCATCCCTTGCCGACTTGATGAAGCCCAACACTGTGTCGTACTGCTGCCTTGTGACCTGGGGTCCCTGGAAGGTCGTCTCTTCAAAGGGGTCACCGACGACTGAGATCTCCTGGATGGTGGACTTGAACTTCTCGATGAACGTGTCGTAGACATGCTCTTGAACAAGTACACGCGACGTTGCGCTGCAAATCTGTCCCTGATTCGACATGATTCCGCTGTGTGACCATTTCGCGGCAAGGTCAAGGTCAGCGTCGTCGAAGATAATAAGTGGTGACTTGCCACCAGTTTCCAGGGTAATGTTCTTCAAAGTTCCCGATGCCATCTTCATGATCTCCTTGCCCGTCGCGGTAGAGCCGGTGAAGGCCACCTTATCAACATCCAGGTGTTTGACGAGCGCAGCCCCAGCTTCCTGACCAGAAGTTAGTACGAAGATATACCGCAGATGTCCAGCACGGGGTCACTTACCCTGCCATAGCCATTGATGACATTGATGACACCAGGAGGGAATCCGGCCTCCGCAATGTGCCTGGCTAGGACCAGCATCGACAGAGGAGTCTGCTCAGCGAGCTTGAGCACCACCGTATTACCGCAGCACAGTGCCGGTCCCAGTTTCCAGCCTGCCATCCCCAATGGATAGTTCCACGGGATGATTTGCCCACAGACGCCCAGAGGCTGCTTCAGTGTATAGACAAACTTCTGCGGGCCAACGTCAATGACTTGACCGAAGTTCTTGTCCGCGTAGCCAGCATAATACCTCAGCACGTCGGAGACCTCTTTAACATCCTCGTTGAGTGCTACACCGTACGGCTTTCCATTGTCAACGGCCTCCACTGTGGCCAAGATTTTGGCGTGTTCGTCGACCAGGTCTGCCAACTTGTTCATGAGGCGGCCGCGCTCTGTGCCGGAAAGCCCCTTCCATGCGGGGTTGTGGAAGGCCTTGCGGGCAGCTGCTACAGCGAGGTCGACATCATCGACCGTGGCAGCGTAGACGGAGGTGATCTCTTCTTCGGTGCTGAGAAAGAAGATGTCAGAAGACAGTTGACACTCGAGGCCAGGGCAGTGTGCGGATGGTGCTACTTACGCCGGGTTGATGGACGTGATCTTCTGCTCGTTGCTGGACTTGACGAACTCCCCATTGATGTAGAGGCCCAGGGGCTGCAGCCACTTCGTGCCATTGGGAGCAGTGAGCTCGACTTCCAGTTGAGACATCTTGGACGCGGTAGAGAAAGATAACGAGATGAGTTGGGAACAGAAGGGGTGAGGCAGTTTCCGGCTTGCCAGTAACCTACGAGAACTTGCGCCTGATAAGGTCAAGAGACAAGATTGGAGATGTGTGAAGCACGAGGAAGACACTAGTGTCAATGGCGAAGAAATTCTCGTGGCCATCGCGTTCTCTTTTATTTATACTGGAGACTTCTGCATTCAAACCCCTCTGCCCCTCCTCGACAACCGAACCCCCTCACGGACAATGGGATGCGACATCGCCCGCTGACCTTTCCTAGTCGGGACGCCGAGGATGGTGATCAAACCCATTGGTGGATAGAGACTAGCAGGAGCGTTCCCATCACCAATCGTGATTGAATGTCAGTGTCACATCTATTCACCCAATGCTCCAGCAGCAGCATCACGCCGCACGGGATGCAGAGCCTATCGTGTGTAAGTAGGTGGCTCTATTCTTATCTGTCAAAACCCGACCCCGACTTTTGGTTGGTATGGGGTAAGTGAAGTGCTGTGAGCGGGGAGCTGGTGGGTGGCTTGGCGGGGGTTTGGCGGGGAAGGACTGGCAGCCTGGCCCACCAAAATACATAATATGGTGACTTTCTGTTATCGAGGACCAGTTGACATGCTCGGATTTATATTAACCGTGGAGCCTCACTGGGAGCCCCTTGACCTCTTATCCGCCACCTGGCCGTCTGGGGATACCGGATACCTTTACAGTAGGTATGCAGGGGTTCCGGTGTGTACAGATTCGTAAGCATGCAGGGTCAACCCTTTGCCGGGGCAGGGCCGAAGTGCTGCGTATCACCGCGTGATAGAATTGCTCCTTCAGGCAAGCCGTTCCTCCGGGCGGTTGCGTGCATCTTGGCATCGGGTCCAGACATCGCCAACAACCTCATTTTGTTCTACATATCATCGGGGCCGGAGACACTTTCACTGCATTTCATCTCAGGACATGAAGGCTTTTCGCAAGCGAGTCTTTCACTACCTACCTAGGTAGGTGGAGAGAGGGGCTGGGAGAAGCCTCCTCTGAGCCCATAATACTCCGGGGCTGCCCCTGTATCTAACAACTAGTAAGTTACCTAGGTACCTAAGTACATGAGTCAGCACGGACCGACCAGTCTAGGCCATATTCGGTAATGGTACCACTTTCTATCACGTACGTCACCCTTTTGCCATGTATCTACCCAGCCCAGCCAGCCAGCCAGCCAGGAAGCCAGGAAGCCAGGAGTCTAAATTTGGCCCCGGCTTGCGTCGCCGGTTTGACATAATCTCCTGCGAAACCGGTCGAGCACTCTCAACATCAACCCAAATTTAACCACTCCGTGATCATTCTCGTGACTCTCCATTTGCACGCGATCTCCGGCGCCCCCACCCCCCCGATCTCCCGTTCCTCCTGTCGTCGTTCAAGTTCAAGAACGAGCAGCTTCATGGCATACTCTGCTTTCTGCGTCCTTACATCGTCAAGATGATAACCAGCTCCGGACAACCCGTAGGGTCTGAAGTCTTCTCACTGATCGCACTGCTTGTCTTCTCCGCCATCGTACTCCTGATCCTCCGTTATTACCTTCCGCTCCGAACAACGCCCGCATATGTTCTTGTCACAGTATTCTTCGCGTTATGGCTACCAGCAGCCATCGTGCTGCTTGTCCCAATAGACTTGGCATCCAGCGCCATCACAGATGACGAGGCAACGAGGGGTATCTGGCTGCCGCAGAGGGTGATACAGATATGCTGGCGCATCGCCTACTGGCTTACTTTCACGCTCACATGGTAAGTCTGTCCGTCTTTGGTTTCTTGCATCAGTTCTGACTGAGATTCACGCAGGTTTATCCTCCCCATTCTTGCCGAATACTCCGACGCCGGATACCGAGATCCCAAGGGCAAGCTGTTGTACTCGCTACGATCCAACGCCCAATACCATGCCATGGTCTTTGGCCTCGGGCTAGTCGCCCTGATCTATGTGTTCTCTGTCTACGGAGTACACCTCGACTCTCTCAAAAGCCCCATCATGGCTCTTGCATACTGTTGGGGTCTTATACTGGCCATCTATCTCATGGGTCACGGGCTTGTCAGCATACCCCGCCGCCTGATTCGCAATGCCGACATCCATGGTCGACTGCGCCGAATACAAGAGGCAGCGCCCAAGTTGCATGAGAAGCTGGAAGAAGCGGAAGTAGACCTAGAGGATCTCGAAATCCAGGTGGCCGAGCTGAGCCAGCGCAAAGTCGGCTCCGCAACTGAATACCAGGACTGGATTGAAGAGCTGATGGACCTCACCAAGCTTTCGGAGGAGGAACAGAGGTCGAGCACCGGCATTGGCTCTGGCATCACTAGGCGCATACCTACTGTCATCACCGAGAAATTCATGGCGGAACTCACGAGAGAATTGGTCCGAGCGAGGCACACACGCTCCCGGTATGCCAACGAGTGGAATCGTCTGTTGCGCAGTGCCGCTGAGACACAGGCCATATTGGACTCCGCGGCTTCGAAAAAGCTCGACTTTGGGAGGGTGTCACCCCATGCCTCGTGGTTGGATCGACTGTCCATCCTCACCCCCTACACGAGATATGTGCTCCATTTTCACATTGTGCCGACCTTGATGCTCTGCTTGGGTGGTCTTTTGGCCCTTGCCTCAGCATGCATTGTCTGGTCTGAAATCGTCAAGGTCGCAACGCTTCCCTCCAGACTCTCCATCATTCGCTTGACCGTGGTGCATCACTGGACCGGTGACACGGGACAGGTCGGCTTCGCAGGGCAGATGATCGCGGCTCTTTGGATATCATATATGTGTGCTGCTGCTTTGATCTCCATCACTGAAGTCAAAGTTTGGCGCGGTCGGGCCCTGGTTTACCGAAACACTGCCCACGAGTCGGCCTTCTGGTACGCGTCCTACGTTGCCCGGCTCAGCGTTCCACTATCTTACAACTTCATCACCTTTTTGTCTAAATCGATATACGAGAAGACACGGTTCTACTACTTCCTTGGCCGACTCATCGATCTCACTCCTTTAGGAGAATGGTTCAATAGGCTCTTCCCTCTTTTCATCCTCGTCCCCATGTGCGCCACTCTCTTCGGCTTCTATGGCAAGGTCAAGCGTACCATCGGTCTCGCCGACATGCTAGAGGGCGAAGAGAGCGGGAGAGAGCTCGGATCCGGGGCGACCTCATGGCGAGAAGGGCGCGATCTCATCGAACGCGAGCTGAATGGCACTACGATACACAGATCCAGAGAGTCCGCAGGTGGAGTTGCCAACGGTGGTGCAGCCACAAGAGCTGCCCCCGTACGATCGATACCCGGCGCGTCAAGACGACCAGGAGCTCCAACAACGCCGCTGGGAACGTCTCCCAATATTCATAGGGTGGGCTCGCCCTCGATCGCCGCAGCTGGTAATAACTCGAGGAGTATCGGGCAGAGGCAACACACCGCGCTGGGGGAGTTAGATGATGAGGATGACAATATATTCACCCAATTAGGGCACCGTATCAAGAACACGGTTGATACGATGGACAAACCCAAGTGGCTGCAGGAGATTGGCCAGGGCATAAAGAAGCCGAAGTGGATGGGCGGAGACGATGAAGAGGAAGGGCCATCCCAACCTAGGGCTGGCGGTGACCCGGATTTGCGGCGTTGGTTTGGAGGAGAGGGAGATGGGCGTATAAGGCTCTGAATCACCATATGGAATAGCATATAAGGCGTTTCTTGAATAATGTTAATACCATTAATTAGATTGGGTTCAACTCCGTTCGTCAAGTCTCCGTCATCCGTGGCGGGACAAGTCAGGTGGGAATTTGCTTGATATCCCCACGTCTGAAATAAGGATTTGCTACGACGATAGGCCGGAAACTCTCATGTGCCAGGACCATGAGCTTGGGCAAGGGCGAGCATGGTGATGAGGCTGGGTGTGGGAGGAGGGGCGGTTGTGAGACAAACCCAGGGTTATACCCTATCTTTCTGCTCGAAGGATTTAGCCTTCAGCATGCGCTATCAGATGGCAGGATGCCTTACACAATAGATCAGAACCTCTTGCTTTACCTATGTTTTGCGCAACGATTGTGAGACCTCTACGGCAAGGACGATAGACTGTTGCTTCACGCATTGATGACTGCTACAAAACATCTCTATGGTGCTGTTTCCGCCACGCTGAGACCCACACTTCCAACTCAGAGATTTGGCTCGCAAGCTCATACAAATCAACTTCTCCGGAATCCAGATACATCACAAATCCCTTTGCACATTGTGAATTTGCAACCCTTTTCTTAGCGCGCATCACTGTTGCCCGAACAACATCGACAGCTTGAACCCTTGCGTTCGGCCCTGCAATATGTCTGCGCAACAAAGCCAGGACGCGGCCGCCCCGCCGGATTCCATGATAGATGGCGAGCGTGGAAGGTCATACTGGCAAAGTAAGTCGCAACTGATATCGCCTTGATATCACAGACGTCTTGCGCCCCCTCCCCCCTCTCCACCCTTCGCCCCTATATATAATTTCGTCTGTTATCCTATTGGAAGGACACATGCATATGTACATACATACTTGCGCGTACTTGGGCTATAGCTAAGCCGTTTCTGCAGCCGTCGATGCCGATGTGAACGGCATGCTGGGTGGGTTCCCATATGTCTCTAAAGTAGACCTACAGGGATCGAGGAACTTTCTTGCCAAGTTCGGCATCGGGACGAAGGAGGGCCAGCGCAGGATCAACGCGGCTCTCGAAGGAGGTGCAGGGTGAGTCGAGTTTCCCTACACATTCACAGTCAGCGTCCCCCTGTTTAACCCCTGGCTCTCGGAGGCCGTCGGTCCAACAACATGTTCAATGGTCTATCCCAGCACAACTCCATTCCCAATTTGACATCTTTTCACGGAAGTGTAGGCTAAGATTTTGATCGCTTTCCTATATATTAGCATTGGCAGGATCACAGAAGGACTCTTGCTCAATATAGCACTAGAGATCGATGTCGTGGAGCCGATAGCCAAGTTCACCGAGGCACTGTCCAAGAAATCAGGTGTACGGCAGGTCTTCAATATCGGACTGGAAGAGTGGCAGCCCGGTGAGGACGTGAAGTACGACCTCATATGGAACCAGTGGTGTGTGGGTCACCTCACAGACGAACAGTTGGTCCAGTATCTGGAGAGATGCAAGACGGTCCTGACCCCTGGCGATGGGCTCATCGTGGTCAAGGAGAACACCTCGACCAGTGGCGTGGACCTATTCGACGAGGAGGACAGTAGTGTTACAAGGTGAGGACATGACCAGACCCCTTCGTGGGGTTATTTCCTTCCGTATCGACCAGGAGTCTTCTGACAACCAATGAACAGGACCGAGAACAAGTTTCAAGATATCTTCAAGACGGCTGGCCTCAAGCTTGTCAAGGCTGAACTACAGCGAGGGTTTCCGAAGGAGCTGTTCCCGGTGAGGATCTATGCCTTGAAGCCGCAGGAGTAAGGATCTATCTGCGTCTGGGCGTGAAGGCCCTGCCATCATAGCACCTGAGCACATGCTATGCTCATTCCAAGATGCGATTGGCAAGCAATTAATGTAACGTCGTCCCCCGGCTGAGTTCTGAGGAAGCCTGTGGCGGTATGGCCGACAAGGTTTCTTGACGAACTTTGTCACCGACTGTATGGCCCTTTCAGGAGCCTTGGCTGCTCTGTCATGAGTTACATGACTTCAAAAAATCTCCGGCCTCAACCTTAGGAGAAAATAAGCACAGTATACTTCCGCAGAATGTCACAAACTGCATGAGCAGGTACTGAGTACTCCGACCCTCGCAGTCACATATGCCATACTAGAGTCGTATCAGATGCGTCTCAAATCCGCCCTCCCGTCCAAGGGTGCCTTACACCTTGCAAATAAAGTTTTCCGCCCCAGTAGGCGTCACACTGTAGATCTCTTGGCGAAATCCTCCGGGACGTCGATCTGAGGTCACCAAACCCAAAGTCTATTTCAAGTCTCGTCCCACATTGCCGGTGTGGGGGGCCGGCTGAGTTTTAACCTGACACACGGTGAATCATCTATAGTGCAGCCCTGACGAGTCACACTGATATATCGATCCACGCAGGCGGTGCCGATAACGACGCGACACAGTAGTCGAGGGTTCGCGAGGTGCTTCAGTGAAGCTCGACATCGATATGGGCAAGGGCGACAGCAGCAGAGCTTCGCATCGAAGTCGTGACGAAGGCGGATACTGTACCTATGTCTATAATGAGTCCGAGCAGCACTGGCCCTGACTTGAATTGATAGGTATATCGCGCAGGTGATCAGAGAGCCATAGCCATAGAGTCCACATCCTCTCCTGACCATCGACTCGTCCTTGGCGTCCTTCAAGCCAGGCGGCGAGCCCCTGAAATCGCCAGCTGGTGAAGGGGGGGGGGGGTTGTTGTGGAGTTCGTTCCATTCGCTGTCGAGGTGGACAGCTCAGAAAAGGTTTTCAGCTAGATTGATGGTGGGAGAGCTTGTCTAGGGACACGAAAGGAGCCCGATGACAAGGGTACTACTCTTCGCCTCTCTTTTCCCGTGGAGGAAAGCAGGCGCGCGTAGGGGCTCTTCCCGGCCGAGCTTGGGGGTTACAAAGCGCCACCGAAAGGTCTCGTGTTGGGAGCAGGCCGGACAGGTATCGTTTGCTGTTGGCATGGCCGGAGGGGGTACCCTCCGCACGTGGCGGCTGACTCTGGGGGCTCATCCTACTCCACCCAGGGCTGAGGCGGCGCGAGGTCTGACTGTGGCTGCAGAGCTCGTGGGTAGGACAGGGTCGACGGCGCTGTATGGGCGTCATCATCGTGTTGTGGCTCCTCCTCGACCTTGTATCTCTGGTGGCGCAGCAGCCACGATGTGCATGTGCATGTCAACGTGGTCATTGACTCCAGCATATCGAGGTATCTCTCGATCCATCCCCTTGCAGGGTCCCTCCGGATATCGTTTTCGATCATTCGACTTCACCGGTGCCACGCCGTCTTACTGATCTCCCAAGTGTACGCAGAACTGCTACCAGGGTTGGCTTCACAGTTGGATCCGAAGCACCATATTGCTCTCGGGCAACCTTTCGTGTGGATATCGAAGTGTTCTTGGTTGGTGGCGGAGGTGTCTCTACATCGGAGCCTGTCTTGCCTTTGTTTCCGCTCTTTTCCTCCTCACTAAGTCGACTGCTCTTCCGCGGTCCAGCAGTCTGCCTGTGTTATTGACCGGGGGGTTGACATGTGAGTATTGCATAATCCGAATTGTTACACTTCATCTTGAGCATAGGTGGGTCCCATAGATTTCCCAAGCCAGCCTCGCCCGCGTTTCCTCTGCCTCGGATTCTTTGATCTTCATCTAGTCGCGTTCAGTCATATTTCCGCGAATCTCGGCTCTCTGGTAATCTCGCCGAAAGCCAATCCTCTGTTTCCTCCCAGCCCTCTCCTCTCTAGTAGTCTTGGACTGTGTCTTTCTGTGGGCGGCATCCCTGATCGTGCACTAAGCCGGATCTTCTCTGGAAGCGCGTAGCAGACTCTGCAGGCCTCTCGCCCGAAACACTCCTCCGGGTGCCAGATCATGGGCGATGTTACCCAATGAAGGACACACCTTTGCCATGCGATTGACCCTGGTCTGGCCTAAGAACTGTATACGCATGGGAACCGAGCCTTTGCCCGATTGATGGCCGATGAACTTGTCCCTCACGTCCATGGGCGTCAGTTATTTCAAGCTCTCTTTTCACGGTTCGCTTTGTCAGTGTATACAATATATGTTTCTGGGGAAGCCTGATACTCCAGGTAAATCGTGTGTTAGTGCATGACGGAGTCGCATCTGCGCACTGGAGTAGGTGACGGAGTGTGTTGTCATTTTCACACTCACAACTCACCTCCTTGAGACCGCAGTCTGAGGTCAACGGCCTGGATATTGATCCCCTTAAAACTCTTACGCTGGCGTGCACAGACATCTGGAACTAAGTGTGTGTGTGTGGCGGGGGGAGGGGGGCAAGGGGGACAGGTCTCGTTCAATATAAAGCATATACGAGGTTGCCTACACTAACGAGATAGCAATCCTCTCATAGTAATTACGAGTACGCATCGTGGCTTTACGGGTAACCATACAAGTCGGAAATAGAATGTTTTCCAGGCTGGTACCTTTGATCTCACTCCTACAAGTCGCTCGGTAATAACCCTATATAACCCCTCCAACTCGAATACCATTCTCTCATCCACACTCTATTTCAACAGCGCGCCAACTGGCACTACGCTCCTGATCAAGAGCCCAGCTTGAACTTGAAAGGCTCCAGTCCCGTGGTACCGACATCGACCCTGAACAGGGCACCACCCAGCTCCTTGCTCCTCCCCTCACCACCATCATCGTTCGCCGTCGTGATGAACAGCTCCGTCCCCACGAACTGAACGCACGTAATGTTCTTGGTCGGCAGGTTGATCTGGCCGATGAGCTTACCCTCGGGCGAGATCTTCAACACGCGGCTCTCGCCGTAGACGGCGTGCCACACGTTACCGTCGACATCGACCCGGTGGCCGTCTGGCTCGCCTTGCCCGTCGTGCTTGTAGAACACGCGGTGGTTCGACACGCTGCCATCGGTAACGTTGTAGTCATAGGCGTTGACGACGCGGCTGGTAGAGTGCGTGTAGTACTGCGTCTTGTAGTCGGGAGACCAAGAGATGGTGTTGGGGATCTTGAGGTCTGGTATGACCTTCTTGGTCTCCGAGGGCTTCTTCCTCTCGTCAAAGAGGTAGATGCCGCCTGTTCTCGTGTCAGCTTAAACGTACCTAGGCCATTCACCCCGGCTCATGTGATTTAACGGCATGAGTGCAGCTCCGCTTTATCCTTGCCTGCGCAGCCCGGGTACGTAGAACGACAACACCCCAGTCAATTGTCGGGGTGGAAGACCGAAGACGCACCTTCAGGTTGAATGTCTCCCAGGCCGAAATCCGTCATGGAGCCCAGCCAGAAGCGACCATGAGGGTCGACTCCACCGTCGTTGCTCCTCAGGCGTTCATTCGCCTGCCCGTCGGCCGAGGCAAACTTTGAGAGATATTCATATTTCCCCGTCTTGCGGTCCAGAAGCGCGATGCCGTATTTGACGCCGATAAGTATCTTCTCCTGCGGGTCAATCCCCTCCACGTCCGCGGTGACTGTCACCGGCGTGTCCAGCTGGATGGTCTTGACCGAGCCCGGGCCCTCGGTTAGAGACACCGAGTGCACCCGCTGGTTGATAATATCCACCCATCGCAGGCTGTTGGTCGCCTTCTCAAAGTAGGGACCCTCCCCGAGCTTGGAGTGAAGGTTCAAGTATGGCTCCTCCACGTTCCACTCCTGGAAATTTCCGCCCGCAGCCATGATGTCTGATCAGAGATAAAAGGGCCGTTTGGATGGTCGTCGGGTACGTCAAACTACGGGATGACACTTAGCTGCTGCGCTTGTGTCCGCGTCAACGGTGAAAGGGGTCACGGCAGATGTCAAGTCTGACGCAGTGTCACAGTTGGCCCGTCCTCTAGTGAGATGCCTTGGTCAGAGCTCTGATCGAGTCGGTTGAGGTACCGACCTGTATAGCTTGCTGCTCAGTGGTGGTGTGGTACCTTGCACTGCGACGGCAATAACACCACGTCGAGATGTTTGACCTATCAGAATCGTCTTCGAGGTGTTCCAATGGTTGAGTTCAGGCCAGGTCTTGGCAGGATGTGCTACTTATTCTAGTCGAGTCTGGCGTTGCGCTTCTCAGATCTGATTCATGCGGTCTGCGTCGCACTGTCGTGAAGTTCAGTTCAGTTCAATCGATCACGCAACATGCGGAGATGGAAGCACCAGTAACAACCCCGCTGGAGGACAAGATGACAGATAAACACTCAAGGGCTCGTTGCGTTGAGCAAAAAGCGGGCCTCGAATCCCGTAGCTTCACCGGGTCCCGCTTGTCGCCCGGGACACGGAACATCTGAACGCATTCAGGGCGGAGCAGTGGGAGATGTCAATTGTCGGTGGGAGTCTCACGCGTCGAAAATCTCCGTCAACAACTGCTCCAAGTTCGCAATTTCCCAATTGAGAATGCATGATGCCCTCACGGCTGTCCGCCGCGTTTGCTTCGCGCAATGGGGGATGGACCATGCTAGTGTCATGGCAACTTTTGCCTGGTACGACACCCATGTAGCTCATCTTAGTCAACCCACCATCGGTAGGCTTTGCCGCCCTCACATCCAGGCAAAATAATGATCGCCTCACTCGTGATTTCGTGCCGACCTGGTAACTTGTCGAGCACCCAGGTACGTGTCGCCTGTGGTTGGCTTCCCGGGTTTGAGCAGAACGTGCGACTGCATTGGGGACGATATCTCAAAATAGACATTGGATCAATGGCTGACCATTTCAGTTTGATGAGGCTGCTGTCAAGTTACGTACTAGTCACCCCACCACGTTCGTGACAGCAAGGTGGCTTGTCCATAGCAGTACGGATACCGCGGTTCCGTGACGTTGTGCAGTGCCTTGCAGTAGCTGTGAAGCTATACGGCGACAAGGACGGTGCCCAGGGCGCGGTCAGCAAGTACAAGGGCGCCACGGCACCTAAGACAATTGACGGTGACCTGGCAGCCTGGTTGCTGGTTGCTGGAGATTCGTGCGGCCAGTGGTTGCTTCTTCTATGGCTCCTGCAGCTGCGGAAGTCGCCTCGAAGAAAGGAGCTCCCCGGGAAGCACCAGAGCCCTATGTCTTGGTTGATCCTGGAACAGCTCCTGCTGCTCAGACATGCAGAAGAAATGTGATGAGTTACCAGCCCCTATCTCGCACAAGACAACATCCTCAAGGATCCCGCTGATGAGTGTCATGACCGAAGACCCTTTTCTCCTCCGATGTGACCGAGGGCACAGCGTCAAGACTGCCTGAACCCGTCAGTCACCTGTGCCTTGCCGATCTGTGCCCGGCTCTTGATCCTGATTACCTGTATGGAAGCGCCGGCCGGGGAAATTTCGATTTTGGTCCCGTTAAGACACGCAGGGTTGTATTGTTGGAGGCTGTGTTACAGCGCGGGAGCACGCATCAAGTCCCGAGTCCAGAGATGAAGTGGTGGCACGAGCACCGTCCCGAGCAAGGCACGGAGCGTATTCTGATCAATCGCCCATCTATATCTCGGTAAGCTGGCGGAAGGAGAGCCTGGGTGGTGAGTGGGCTACACGATATTGTGTAACTGGTCATAAACTACCGGTGAAGGCTGATATTAAGCCGGCCAATATAGCCCCTTTCCTGCGGGGGACACGGTTCGCCATTTGCGCAAGAAAGACGGATCTCGTCATCTCGCTCTTCCAATCTATCTGGATATGGCCCCGTGCCCCATCCCATGCACCTATCCATGCCTTGCGTGCTGCATGCCATACCTGCAACACATCTCATCCACCACACCCACCTCCACGGGCACGTTGAACGCCCAAGCTCCCTTCCGGTGGTACGTTCCTCGACTCCATCTAAGCCAGCCCGAGTCGTTGGTGGCAATCGATGGCCCTTGCCCCAAGAGAAGCCGTCTCAGCTCTTCCGGTGGTTTAGCTCGTCTGGGGTTGTGACGTCGAAATAGATACGAAGAACTGGACCCGGTAGAGTTGCCAGCCAGGCACCCCTGGCCTGATAGCCGGCTACTAGCGAATGAGCTGCTTGTGGAAGGGGACGGGGCACGGGGGACGGCCCGCGCGCGCGCGCGCGTTACGGTCAACTGTTCGTCAACAGGGACATGGCTTGTAGAGGCGTGGGAGGTTATGGGCACCTGCAGCTAGACTTGCACGGCCCCGAGGGCGTCCCCGTCAACCAGTGTTCTAGTGTTCATGCTGATGACCGCCTTGGCGATCCCTATTCTATTGGGGCCGAGCGTTGCAAATGTTATCATCGGAGGGGGAGACTTGGCTCCGTGACCCGCGATTGACTTGGTCCTTTGAGTTTCGCAATAATGTCCTGATCTGGAACCATGTGCCCGTTGCCGTCTCTGGTTCACGCAATCTCCGTGAGCAGACCATCACCCCAGCCGATATGACTTGGTCGTTGGGAGATTAGCGAAGTGTGGAGACGCTATATTGTTCTTTTGATTTTTCTCTTCCTCTTTGCTCTAACCCGTTCCCGGCCACGCGACGCCCTTGTCGCTGTACGCAGTACATTGCACCCGCGGGGTCAAGGTTTCCAGCCGGACCCGCGTATTGAAACCGTATTGAAATGAGACAAGCTCTTGTCACAAAGGTCTACGCGACAACCGACGCCAGCCACTCCTAGTTGCCCGGCTTCTGGTCCGAGGCTAATGTCGTAATATTGCACAGTATCGACTCCAGCAGTGGCCATAGTTACACTGGATGGCATACCGTCGACGAGGAATTGGACGGTATAGTGAGTGTACCCGGACAGTACGTTCCGGGCAGATGAAATTACTGGAAAGGGTGTTCCGGGCCGCGTTTTGGGCCGCAGATGCTTTTGACGAGGTTGCATAGGTACCTAACCTGCTGTGCATGTATGTAAACCATAACAGCCTTACAAAGGTTCCAGGTGATGGTGCAGATGCATAGCACGAGCGCGGCGGTCGACAGTACTGTGCACGCAGTACGGATTCATACATCCCTTACATAGAGATGACCTCCAAATGACCCAGTGTTAGTTGGCAGGGAGTTTTGATGAGCCGGCATGCAACCCTGACCAACTAATAAGTGGCCTCCACCATGGACGTTGACCTGCAGAAACCGAACGGCGTTCAAGCCTGGCGCTAGAAATGGAGCGAATCCGGTTCGAGCGGAGAATAATAATTGCCGCATGGACAAACGGTACGGTATTTCGAAATCATCCTTGGTCCTTGGGGCTTTGGTCCCATCTTAGCCGCAGGTCATCTATGAGAAGCAAGGGGCCGCCCAGTGTGAGTGGTTCGGGGCTGCAGCATGACGAGGAGCCTTTGCTTTTCTTTTCGGCGTCGCCTCACCTGGAACCTCGGATCCAGGCCGTTGGGACTTGGGGCCGTGGCATCGCAGCATCCCGCATAAAGTGGCAGTCCTAACCTTCCTAGGCAGACACGGGAATGCAGTGGCCTTTGAAATATTGTGTAGTCTACTAGCATGAACATGAGGAAATAAGGAAAACATTCCATCGGACGTCGTCGGGAACGCCACAGACCAGGCTGGTCGGGATTCGGAACAAGGTACTATGATCGACGATCGGGTTTGGAGATCATAGGGACAATGTACTGTAGCAGGTCGTCATGACGGTCTCCGCCTCCTCAACCTTCTTTGCCGCCTTCTAAGGTTGCTTGCCAGTGGAAGTGTGGCCATGAATAGACGAGCCCGAGATGAGATATCTTGGACGGGGATAGTGTCGCTGCTAGGCCGGACTTTCATTTCTTCTCAAAGGCCAAAGTCAGAGCTAAATGGATAACCCCGGATGAAATTCATCTGAGACCATCCTGCAATTCCTGGGAAAGAAGCAGGAGGTATTGTTCTGTGTTACGCGACCAAAGATGGTGGGTGTCTCGAGAGACGGTGTCGGGAAGACGGTCGGTGTCGGGTGTTGCCTGTGTCGGGTTCTCTGTGTCGGGTTCGCTGCTGGTTGTCGGTGGTTTTCTGTGTGTCGGCAACGAAGGGCCCCAACCACTAACCTTGGAACTTGGGAAAGTACCGTACCCAAGGTACCGGGGTACCATTGCATCGAGGCACCTGGGTGGTAGTACGTACCGAAGAAGTTTGGAACAATACAAAGAAGCTCGGGCCCCACAGCTTCGCTTCGTAACCCCTTTGGATTATGTAAGTACATACCTAGGTATGTACATAATAGTATACATACGCTAGGTGCACACACTAGGGAGCCCGATCTCTTCGACGACATGCAAGATGACACACCCCCGTGAACTGTGGGCCGTGGATCGTGGACCACCGGGGCACACCGGAGCCACACGGTCAGGACTGTCCTGACCAGACACAGTGATGAGGCCAAAGATGCTGTACATGTACAGAATCTTAGCATACAGCATGCGGATACAAGCGTAGGGCATGCCGTACCTAGGGAATGTAGAGTACCGGTACTCCATGCCGACATGCCCGTGTGGGGTTGGGTCCTCTTCACCGCAGTCATCATCAGCAGCGACAGCGATGGCGACCAGCAGACATATGGACCTTCCCCGCCGACGTCGTGCTGCAGGTGCAGGGTACACGATTACCCACCTGAACACCTGTGGGCACCGACCCCATCAACATCACACCTGGGCATGACTACCTAGGTACCTACCTACCTGGTAATAACCTTGGAAAGTACCTAGGTAGGTACCTGTTGTAGTCAGGTCATCGACTGTACAACATCCTGAGTACCTATACTGATACCACAGCATGATACTACCTAGGTACCCGTGGGCTTATATGTACACACTAGAGCAACTAGAGCCACACACGACCTAGAGCCTACCTATTCTATATATCAGTCTACCTGCACTTGATCCCTGTCGACGAGACGAGACGCATGGGACGCACGGGACGCACGAGATACAAGATGATTGGCATCACTGCAGCTGCCAGCACCACACGGCGGATCTTCTTTGTCTTCGACCACACATTTTACCTTTTTCACTCGGCTCCACCGTCCTGCAGGCCATGTTCCTGGGCTGCCAGGCTACCCTTTGATGCACGTCCAGACTGGCAACAGAGTCCAGCCTCATCCTCACCGTCTTATGCACGTCTGCCACGATCGCCCTGCCGCCATGCCACCCAGGCCACTCAGGACACCTTGCGCCAATGTCGAACTGGCCGGGGGTTGACGTGTCGTTCGTTCCGGCTTGCCGCGGTAATGCACCTGCTGGTATCTGCATGGCGCATGGTCTCCTGCATAAGACTTATCATCAGCCACTTCACCGTCTCTTTGCTACTTTGGCCCATCATGACAGCTGTGATCCGCTTCCTCGTCACTACACTAGTGCCATTTCCTATTTCGTCGGCCCATGGGTTCCGTTCTTCGTTGCACGATACTGTCACCGCCCAAACCTCTTGACAGAAACCACAGCCTTGGAAAGTATGGAAAGTACGGATCGTACAACGGAAGGTACGGTAAATAACCGGTACCAATACTCCAGGACAGCAGCAAAGACTGCCCAGGTGGACCTTACCTTGTCACCCGTGGATGTCTGATTTAGTACGGTCCGGTCCTCAAGTACAGTACAGGCAATACCTAGGTAGGTAGGTAGCCTCTACTCCGGGTCTAGTAACGCCATCAAATCCAAAGGTGTCCATGTACCTAGGTATGTACGGCATGTATGTAATGTACACTATATGCTAGGTACGTACACATGTGCAGTAGTGTTACTATGTAGGTACTTAGGTACTTAGGTACCTAGGTATCTTCGCTTCGGGAACCCTGCCATCCATCCTGCCATCCTGCAATTGCCATCCTGCCATCCGCCTGCCAACCAGCCTAGAGTGTACATAGTGTACATACTACTGAACCCATTGCAACCCTGCTTCAGTTGTTAGGTTGTTCCATTGCTTCCAGACCCACCTGGACACTCCCCAGATCAAATGTTAAGTTACAATCTTAATCTCCATGTCACGCACGACACACCTCCTGTCCAAGTCTCGCCCGTATTGGGTCGGTACTGCTGTACCTGAGGCTTCGGTTTGCTTCTACGTTTGGCATCTGCAATTTGTTCTGGATATAGAGCCTCTATATACAGTTCATTTGCTTGACCACAGGCTTATAATAGCTCGCGAGCTAGAGTCCAGAATTGCGACAACACGCGCGGGCTCCATGCCGGTTCTCTAACGTCAGGCTGCCCACCCACAGACTATGAGAGACGCTGTTGGAGCATCTTCCACACGATACGAACGACACTGAGTGTGCCGATAAGTGGCTATCTAGTGGCACTTGCTTGGTATTGGATGTAGGTATCACTCTGCCAGTCGCTTGCTCGTACATGCCATCTTCGGTTGGTACTTTTCCAGGCCCAGGTGAGAGGCCTCGTCGTTGAGCACGTTCCACACCACTGGTAGAGATTTTCGAGGCTCTTTCATGTCAGATATCTACTGCCATTGTGGCTCATGGAGCCGCCTCATACTTGTCCCGGCCACAACCCGGGACTGGCAAGACCTGCTGTTTCCTGACAAGTTGCAATTCGCATCACACCGTGGAAGGGAGGTTCGCAATCAAGCATACCCGCAATCGAGACTCTGCATCTCCTCGGAATCGATAGTTTGTCAGAGGTCAGAGGAAACATTGAACAGCTCGACTCGGGCGGCTAGCGGACTGTGGACAGTGAACTGTGGCTGTGGACTGTGCTCGAGTTCATCTCGCCTGATTTGGATTGCATCTGCCCAGATGCCTCTGGCCCTTCGCAAGATGGATCCGAAGTGTTGACTGTCGGAAATTAAATTCGATCTCATCACCTTCGGGATGGCTTCCATGGCAGTTCTCCAGAAAAGCGACTTCATCCACTCTCCAGCACTGTACTTGTATTGTGGTTTTTCTAGAATCGGAGACTTCGCCACCTGTGTTATCCACTCTTTCTATTTCTAGGCGTCGGGAAGGCACCGTGAAATTTCGATCGCTCGGATCCCATCATCTGGACCTGACCTTCTTTAAAGTCAATTTATTCGGCTATGCTCGTCATCTCACGAACAAGGTCTAACTGTGTTGAGATGGTGCGATGCCATTCCCTCACACAGCCAGACTTCACCGAATCCGGATGGCACAGCGCCTCCGTCATCCTTCGTCCCTCATCATCACGCCAAACCCCCTGACTCCTGGCGGGCTGGAAGGCTGGAAGGCTGGAAGGCTGACGATCGAGAGTGGACAAGAACACTCCACGGGCACGCTCCCCCTACCTCTGTCACTGTAGCCCAGTGCAAAGTGTGTACAAGTATACATACAAGTCATCTCAGCAGCGGTAGATCATACGTTGGGGCTGCCCGCCCAACAGCCACCTTGTGCATCGCTTAATGTACAGTTTAATGATCACTTGTGTACGAGATACTCTCTACGCGGAAGCGCGCAATGTACCTCTTGTATCGCCGCATCCCTCTGGCATCAACAGAGCACAGCGTACGGAGAGAATCGCCAATTCGGCCCCAGACCTCCGGGCTGTCTGTAAATGTCATTATACGGCGTGGCGATTCAAACGCCCAGCCAAAAAGGGCCTCCGATATTGGTGCTTCACGCAACAAGCTTTGCACACCACTCGGCAACACCTCTGCGGGCCGTCACCTTCAACAGTCAGAGGGGACATCGAGCATCCACGTCGTGGTCCCCACTCATCTAGAACTCCACCGCAACCTGCAGTTGGCATGGGCCCCTGGCTGGCCTGCCTGCATGCACTCCCTGCTACATACAGTACAACACCACCGACAGACAACCCAACACCTCGTCTTTGCTCCACCCATGCTAAGTCTCATGCTCGTGCTCTCTTCCCCAGCAGCCAGTTCCCAGATAAGTATGGTCTGAGCAGCGACTGGCAAGATCATGGGAGGATAGAAAGCAGGAATACTCCGTTACCCAAAACAATATCGTGGCGCCAGTTCTCACCCAGAGTCAATCTTTTTCATTGACTCCCTCCCGCACTACAGACTTAAAGACATACATATATACAGACATACAGAGCTTGGACAGCTTGGTCGGTTGTGACAAGTGGAGACGAGCACAAGAGGCGCTTGAACCTACCGAATCGCCGACTTCTCTCTTGATCGAGGAGAGACGTGCGCGCAACTTGAATCTTCAAGAAGGCGGTTGACCTTTCAGTAAGTTGTCTCTCTTTCCGCACACAGCTAGCCTACCTCGTTGCCCGTAGCCGGATTGCAGGAGTCAAGAGATACCGCACATGCTTTTTAAGTCTTCCCTTCATTCGACACATGGCACACTCTCACCCCTTCCCAAGCTATCGAAATCCGGGAAACAATCCCATAACACGAGGAGGGTGAAGAGACGCTTGGCGACCCTGCCCATTCATGCTGCAACCTTTTCTAGCGCGAGAGGTCGGATGTAGCCATTCAGTGGGCATGGTTTGGCATAGGGATCATGATTTGTCCGCTTGACTGCACCTATCCCTACCAGTCACCTCCCCCTTCAATGCTCCCAATCTCTATCGCACACGCATATTACATCTGTCGTCCCCTTCGAATCCGCTAAGGTTCTCTTTCGCGCCATCACCAGATATTGGACCCCTTCATTATATTTATACCAAGAAGCACTCACACGATCCAGTCATCCCACGACGAGCAGTACCCCAACGATTTGTTTCCTGCGGCACTGTCGTGACAGCGTAACGGTAGACCTTTCACGACATATCTCTGATCGTCATCAACGCTTCCCATAGACTGCTGTTCCGACCTGCTTTACCGTTGGGGGCACCCATCACCACCGGCATACTCGGCAGTCACTTTGTGCTAGATTCTCATATACGCGAGCTCCTGCATGACCGGAGCGGAGAGATACAGTCTCGTAGTCCAAGATTCCTCGACGAGTACGCTTCACTGAACGGGTTTCGGATACCGCTTTCGCCCTGGCTGTCCAATCTCTTCCCTGGTGTCCCACCAACCCTTCACGGGGTCGGCTTGACGGAGACAACCAGGACAACTCGGCCGGAACGCTTCGACGCCCGGAGCTTGATCGAACGAGACGACCAACTAGTTGGGGCCAAGCGACTGGGATTAGCTTTGAGTCTAAACCTTGGTCTGTGGCGGAGGGTGGTCGCAGTGGTCAATGTCCGGATCCGCAATATCCTCAACGCGAGGGCGAAAAGGTCTCGATGTCGCAGAGGGGCTCTACCTCTCGGCCGCCTTCTCGCCGCCGCTCCCAGTCTCGGTCGACAGCTACTCATACCTCACCTTCGGCCTTGCGAACAGGGCAGCCGTACCGCGATGACGGTAGGTTGGACTCTCCTCGAGGAATTCATGGGATGGCGGTAGCTCCAGGGGACTTGCCGCCACGGCAGACGACTCCAAGGACGCTTGGAGTGCACACGATCCTAAACCCATCCGACCCGAGGGAACAACACAGTGGGATCTCGCCTACTATTCAACGACCAGGCGCCGCGGGTGACAGCTCCCCATCGAGCGTGGGGACGAGACAGTATGGGGTGTCCGGCTCGCCTTACCAGCCTTACGGTCAAACGCCTGTGTACGGGACCCCAGCAATGCCGTCAGTACCGTCCGGACCATCACATTCTGTGGCTCAACAGGAGTCACCAGGTACTGCCAGACCATTCCCACCGGCTTTGGGAGCTGCAAGGAGGATTTTGACGCCAAGGTCTCCAAGATCACACAGTTTCAGCCGCGTAGCATCCCCGTCAACTTTCGCTGAAAGTCAGCCGCCGTTCGGGTACCCATCGCCTCAGCTGGGTCGTCTAGGCGGAGCTCAGGAGGTGGCTTCTTTCGCCGGACAGCACACCAGCATGCCTCAACAATCTCCACGAACAGATCCACTCACGCCCGCCGCAACAGCTTCCATGACGTCTCGCTCGTTCTCCCAGCAGCCGGCTTTTCCGAATGCGCCCCCTTACCAGTACCCTCAGGACCCTAGTCGGGCTGGACCAGCAAGCAGTCCACAAGCGATGACACCCACGTACCCACAAGGACAGTACGGAGTACCCCAGGGCACGGCCAGGGGCTATGCCCCACATGGTGGCCCCCCTGCGGAGGCAAGCTTGTCATCAGCCATCATCAATGCTCTGCAGACTGGCGGCGGCGGGACTCGAGGCTCCGAGGGACAGCCTCATCTAACTCTGCAGACCAATACAGGAGAGCATTTTACGGTGCCTCTAGACGTCCACCAAGGTTCACGACAGGCTGACGAAAAGCGCCATCGCAACGCTGGGGCGTCTGCAAGATTTCGAGCACGCAAGAAGGAAAGGGACAAGGACATGAGAGACAACCTGCAGCGGCTGGAGAACGACAACAGGGAGTTGAGCAGGCAGAATCAAGATCTACAGGCCGAGCGTGACTTCTACCGCAATGAACGCAACAGACTGCGCGACGTCGTTTTGCGTACACCCAGCATCAGGGAGCATGGAGAACAAGGGCCCCCAAGTCCTCGGCCTACGCAGCCATTGGCCCCCTTGACAGGTCATGGCGAAGGATCATTCACGAGCTCTTTTGCGGCGGGCGGTAGCAGTGCCTCTTCAGCATCACCCGTGGCACAGCAACATCCACCGCCGTATTCTGGCGAGTCACTCGAGAGACCGACGAGAAGACGTAGAACCGACCCCAGCGCGGCGGAATTTGTGCCTGCCCCATACGCTATGCGCCCAGCGCATAGCCCAGGAACCCTGCCTCCGATTGTCACCCAAGGGTACACAGGACCGATCGCATCGGCTCCTTCAAGTGCAAGACTTCCTCCCCTCCGGTTCGACCAGCCGGCACATTCCCCAACGACGACACAGGCTCCAGTATATGGGGCACAAGGCTCGCCTTTGCCCCAGCAGGCCCAATACCCAACCTACGGAAGACCACCACATGAGATGGGTTGGGCGACGGGACCGCGAGATCACCAGGACTCTGGGAGGCGTGGGCCGCCTGGGCATTCGGGTTGATGTTAAATGATTTCTACTTCTTCCTACCCACATTTGACACCTCTGAGTGCTCAGCGCCACGCTTTCAGTGCCAATACCATGAGTGACCGAACACTCGGTATTTACACTCCTTCAATGCTTTAATAGACCGACAAACCGTCCCCCGAGATACCGCTCAGGCGACTTGGACACACACGGCTTCCTCTGTGATACTTTCCTTTTTCACTACACTAGAAGAGACGCATAGTTCGGGCGACCGACAAGGGAAATCAGCTCATAAAAGTTTAGGAGGGGCTTAGGCGTTATCATTGGGGTTTTCTTTTATTATGGTTTTTGCATCTCTGTAAACAACGTCTTTCCTCGCTTCGCGCTGTCGAGGTCAACGCCCCGAGCCCGGACGAGAAATCGTCGGTGCACGGCTTGTCCAATTACCCACGACGAGATTGGACGTTGACATAGGCGTGCGCTCCTCCACCCGTGCACCAAACAGGGCGGATGATTCGTCAAGCGAAGGACATAATCTATGTGCACGTCAACACCACCACATACGATACATTGGTGGGAGCGAGGCTCAATGCAATGTTGGGGCGCGGAGGATTGCGTGTAACAAAGTTTGAGGCGCCATGGCACATACGGTGTTCGGGAGGTTTCAACGGGCTACTGGGTTACTGTTTATCGGCTTGGTGTTTCGTTTTCATATTCGGTTTTATCATCTTCCCATAATGCATATTGCGGGAGAGAAGTGCCAGCATCATCATCATCATCATCATCATCATCATCATCATCATCAGCCTAGCAGAGGGTGGGTATGGGTCGGGACGGTCAAAGGGGCAGCCATATAATCATCATCAGCATTTCAGCGGCATCATCCACACACAACTTGAAACTTAATATCTTGCTACTTAGTCTCCTGCATGCTGGTCTCGCCGCCAAGCACGTCTAGTTAGAAGTCTCCGTCTTAATCAAGCCCAGAGAAGCGTGATGGCCCCCCGGGGTCTCCGCTCTTTGCGCATGTTGTTGCTCACTCCTGTTTTGCGCTTTCTGTTGGTGTGCTCTGCTCGTTTCAAGAGGATGGCGACAGTCTCTTTGCTTGCGAGAGCTATCTCCGTCACCTACTGTGTCGACAGTTTTGGCCGAACATGATCTGCTGTAGACTGCGAGGTTGCCGCCCACAATGAATTTTGGATCGATCGCGCGTGAATGGGCACTTGCGGATTCTTCACCACCTGTGGGAAGCAGAATATCCGCAGAGTATAGGTATTCACTGTGGTCTCTTCCTGCCATATCACTGGAGATCATGTGTGATCATCTTATTTTATTCTATTTCTTTTGGTGCAATGGGTCCCAGACTGGTTATGTCCCTAAGGGGCATGTGCTCGTGAGCATGGATGAGTTGGGCAATACTTGATATGTTCGATTCTTCATTTTGGTGGATATGACATCACGACTCCCCATTTCCCTGAAAAGGACAACTGATAGAATTATGCTTCTCAAAACCTCAAGGAAATGGTCTGGTGGCGGACAGTCAATATCCTTCACGTCCTGCCTGGAGGGGTGGCGGGGTGGATCGTCTCCACCAGCCCAACGCCTTTGGTGCTTAAGATGCCCATGGAGCGGAAGTCAAGTGTACAATATCTCAAGTACCAATTATCGACCAATCAAAAAAAAATTTGGTTGGATGGTTCGATCTTGTTATATTGTTCCCGTCTATTCTGCAAAGTTCAGCCAAAAATGAAGGAGGTTTTCGGGGTGGATGTTGGGATGATCTCTGTTGTAGTAGTTGTAGTCAATCTATTGTGGTTAGTCTGAGATCACTTACACGCAGGAAGCTTGGGCCAAATTCTCTTTTCGAGCCTCACAAACCGGGCCGTATCTTAATCGGGCCTGCCTCCTTCACTCCTCCAGGCTGCAACACTCCAACCCAATTTAACGTCTCGTCAACTGCTTCCGTCATTCTGAAGTTGTCACTTTCACAGCAGTCTTTCACTTCTTCCTGACCTTCGACAATCGCAAACGCGTCGCCTCACAAGCTCAACTCGGCTGGACCGATTGCGCAGCACGCACTCTTCGAGTTTGCAAACCGAGACGAGACTCGAAGCTACCGCTCGTATTCCCAGCCTATTTCTCTTGTTCCAGTATCATTCAGCGATTATCCATCATGTCTTTCTTCCAAGGCAACTTCATCTCCCGACCGTTTGAGTCGCGAGATGCTCTCCCCGAGGAGAATCGGCTCACCTACAACCCTCCCCCCAACTGGCGACCAGTCAGCCGCGACTCATCTAACGGCTTCAGCTCATGCTCTGGCAGAAGCGATGGTTTCGACAGATCGCCTTCAATCAATGATGACTGTTCCTCATCGCGCGAGTCCAGCCCCGGCCTCGAGGTCATTTACAACCCCGACCTCTCTTACAGAAAGGAAGCTGCTTTTCAGTTCCGAGAAGCGAGTGGTGCTCCGTCTGCCGGACAGCCTGTCACTGACAAAACTAACTCTACGCCATCATTTCTCCCCATCTCTGATGCTTTCTCACCCGATGATGACGAGGTTGACGACGAGCTCTGGGATGAACTTATGGGTATATCGAGAAACGAAGGAGATGAGCCCCAGTCCAGCAACGATACCTCAGCCGCTGATGCAGGATATCCTCAACCGGATGGCAATGAGGAAGAGGACGAATTGTTGGCGATTATGACGAAATCACTTGAGAAGGAGTTGGCAGAGACGCAGAACGCAGAGCAACCCCCCGCTGAGGAGGAGGAGGAGGATGACATGTTGGCCATGATGACGGCATCACTCGAGAAGGAATTAGCCGAGACGCGGACTGCAGAGCAAGTCGCTGCTGAGAGTGAGGAAGCCGAATCTGCACGGAAGAAGGCAGTCCTAGAGGAGCAGCTGCGGGTCGCAGCAGAGAAGGCAGCGCTTGCCGCACAGTTCGACGACTTGCATAAGCCCACCGAGAGACAATCTGGAGCGACTACTACTGCCCCACGGGTTGCTCAACGAGCCTGCCTCAAGAACAAGATGAGCGGAGTTGACCAGGGTCTGGCCTTCAAGGGCTCACCCAAGGCACTTGATCGCCATGCCCGGAGGATGGCGGCCGTGAAGAAGGCGAGGAAGGCCAAGCTCAAGCCTATTGCCAAGACGATCACCGAACCCACAGTACGAGACTCAAGCGCGTGTACCCCTTCGACTGCCAGTACGCCGATGCAATCCAGTTCCGCTGCACCGATGCAAAGCATTCCCGTTGCTCCGATGGGAAGCGTGCCCGCTGCGCCGATGCAAAGTATGCCCGCTGTGTCGATACAAAGCATGCCCGCTGCGCCGATGCAGAGTATGCCCGTTCCTCCGCGTCGCTACCACCTAGCCGAAATCCTCGACTGGGGCCTCCTGACGGCGCGTATGACTCTCAGTAAGTTTCGAGCTTCCTGTTGTCCACTGTCTAGCTCCTACCCTGGGACTCTGCTAACATTTTATATCAATAGCAACGAACCTCAACGTCCGCACTTGCTATAAGTCTCTCGGTCTTGATCCCGATCGAGGCCAAAAGCTATCCAACCAATTGAGGGATTACTTGCGAACTCCTGGGAACTCTGTCAACATCTCCAGAGAAGACATCAACACACAGCGCTCCAAAGTGATCATCGCACAGCTGGCCCACAAGCTACTCTGCGACAAGCGCTGGGGCCAGGAGTACTTCAACCGTCCACATGTCGAGCGTGGCTATTCCGGCGCCAAGTTCGAAACTGACTCTACCTAGTATGTTCTGCCATCTCTTTCCAAGCCATACAGTCTGCCCCACGGCCCCCTTGTATTCGACGCATGGCTTCACCATGACAAGTTAAACAAACCTTAAATTTGTTGATGTTTACTGACCTTGTCCGCAGTATCCTCCTCGAATTTAGCAAGCTGCTGTACAAGATCGTCAAAGCCGAGGAGCGGCGGAAGAAGGCTCACTTGAAGAGTCAGGAGAAGAAGGACGAGAAGAACGCTGCAGAGCACCCAGTTGTGAGCGACTTCGCCTATGCACCTTCTGGGATCACAACGCCACGCGACTTGCTACAAGGAGCTGTACCTCGGCCTGTCCCTATGCAGCCGGTCTTGATGCGGCCCCCAGCCATTGCCGAGCCTGTCTCTGCCCGGCCACTCCTTGCGAGGCCGATCGTTACGCAGTCGGCCTATGTACCATCGGTCCCTGTTCAATCAGTCCCTGTACAATCGGCCCGTGTACCGCCTAAGCCGATGCGGCATGTATCTGCATCCGGTCGCGCACCCGCTCTGGACTACAATGCATTCATGTCGGCCGCTGTACAATCGGTCCCTGTACAGTCGGGCCGCATACCGCCTATGCCAGCGCAGCATGTCTCTGCACCCGGGCGCGGACCTGTTCTGGATTACAAGGCATTCATGTCGGTCCCTGTACAAGCGGCCCAATCTAATCCGGTGCAGCATGTCTCTGCGCCTGGGCGCAGGCCCGTTATGGACTACAACGCATTCATGGCGATTTATGGAAGGAAGTCCTGAGAGGTTATGGTCAGCCCTTGGCTCTAGCTATGCATAGCGAATCATACAATCAATTCTTTGTGGTAAGAAGAACTTCTTTTCGTGAGTACCCATGCTGGTGTATGTAGAGAACTACCCTGAGCAGCCTAGTCACCCAGTCACCCATGGAGATGTTCGTTAGGGTATCTCAGGGAAGATGATCCCCGTTGACTAACCCTGACGACTATTCCAAACGTTGAGGATGTCTCTTCAAGATCTTGTCTATGAGATATGTGGTGTAAATTGGTGTAGATCATTGAGGGTGTTGTTGTCAAACAGAAGCTGGATGCGACCACTCGGGAAGTCATTGATTACGAATACACCAGCTGTCATGACTCCGCGGCTCGGAGATAACCGGCATTTCCGGTCGGAGTCAGATCCTAGCAGCTGTACTCAGCATTGCCGACCGAACTCCACCTCGGTATCCAACACCCTCTTACACAACATGAATTCTTTATGACCGGCATCGAGTGAGCTTCTGGGTTTCCAGCCCACATCAACACTAGGGAACAGAGAAGATGAGGCCCAACAGTAGCGCAGTCCTCAGACGCATAGGACTCGCGTCAAAATCTACAAGTTCATCATCACAATCATCATCATCATCATTACTATCATCAACAAGTGCTGCAAAGACCAGCTCCTTCATCTGCCCGAGCTGCAGGATCGCAACAGCCACATCACCCCCGCGGCGCGGTCATAGGTCGTTCTCATCAGCATCGACCCATCATCCGCCGTCATCACCGCCACCACCACCACCAAGCGGCCTCGTCTCCCTCTCTTCCAGGCGCCTGATCTCGGTCTCAGGTCCTGACGCGCCCAAGTTCCTGCAGGGCGCCATCACCCAGAACGTCCTCGCACCTACCGGCGGCTACCGGGACGATGGTTTCTACGCCGCCTTCCTGAACGCCACGGGGCGAGTCCTGCACGACGTTTTTGTGTATCCCAACCGTCACCACCACGGCAGCAGCAGCGCGCCGGCCGTCGGCGAGAGCTTCCTGGTGGAGGTGGACGCGGGCGATGCGGAGCGGCTCCAGAGGCACATCAAGCGCTACAGGCTGCGAGCCAAGTTCGACGTGCGGCTCCTCGACGCCGGAGAGGTGACGGTGTGGCACGGGTGGGGGGCCGACGGGGCGCTGGACAGCCCCCCCACGGCGACGAGCGGCGCGGCCGACCCACACAGGATCGCGCACCTGCGTGACCCTCGGGCGCCTGCGTCGGGGTACCGGATCCTCTCGGCGGGCGACCGGGTGCCGCTCGTGGCAGGGGACCTGGGGAGGGTGGCGGACGAGGACGTGTACAGGCTGCGGAGGTACCTGCTGGGCGTGCCCGAGGGGCCCTCGGAGCTGCTGAGGGAGCAGGCGCTGCCGCTGGAGGCGAACCTGGACGTCATGGGCGGCATCGACTTCCGCAAGGGGTGTTATGTCGGCCAGGAGCTGACCATCCGGACTAAGCACCGCGGGGTGGTCAGGAAGCGGATCCTGCCGGTGATGCTCTATGACAGTAACAGCAATGACAGCGCTTCCTCTGAGGGTATCCCGCAGGGTCTGGAGTATAGGCCCGGCTCGCTATCGACGGACGCGGATGTCATACCGGCGGAGACGAGTATCGGCCGCCTGGGCAGGAAGGGCCGGAGCGCGGGCAAGTGGCTGCGGGGCGTTGGCAATGTCGGGCTGGCGCTGTGTCGGCTGGAGATCATGACGGACGTCGTGCTGCCGGGCGAGACGGCTGCGAGCTCGTACACACCTGCTGATCAGTTTGTTATGGAGCAGCAGCCGGGTGAGGATGGGGGCGGCGGGTTCTCGGTCAAGATCAAGGCGTTTGTGCCGGAGTGGTTGAGGCAGGGTTTGGACCAGCAACAGCAGAGCCATTGATATCGCGGTACTTCAGAATGATATCGGATACTACAAGACTTATACATCAGATTGTACCTTATAGAATGGGCTTCCCCTACTAAGTGGTGAAGACTAGTGAAGGGCATTACTACCCTCCGTATCTTTTCCCAGGACCACTATATGAAATCTACCAGCCGGGAGGTCTACAATCGAGTGTTGTTACTACGATGTAATCTACCTGGTTTTGAGGTCGTATTCCCGAGAGCACGGCCTGGCGGGCGTTGGTCGCCAGCCTACTGCTCATGCGACACCTACGTCCAATCTATCCAGATCTGGCTACAACGGCATCAGACGGTAATATGGCGCTCTAGCACGGTGCCGTCCGTATCGATTGCAAGCAGCCTTTGACAGTACTTGCCAGCTTGGTGGAAGCAACCGGGTATCACGACGAGGTGTATGAGGTGTCAGGAAGACTGTATTTGCTCCAGCAGCCGCTTCCTCTCCTGATCTGCCTACTGCGGTCATTGATGTTGGCATTGTTCTGGGGTATCATAACGAAAATAAGAAATGGCTCTACCAATCTTCCTCCATTCAAGCCACCGTGCCAGTCGCCTGTACCCTTTGCTCCTTCATAGCCTGCGCAGCTTGTAGTCTCGCCTTTGTCTTTGGCCATTGCGTGTTCCAGAACTGGACTGGGTCGTCGGACATCTGCACGTCTCTCTGGGACACCGGTACGCTCCTGCTCTCAGCAGGTCCTGTCGCAGAGGCCGCAGCCGCCCGGGGGGGCGAAGGCCGTTTTGCCTCGACCTCGATTTCAACGGCGCCGCCCTTCCTCGCCCTTCCTTTCTTCTCGGCCTTGCGCCTCCTAATCTCTTCCAGCTTCCTCTCCAGCTCCCTCTCCCTATCATCCCTCGCATCGTCCTCCCTCCTCTCCCTCTCCCGCTCCCTCTCCTCGGCCTCCCTCATCAACCTCTGCCTCTCCTCCATGATCCTCCGCCCCTCAGCAGCCTGCCTCCCCCTCTCCCTCTCCTCCTCCCCCCTCCTGTGCACCTCCTCCTCCCTCGCCCTCTTGCCCCGCCCCTCCGCCTCCTCCAACTCCTCGACGAACCGCCTCTGCCGCGCGTTCATGGCGTCCTTCTCCCTCTGCCTCTGCAGGAGCGCCGACCGCGCATTGTCGTACGCTTCGCGCGCCTCGTCCGACGCCAGGACGTCCCGCGCCAGCCCGAACTCCTCCCATTTCGACTTGTCGAACCCGGCCTTCGCCTTGTCCGGGTGGTACTTCAGGGACCGCTTGCGCCATGCCCGCTGCACGGACTCTTTCGTTATGATGTCGGTGGCAGGCTCGATCCCCAGGAGGGCGTAGTAGTCGACGCCGCGCGACGCTGCGTCCTTGGCTGCCGCGAGCAGCTCGGTGGTGGCGGTGTCGCTCATTTTTCGTTCTTCTGGTCGTTTGTTCTTTTCCCCTTCTTTATTTTTCGTCTCTTTCTGTTTTCTGGGGTGTCCGCTTGTATTTTCTGGTGATTCTGGGGGTTGGGGCGGTTTGGGAGGTGTGTGGATTTGAATGAGGAAACTACAACGTTGGGGGCTCTGCGCAAAGAAACCGCGGTCAAATTTACAAGCGGGAGTGCGCTTAAGTGTGGTGTATCGGTATTTGGGAGTACGTAATACAATACGGACTGTAGCATCGGTCGGTAATTTTTCATTGGTATAATACGTACGGATCTGCCTGACACTGCTGATACAACTAAACATTCGTCCCAGATCACACACACTACTAATACTGCCAACACCAGATCAAGCAATACGCATTGCATTATCGCAATATGAGGAGCATTTTTCAATTTTCAACTTGTTTTGGAAGTCTTGGTTCTCGGCTCAATCCTTTGCCTATCTCATATCAATATGTCGCCGCAAGCCTCTGCACCAGATACTGTCCACAGTTGATGCCCTCATACTTCTTGTCCGCCTCTGTTGCATACGTTCCAGGGATGGCCTCGATAGTGCTCTTGAAGTTTGGATTGCAGAAGTAGCTATCGAGATACCCAGTCAGCTTGAATCTCGCGTACGTCAGACCAACGCTGAAGGACTGGGCAGCTATTTACGCGATACTGTACCTCGCCGGGTGCTCTTCAGTCTTCCTCCGCGGTTCTACCACGCGATGGATAGTACTCTTTATTGTGTCATTGCTCCACCTCGCCAGGAGGTCACCGGCATTCACCACACACGTATCCTCGATCGGCGCCGCATCCACGAAGCTGCCGCTCGGGCTCATCACCTGCAGCCCTCCCGCGTCATCCTGGAACAGCAGCGTGATGGAGCCGTAATCCGAGTGTGAGCCTGCGCGGACCTGGCCCGGGTTGATCTTGAACACCTCGCTCCTGACCGCCGGGTAGTGCAGCAGGCGCAGTGTATTGTCGCCGTCATCGGTAAAGCCGTCGAAGTATCCGACATCCAGCCCCATCCCCAAGGCTACGGCTCTCATGACCTCGACGTGGATGGACTGGCACTGCTCAAAGAAATCCAGCATCGTCGTCCTGAAGCCCTCGGCCGCGGTACCGGCCTCCTCGACGGGCCACTGGTTGGGATATTCCAGGTCGCTCTCACGACCGATCTCGAAGCTCTCCTTGATGTCCGGATTACCTGCCTTCAGCCTGGCCACCTCGTTGATGTCAGTGAGCTGCGTGACCTTCTCGCGGCCCGGCTCCGAGTAGCCTCTGTTCGCCTCGGGAATGGTCCATCCCAGGGCGAGTTTCTCATCCTGACTCAGGCCATTGAAGAACTTGGCGCTGGTGTCGAAGACATGCTTGCGCGTTGAGGGTGCGATGGGAAGTCCCTTGAGGTAGATGAAGCCGGCGGTCTGGAAGCCGTTTAGGATGGCGTCGGCGGTTTCCTTACGCTGTGCGGCGTCGCCGTTGAGGAACTTGGAGAGGTCGACCAGCTAGGAGAGGAGGGGTTCAATCATCGGTGCAACGTGCGGAGGCGTGAGCACTTACGTACCGGGATTATGAGTCCCTGCTCGTCGACGGCGGCTTTCTCCATGTCCCTGTGTGTTCGGGGGTTCTCACGATCAATACTGCGATAGGTAAGGTTTGAACAATCAACGAGATGGGAAGACAACAGTGATCGCTCGCTTAGGTGAGTGAGTGACAGGTGAGTGAAAACAGAACTCTTAACATCAGCATCACATGGGACTCGCAGTGTGACCTCTACCTTTTCAGTGAAAGGAGGCGTCTAAGTGGCGGCCATCTCCGACCGCTGAGAGTAGTCTAAAAGGTCAGACGAATAGCATGTTATCCGATCGTGCGAGGCCAAGATTCAATGCGCACCAGCCGATAAACTTTACACATTAAGTTGTCCAAATCTCTTGAGAGCGGCAACCATTGATAAGGCAAGCAAACTTTGCCCATGTGTTCGGAGAAGCCCAGAGATAAGCGAGGCCACGGCATCGGGATGCGGAGGCATCGCGGGGTACAGTACTACGCTGACTATTTGCTGTACCTCTTCCTTTGCTCTCGGCCGTCTGTGATTCGGAGCCAGATGGTCAACGGATGAGTAGTGGACGATTCTAAGTAAGAACAATCATTGTTCTTCACGCCCTAGGTAGTGTCACGTTCGCCATGGCCGAGACATCGCCACGTTCACCTGCGAAGGTGGTGGACATCCATACCCACATGTACCCCCCGTCCTACGTCCGAATTCTCGAGTCCCGTTCCGAGATACCTCTGGTCCGAAAGTTCGCCAGCTCACCGGACCCACGCCTTATCCTACTCGAGGCCGAGGTGCCGTCCCTCTCCGGCGCCGACGACGCCTCTGCCAAGCCACCGGGACGGCCATTGACCAAGCATTATTCCTCACTTTCCCAGAAAATGCACTTCATGGACACCCACAACATCAACATATCCGTCATCTCACTAGCCAACCCATGGCTGGACTTCCTAGACCCATCCGAGGCCGAAGGCTTTGCCAAGTCGGTAAACCAGGAGTTCAGTGACATGTGCGCACAACACCCCGGGCGACTATTCTTCTTCGGCACACTACCCCTGACGGCATCACTCTCCACGATCGAGGGCTCCATCGCACAGCTTCGGGCCCTGAGATACTGCCGCGGCGTGATCCTGGGGACGTCAGGCCTAGGCAAGGGCCTAGACGATCCAGCCCTCCTCCCCATCCTCCAGGCCCTCGCGGACGCGGGACTCACCGTCTTCCTGCACCCGCACTACGGCCTGCCCAACGAGGTGTGGGGGCCCAGGGCGCCGGGGGAATACGGCCACGTGCTGCCGCTGGCGCTCGGCTTCCCCATGGAGACGACCATCGCCGTGGCGCGGATGTACCTGGCCGGCGTGTTCGACGCCGTGCCCGGCCTGCGGATGGTCCTGGCCCACAGCGGCGGGACGCTGCCCTTCCTCGCCGGGAGGATCGAGAGCTGTGTCGTGCACGACGGGCACCTGGTGAGGGAGGGCAGGGTGGCGCCGGGGAGGAGGACGGTGTGGGATGTCCTGAGGACCCAGATATACCTCGATGCTGTCGTCTACAGCGACGTGGGCCTCAGGGCGGCCGTCGAGGCCAGCGGGGGCGCGGATAGGCTCATGTTTGGCACGGATCACCCGTTCTTCCCGCCGCTGGGCGGTGATGAGGACGGTGAGTGGGAGAGTGTCGGGTTGAATTCCGAGGCCGTCAATAAGGCGCTGGGAGACGGCTCGGAGGCGGCGGCCGGGGTCATGGGTGGGAATGCTGTGAGGGTGTTGAGGCTGTACGGGGAGTGACGGGATGGATGCACGGCTATATATTACCCTTATGTGGAGGCAAGCGCCTTGTCCGGCGAACTTGGATATATAGTCTGTCTACCACATACACAGCGTTCCGGCCCCAGGCGACTCCTATGTCCGCGTTGCCCGCTCACTCGTCTGTCGGGCTTTGATATCTACATATTCGTACAGTACCAGTGACATGGATGGGGCCTCAGGGTTCAAGCCAGCTGTAATTTCATTTACCGCTGAGGCGATACCCTTGGTGTGTTTGAGGCATTACCTGAGCAGCTCAGATAGGTGCGAATATATACTCCTCTAATAGCCCTGCCCTTCACGGCCCCATCTCACTGCATACCCCCGACGTAGTCAGTCCCCTCTACTGGGTAGTAATGCATCGTTGGGTCGATATATCCGACTAAACCCGCGGGTTGATAAGGATGGGTAGATACATGAGAGTTACTCAGGGCACGGACGATATTGACCGCTCGCTCTCCCCAAGTCGTTGAAACCACATCCGGAATGTATCTGGGTGTTGCTTGATCTTTCGGTCTACGATACGTTACTGCAGACAGTCGGCAGGCGGAAGGTCGGAAGGTCGGAAGGTCGGCAGCGGATGGGCAACCCAAGCAAGCGGCGTTATTCCTGTTGCAGTTCCTCTCTTCTGTGTGGGAGCAACCGCACCGTGTGTTGTTGTTCTTGTCGCTGCTGGAAATGGCATTGAGTTTTGTTTGAGTTTTGTTTGAACTCGACTGCAACAGCGTTCCGGATCGGATATCCCACAATCATCTGAATTCATGTTAAGATGTAGGTGTTGCTCGAAAGTATAGCCGTGTCGACGGTGCTTTTGAGACAATCGTTGGTGTAGAATGATAGGTGTTTGTGTATCTACATAATAGTGCCCAGGTGTACCTAGGTAGGTACTTGGGTATTCTATGTACTACCTAATTACCTACCTAATTACCTAGGTACCTGGGTAGGTAATTATGTAGACCACTGTACGCAGGTACTGGGTATATTATATTAGAGCCCTAGGTAGCCCTGGAGTACTACTCAAGGGTACTAGGTAGAGATATGTCACAGGGGTCCCTCAACTGATTCCGCTTATCAGCCCCACTGACATCATTTTTTGGCACTACATAGGTACCTACCTAGGTACCTATAATGGGTACCCAGGTACCGAGGTGGTCTGCTGTATGTGCACCTGTTCCGGTGGGGTTCCCGGACAGTACTTACACAGTTGTTCGGCCCAGGTACTGTAGTGGTATTGGTATTGCGATCAAGGTTGCGCTGCGACTCCGGCTCCGATCGCCACCTCATCCTCATCCTCAATCTCATCCCGCCCCTTCATCTCCATCAAATTATTACCTATCAAAGTAACCGTTCCCACACTTTCCCACCAAGTCCCAGTCTAAGTCTTTCCTCCTCCAACAGCCTGTAATATGTCTTGGTCTTCCTTCTTCTAGTGTTCCCTCCTGTCTTCCATCAGATGGGTCCGCAAGATGAAGAAGACTTTACTGCTCGTCTTCATCCACGGCTTCAAGGTAAGTCTATATACAAACACTCCCTGTACAGGACAACTCTATCCTTCCTTCTGCCCCATTCCCCAATGGTCTCATCTTCATGCGCTGCGCGACACCCCGAAAATCATGGCCTAGTGATTGACTGACTGACTGACACGCTCGGCCCGGCGCCTCTACCAGGGGGGTGAGGAGACCTTCGGCCACAAGTACGCCTTCACCCAGCACCTCCGCGACCTCGTCTCCGACCTCCTCCCCAATCTCGATGTCCGGGTCCTCGTCTACCCCAAGTACGAGACGCGGGGCGACCTCGCCGACTGCGTGTCCCGCTTCCGCGACTGGCTCCAGGAGAAGGTCATCGACATCGAGGTCGGCAAGGGCACCGCGAGCCCCACCGTCGAGCCCTCCGTGCGCGCCGTGCTGTGCGGCCACTCCATGGGCGGCATCGTCGCCGCCGAGGCCGTCATCGCCCTGACCAGCGAGCGGGTCATCCCCCCCAGCACCGCGAGCGGCGGCACCGGCGACGGGAACCACACCGCCGCCCCGGGAGAGAAGGAGGACGTGACGCTCAACGGCCTCATGTTCCCCTACGTCCAGGGCGTCCTCAGCTTCGACACCCCTTACCTCGGCATCAGCCCCGGCGTCGTCGCCCACGGCGCGGAGACCCACTACGGCACCGCCAGCGCCGCCCTGTCCCAGCTGAGCACCCTGACGTCGCTGTGGAACAGCGGCAGGGCCGCCACGGTGGCGAAGGAGGCCGGCGCCGCCGAGCCCGGCGGGGTGAAGTTTACCGCAGCCGCACTGCCGGCGCCCGAGCCCGAGGGTGGCGGCGGGGGTGGCAACAGGCCCAGGGCCTCGTCGGCGTGGGGGTCCTGGGGCAAGATGGCCATGTACGCCGGGGCCGGGGCGGCGCTCGCCGGCGGCGCGGCGGCGGCCTACCTCAAGCGCGACCAGCTCACCGAGGGCTGGACGTGGGTGTCCTCGCACCTCGAGTTCGTCGGCTGCCTCGCGCGCGGGGAGGAGCTGCGCCGCCGCATCGCCTACATGGCGCGGGTGAACAAGGAGCTCGACGTCGGCTTCGGGAACCTGTATACCCGGCTGGGCAAGGGCGCCATAGCCGTGCAGCAGCAGGCTCCCGGCGGCGCGAACCTGGTCGGCACGGTCATGGGCAGCCAGAGGACGTTCTGTAACCTGCCGAGCAGGAGGGCTGGGCCTAACAGGTCGGGCGTCTGGGAGGAGGCGATCAATGAGGCGGCTACGGACGAGACCTCGGCGCACATGGGTATGTTTTCGGACTTCCTTTGTCTACGTTGACGCGAGTTCTTTGTCTGGCCAGGCTGTTATGTTTTCCTTCTTTTTCTTTTTCTTCCTTTTTTTTTTTTTTTTTTTTCCATCTTCCCTTTTTTCGTTGCTCTTTGACTAATCCTGAGCTGCAGCGATGTTCGAGCCCACAAAGAACCCCGGGTATGAGAAGCTCAGCAACGATGCGGCGGAGCTCATCGCGAAATGGACGAGGAATGAGTGGTATGAGAGCAGCTTCGACTCGGCTGGAGCAATCGAGGACACACCTGCGGATGAGCGCTACGGCAGGATGGAAGAGGACACGAAGGAGAACGGCTCCGAATGAGGGAGTGGGCATATGGGCTCATTGATGCCGAACGGCCAGCGTGTATACACATACTGTGGGAGGCATTGTGATCAGTATGGGTTTGGTGCGTGGGACATTTCCTATCTGTGGTATGGGTTGCGAGAATTGCGCCATGGTATATTGCTATGGTGGTATGCGTGTTTATATAGCTTAGTTGTATTGGCCAGATACCCCTTTATCCCGGCCGCATCATGTCCTTCAGAAAAATAATGACAGTATATCCGGCGCACGAACCAGAGCTGCGCACCCTGTACAACCACAGACTACCATCTACAAATGTTCCCGTCTATTGCGTCTTCTTCTCGTCAACGGCAACAACAGCAGGCGCACCACCACCACCAAGGACCTTCCTCCTCTGAGCGCGCATGTGCTTGAACAGCGTGGGCGCGCCGAACGGGTAGGCGCTCATGACCACCGTGCTGAGGATGAAAGCGTCCGTCTGGTCGGCGTAGCGGGCCTCGCACCCGGCCACGAAGATGAGCCACAGCTCGCTGGCGATGCCCACCGGGTAGAGCACGTAGAAGCCGCTGTAGCGCTGCCACCTGAGGGCCGCGGGCTCCCACCCGGACAGGGAGAGGGCGAAGAAGAGGTACCGGACGACCTCGGTCACGGACCAGGCCAGGAGCATGGAGCTGTAGGCCGGGCTGAGCGCCGTGGCGGGGTAGAAGTGGACGGCGCCCCAGACGAGCGCGAACCGGGAGGCTACCTGCATGGCGGTGGTCGAGAGGGGGGCACGGACGACGCCTGTGCGGTTTTCGAGAACGTGTTAGTGGGTGGGCTAGAGTTCTTCTGCTTTCTCCCTTTTTTTCTTCTCTCTCCTTGTCCTCTTTCTTGTTCTCTCATCTCTTGCCAGTCATGCGTTCCTCCTCAATTGATCACACCGGAAATTGGTATGGGGAGGGGGTTGGGGGGGGGGGGTGCACTCACCAAGCAGCGAATGCACTATCTCCAGCGCGGCGAGCGTCTGCGTCCACTTTGTCCACTCGCCGACGGCGGGGTACACGGCCTTCGGGCCGCCGGTGTAGAGGGCCTCGACGGTCCTCACGAGGACGACGGACCAGAGCACCGCGCTCAGGGCATTGTAGGCTACCAGGTACACGCGCTTAGGGCCGGAGATGGCGGCCTTGGGGGCTCTCGGCTGCCCGGCGGGGGCGCTTTCGGCTGGGGCGGCAGCCATTGTTGATATTGCTGCTGCTGCTGCTGTTGGGGTTGTAACCGACGGCGAGGTGCTTGATCAGACCGGCTTTGTGGTGTCGCCGAGCTGTTTCGTTCCGTCCCGTAGCTCGGTGACGGTATGTTTGGTGGTCGGGGTGCGTGCGGGTGGCGGGCGGCTGACTTGATCGGGGATGGGTTCGTGGTCTGTTGACTTCCCAAGTGTTGATCAAGATTTTTTGTTGGCCTCGGCTCGGAATTGAAGCTAGGGCCGGCCGGCCGTGCCGTACCGTTACTGTGCCCAACGGCCCACGGCGGAAGGTGCCGGTTCTCGACAGGGGCTGGCAGCAAAGCAACAGCTCGGAACAAGGATCAGGGGCATGGATGGAAGACCGGTAGTTGTTCTGTTGTAAAAATTATGGGGGTGGCAGTGCTCGAGCTAAACTCCGGCTCCTGGGCTTCTTCAGCCCTATGAGATCAAAAGCGCTGCCGACATCCGAAAACGATCATTGGGACTTTCTCCCCCAGATTCTGAACAGCAGTTTCATATTGACTTGGCAGATATGTGATAGAACTGCTTTGCCGTACTATGCCGTTGCCGTGTCTTATTAGGCTGCCGCCCTCGGCTCAGGGTCTAGAGGTCGCCCGGACGATGATCGTCCGGGATTTTGGGACATGGAATTAAAGGACGTGAGAGATCTCTAGACATAGCCATCTCAGTACCAAATCGGAATTGATCAGGAAGATCGGATCTCATTGTGAACACGACACTTGTATATGAAGATCATTGGGATATTTTAGTTTGCTATTCTTATCAATAAGTAACCATTGTACCTTGCAACCTGAAAGCTTCCACTGGGACGACGTAATCATCTCACCAAGCGGTTGCGCAAAACCCCCCAAAGCATGCTTCCATGCAAGCGTTCAACTCCCATTGGATCTCATCCCAAATCCTGCCCTTCCCGTCCAACACCGATGTATTCAGGTGTAAATAATGCCGATGGCTACATGATATCTGCTCAGCGCAGGCACTCGGACAAACTTGCCATAACACCACTCTTGTCCTCGCGAGAGTGCAGTTCAACCTCAGCTCCTCTTATGGAATACCTTGGACCAGCCACCAAACAGGTACTGATTAGAATGCCTGCCACAATGTGTATACACATTGACCGTCGGCGATGATGCCTTCTTGCTTGCGCCAGAGGAACTCTTCGAGCCGGAGGCGACCGAAGATGAAGTAGCAGTCGATGACGTCGATCCCGTTGTATCCTTTCTGGTTCCCGGGGATATGAAGGTTGGTGTTTCCCAGTCATCAGCGGAAGCTGATCTTGGAGTCTGTATTGGAAAGGCGATTAGCTTAGTACCAATATCGTAGCGCCGCAGTGGAGCTTGATGACATACGTTGCTATAAGTCGACGTTGGAGACGACACTGCCTTGCTTCCCAAGCCGGTTGTGTATATATGAGCCGACGGAGGTGTGCGTGATGAGGACGCCATGATGGTGAGACTTGGTCGAGCTATCTTTCACTGTTCGATTTGTTGCTACTTATTGTTGTGTTGTGTAGTACTGCGGGGCTCGCGCAGATGTGGTTCGTGCTTGTGAGAGTTGAGGATGCTTCTAGAGCAATGTTTATGACGAAGATGCTTCACAGAAGCAGCTTGATTAATACGGTGGCCCACCAGGATCATGGAAATAATGCACGCCTGGTGCGAAAAGAGATGTTGTCATGGGAGACTTGGCGAGGGAAAAGGATCAAGACACGACAGTCGGACGGTAATTCATATTTGAAGGGAGAGGAACACTGAAGAAAGTTTGACCGCCGCGTGCCCCGCCGAAGACACCCTTCTTGATCCAGAATGCGTGATGTAGGGTCACGTATGTTAGAGTACTCCGTCGAATCTCGTTGGTCCATAGTATCTAGAGTCACACTTGGTTAGCATGGTGCGACTGCCTGATCAGGATAGGATAGACTGGCTGCCTGGCTGCATGGGAGCGACACAGAACCCGAGCACCAGCTGGCAGTCCCACAAGGTCACTCCGTATCCCTCCTCACGCGAGCTCCAACCAGGTAGCTTTAGGGCTGAAGGGTGAGCGGAGATCCCAGCTCATGGCGGACGAGTCCTGTGGCAGGCACGTAGTATGGTGCGAGCTGCAGGGCAGCCCTGATTGGGGATAGCCATGTCTGACACGCAGAAATTCATGCTTCCGGGTGGCCTGAAGGACGGTGTTACTTGGACCTTTACAAGGTTGTGGAGCATCCTTCCGTGAGAATCCAGTGGTGACGACCGGGCCGGAGACAACGAGTCAATAGCCTCGGGGACGAGAAGCAATGAGCTGCAGGTCTCGAAAATGGGACCCATGCGCTTGTTTTGGTGGCTGCCTTGCAGCACCGGCCAACTTTCGAGGCCCTGGGGGCCACAAAGGTCGATGCAGGTCGGTGATGTGGGGAGAAGGGAAACCGAAACTACCCAGGTAGTGTAGGCCATCTTCAGGCAACCACAGACCACACCACATAGGTACGTATGTTTGCTTGGCCTCGTGCGCCTCCAAACGTCTCTCTCTCCAACACAGGTTTCGCACTCGTGAGATCGGCAGACAGCACAGCGCTCTGAGTCGTTGTCGCTAAGCGCGTTGATTCTCAATCGTTTCACACCAGGAACGGTGCCAACGATTTGATGTCATGAGCACTGTATCCTCGCATCTCCATCCAAACCATAAGCTTACATAATTAAACCCTAACCCTAGTGACGACAATTCATATGCACCTCAGGCCTGCAGCCCATGATCCCATCCCTTGAACAACCCAGTTTGCAGTTCAGTTCTTCCTTTCGACCCGAGCCGGCGACGATACAACAAACGCACTGCGAGACATTGTGAAAGAAAACAGTCATCTCCTGTCCTCATAAGGCCTTGGCGAGTGCCGACATCTTCTCCCTCGACCTCGTTGGCTGGCTCCTCTCCGGCCTCGTCGTGGCCAGCGGTGATAGCGGGCTCGACGGGCTGGTCCTGCATGTTAGCTGGAAGTTCGGGTTGGGAGGCCTCGGTGACAGCGACGGTGTCTTTTGACTCCTTATTGGACTCCTCAATCTCTTCGGGGGAGACATTGACCTCTTCTTCGACAATTTTGCCCGCGGGAGGCTTGCGGCGGCGGATTGGATGATGTGCTCTTTCTCCTCCCCAGTGGGACCCTGCCCCGCCAGCTCTGGCATGATGCCGTAACTACCCATGTCCTCCAGTGTCGCGTGAGGTTTGATGTAGTCTCGAACCCTGCCAATTTCGTCGGCGCCACAGCTCCATTTGTATGGCATCTTTCGCGTCCTTCTGGCCTACCCTGTCAGGAAATCAGCCTGCTCTAGTTGCTCCGTCACATTTCGGGGGCACCAGTATAGATCGAGGGTGACGTCGAGCTTCATAGCAAGAATCTGGTCAGACGGGTTTTTGATATCCAAGATTATGTTCTTGAACGGTCTCGTTTTTCTGGCTTTTGCTAGCGAATTCGCTAGCGAAACCTTCGACAGGCGCTGAACATTGTTTTGGCAGTCCGTGACTAAGGTAATCGATACGCGGGCTCCCGGTGGGATATCAGCGGCATCAATTACTCTCTCCACCCTCTGATGGCCATACAAAAGGCCCTCCGCCTCAACTACATAAATTCTCGTTTCGTAACCGACGTACCTGGCCGCTTCGATGGTGTACTTCGCTGTGTTCGGCAGGCAGATATCGCATACCGTGCCAATGCTACTGGTGTCATCGTTGAGGCAGTGAGAGGCATCGGACCATAAGATGATTTGGGGGTCGGTCGTGGGGTTTGCTGTTGAAACGGGCCACAATCATCTCTGCAATATTAGCGGCTTTGGGCCTAGGTAGTGGCTGATGTACTTTACCAGAAAAGTAAACCTGCTCTTTCGAGGATCTCGCGTCCCAGATCTCCACTCCTTTCGTCATTGCGTGTTGATGGATATGTCTTCGGGCGAGCGATGGATGTGGTGGCCCCCGTAAGCGGGTTGCGGGACGAGGTTGGAAGAGAAGGGGTTGGGAGACTCGAATTTGGAAGAGTAGATTGGAAGAGCAAAGGGTGTGACAAAGTAGACCAGAGCGTCGCTCGCGGAAGAGGTTATGGTAAGTTCAACTAGGCTCGCTCAATGTCATTTCCGAACAGTTTGAGCGCCTCCCGGAAGATGGGAAGCGAGGTATCGATTCAGGGATGAAGGTAAAAAGGGTTGGGCCTTGCCGTTCTCATGGAAGACTGCCATAGGTTTTGCTTTGACAGTGCAATTGGTCTGGGTACTGCACATCTCTAGGAGCGTTTTATCCCATCTTCGGCTAACACTCCCCCCCCCCGGGGGGCCTCCTTAAACGACACTCGTTCAGTTTAGCGGCCCTAATTCTGGCGCAGCAGTTATTGTTGTCTTATTGACTTTGCCAGTGTGTATTTCCAGATGGGAACCAAGATCGTTCGGTGCAGCGGTAGCACTACGAACAGGCTTTGGTCACCGTCAAGTGGACTGGCCATTCCACGAGGGGGGCCTTGGTCTTCGTGTAAGGGCCTGGTTCGACTCCAGGAGCGTCTATTCTTTTTTTGTGATCTGATTCCAGCCCACCTCTCTTAAATGTACCTGTTTGCATGTGGTAAAAGTCACTTGGCGCGTTTGTTGTAGTGATAGCATGACGCGAAACACCCGGAACCTCATCAAGGGGCTGGCCACCCCTAGGGGGTTTGCAGGTGATTGTTTGAGGGCTTCTTAGACTCCAGGAGCGCTCATTTCTTCTTATAGCGTTGTTTTCTTTTTGTCACGTACACTTTTTCCTCTCGACATCAGTCGTTGCATCTGAGCCTCGGCCTTATAGATAGCAATTGTGTCAAAAACCTCGCCAAGTACCCAGGTATGTAGTCCTCCCATACTAGAGAGTTCCTTGCTCTCAACATCCTCTTCATTTACAGGAGACTGTAGTATGACGCGAGGTACGGACCCATGCCGAGCAATGTTATGAGGCTGGGGTCGCTCAGAGGCTCTATCTCCTTAAAGGTGCACTCTTATTTTGTGCCGTTTTCCTCGCTGCAGAATCCCCCACCAACTTTATGAGCTTCTAATATTGGAGATTTCTCTCTCTACGTTTGGTAAAGTTATGAGAGATGGATGGCTTCTACGACAGCAGCTGTGGCTACATGCTTGAGCCATCAGCTTCGACTACCTTATAGCACCACGTGAACAAAGAATCCCTGAAGAACATGATGGTGATGATGGGGAACATGGAGCTGGATTAGAGGGTCGAGGGATTAGGTATTGACCCTTTTGATACAAGAAATGGACATGGTCCAGGCTCACTTCTCGAGCGAGCCAGTCATGGTGAAGATGTCATCGTGTGGCCACAAAATACGCTGCAACCAGTCGACTCGGCCAAAATACAGTCTGTCTCAGGTGGAGGCAGCCAATAGACGACATGGATTCCCATCCATCAGAAGAGTGTTATTCAGTATACGAGAGAGAACTGCTTGATCATGCGCCAACATCATGTAGAAGTGTGTAACCGATAGAGGTGGCAGGCTGCATATACCTTCATTATCACTAGCTGAGCGCATTCTAAATATCGGGCCAATCACCTGAAAAAAGGGAATAAAAAAAATAGGAAAGTTGCAGCCCAGAGCGTGACGAGGGCCACACAGATATTCATCGTGCAGCCCAGCAGGGTATCGTAAATTATGAGATATACAGATTAGGTTCCGGGTCATATCGAGTTGGAGAGTCAACAACTGGGTCCTTCAAAGCCATCAAAGTTCAAGCTTCAAGACAATATGGATGATACTTCCAAATGAGCTATCTCCTTCGACCATTTGCTTACGACCAGCAGATCATATATGCTTTATATTGAGTTGAGCTGGTGATCTCAAGTGCCTACCGGACCTCTGGGATACCAACGGGATACGGACGCACTAGATCCACCCACTTACCGTCTGTTGACTCCCAGATTCCATCGGTGAAGCAGCGACTTATTTTCGAAGATCACGGCTGTCTACTAACCAAGTCCACCCAAGCACCCTGTTGATCCTTGTATATCCGCCGCTTTGGCTCATTGTCGTAGACTGTATCCACGATACCTTGCCCGCCGTACGCCTCTTCATAGCCCGACTGTCGCCCTGGATGGCGACCTTTCTGTCACCACGATCCAGCCTCTGGCGCCGATCGAAGCACATAGACTTCAAGCCGCACCCAGTCAGCTTTGTCCAGGAGCGTCGTGACATCCGACATGTCTAAATCAACGTCCCGACCACGGTTGAGCACCCGCACAAGCTTTATCCCGAACTCCACCATGGCAAACAGTGTCGCCAGACGGTGCTCATGTGGAAGCCAGGGCTCTGGAGAGTAGAACACAGTCTATTGCCTTTGGTCATCGATTTCGACGATCAGTATGCACCATGTTCCAAGTATTGGAGGTCTTGGGTCGGGGTCCGATCACGGAGCTACCCCTTCAGCTCATGTGCTGAGACAGGCCGGCGACCGGTCGAGGCCATACTAGCTGTGCTATAAAAAGCCTATAACAATGAGCTATTCCGCCGGGATTCTCTAAAGGAGCGACTGGCCAAATATAGCCGGAAGCGAAGTTAATGGAGGGCAAGCATGCTCTAAGTCTCAGCCCAATCCAGCTGTGTCATCGAGCCTAGAGTCAGTCTGGAGAAATCTCTTTCGATGGGATTTAATGGTTATTTCGATTGACTCTGGTTGGCAGCGTTGATCTCAACGATATTAGGTAGGTACGAAAACATGCACCGGTAATATCAAGAAAGAGAAGAGAAGCCATATCCAATGGCCATAGCTGGCAGTGCTACGTGAGAGTCTGATGATGGCGTCGAGCCAAGAAGCCAAGATAGCCAAGACAGCCAAGGCGACGGGCCCGTCGAACGTTGGACGGCGGGCCGCTCCCGCTGGTTGGGACAGCCCTGGAGACCCTATGTAGACCATGCAAGCTAAGTGGGGCACTCGGATACACGGCAGCACATGTGCACGTATTCGGGATATTTGCGATCCCCGCTGATAAATGATTGGGCCGCGCAGGAGCAGCTACCTTGAAACTCAGCTAACTCTGGGAGGCCCTGCAGTTGTATTGCAGTGCACAGCCAGCAATCCGTAGCAAGAGTTTGTTTCTCCCAAAGAACGAATATGTTGCGCTTCGCGCACATCTCCATCGAATCCGGAGAAAATGGTGATATTGTGAGGCGCCGAGCTTCGGTTGTCAGCAAGAAATCCGGAGAGGCCAGGTTCTCGCGGGGCGCCGGTGGTAGATCAGTCTTGTGGTAAAGAGGGATCAGCAGAGAATTTTGTCTTACGAGGCTATAGGTGCTCATGACAGTTGCCGATATAGTAACGTAGTCTCAGGACTTTGCCGTCACTGCGCCACCACCATCGCTGAACCACCTGGACAGCGCCGGGTTTCCCCGTTCGGACCGGGAGTCGGGAAGTGACCATCCACCTCCTAGTGTAGTTGCCATAGGATTGTGAACATGAAACACCCATAGAACAAAGTCGCATGAAATGGTCGAGACTGAGACGGCCCTCAATCATTCAAAGCATAAAGGGCTTGATTGGACCCGCGGGTAATCAACCATTGAGGTCCACCCGGGCGCTTCACAAGCTTGAACGTGATAAGCTTGAATCCCTGAGATGAAGGGCGAGAGTCAATCCCCGTACCCGCCATGGGCTGTGCAACGTGCATACATAGGCGCGAAACGCTGAGGCCACAAAGGACAGCAGCAATGTGCCGTTGGGGACCACTATAACCACACTTGTTCCGTGGGGTTCCCGGTACTACCTAGGTAGTCGCAACAACCCACAGCAAAAGACCTTTTTGAAATGAGCGGTGTTGACAGGCTAGACAGGTCCAACATTGGCCAGCTGATGGATGGCGGATGACCGCAGGGCGCAGGGCGGAGGCACAGCCCCCAGCTAATACACGAAAAGGGTATATCGCAGCAACGCTGGCAACGATCTTTGGGTTAGCCTGGGGGCTGCCTCCTTGCGCGTCGCTATTTATTGTGAACCAATGCATGACACCCTGTCAGAGAGAGGCCTTCATATGTTTCTGCCGTAAGCCAACTGCCGCTTTGCAATCCATCCACCATCCGCCAGGTCTCCCCCAGTCATCCCTTATTGTGATTCTCCCTCTTATCCCCGTACTTGACCCCTGACCCCCTGCTACACTACTACCTGCCCCGGGTCCCAGCTGAGGTGAAACCTTGTCGGTCCCTGCGTGCGTTCGCCATTTAAAGGGTCCATCCATCCCCCGTCCGGCGTTGTTCCACATCTCAACGTCTCCCCATCCACAAATACAAACGCCAACGCCAATCCTCTGCCAAGAAGACAACCAAGACAATCCTTCATTCTTTCACTTCTCTTAACGACACATCAGCAACAAGTCGTCTCCTTCGTGTGATACCCCAATTATAACCAACCACCAATCCAAACAAAAAGGACCAACCGTCAAGATGCCTGCCGAGTCAATGGAGATGCCCCAGATGAACATGGTCGCCCAGCCGCAGACCACTGAGCAACCCGTATGTGCCTACCGTGCCAATCCACACTAGCATTGGAAAACTTGGAGTTGAACTACACGAAACAACACAACTCATACTTGTACTTGGGACTTCACGCTGACAAATCCACAGAAGGCACAGGAGCCAATGTCCATGTCCCTCCGTGGTGGTGGTCTATGCGAGGACGTGAGTGTGCCCCCTGTTACTATCCGGCTCGCCATACACGGACCCGACTAACATCGTGCCTCATAGTGCTGCTGCTGCTGCTGCGCCGCCGAGACCCTCTGCTGTTGCCTTGGCGCCGAGGAGATCGCCGACAACGTCTAAGGAGATTGGTACTTAGACTAGGGAGTCGCCGAAAAGCAGCCCCGATTGAGTGGGGGATGTACGATATGAAGGATCAACGATGCGATGGCATTTTACCAGGGGGGAACGATCTTCGCGAGACCGGGTCCCGCTTCGGGCTCTTTTGACGTTGCCGGGAAGGGGAAACGCATAGATGGCATGCATACAATGCAAATGCAGATCAGATCAGGGAAATTAGATACGAGAGAGGCGTACGGGCCCTGCATTCATCAACAAATGACTAAAAAACGAATTGTGAATATTTCTAGGGATTTGATATCTTTGGGCCGTCTTTCATACCTAGTTGCCCGGGCTTGACCGTTCAGATTCACAGTTGGGGTCGCGATCATGCATGTATTATGAGTCCCTCCTACAATATTCCCACAAGCAATACTTCAGATTGTAGTTGATGGTCCAATCATGACTGGTCCCACATTCAAGTAAGTGTGGAAATGCGCCACCGACGTGACCGGACCCTGGCGGGTTTATAGCCGTTGAGTCTAAATTACTGGTAGCTTCCATGATCAACTTGGAATACCAGGTACTTCTGGGCGGTGACTTCAGCTCCATGGAGTCATGCAAGGACAACACTTTCGGGAAACTCGAATATTCGGGGGAGATCGAGGCTCAGGATCCATTCGCACCTTCAACGCGAGACAAAACCATCACACATCAACATGGCATGGAAGACTTCCGCAATGTCTCATACCTCGCGTGTGAAGAAGCAAGGCTTGGAGCAGCAAGTACATCAATTTCCCTTCACACGAGGCAGAACCCAATTTTCCACCTCGGACCCTTGAGATCAATCTACCACCAACATCTTGATCCAGACTTCATGGTCCCAGCGTCGCTAGTAACTATGTGACGCTTGAGGTTCGGAAACCGCAAGTCCGGCTATAGCATCCACGCCCACGTCCTACACTGCGATAATGCTGTCCAGTATCTTCTCTCAACCATCTCTCCCGTCTAGTCCTCCTCCGTCATGCTGGCTTCACTCTCTACTATAAATCTCCGGATGGGCTCGTCCAGCGCAGCACCACACTACTTTCCACCTAGCATAACCTTGCTTGTCACAATCTTGGGTCGCGTACTGTTCTCGAGATCGGTTTCGCTTTCGGGGTCTATCTTGAGTGCCTGGCAGCACACCTAGGGTTCGAATCTTTTCATTTCATTGTACTCGATAGTCTTTTCGTGGTCACCACCTTTATGGTGTGACCGCCGATTACAATCTCGGCCTCGACTTCGCACTATCAACCGGGTTGCCGCCGCGGCACTATATTCATTAGGAGAATGCTCAGTTATCCACATTCAATCATCATATAATACATCAGGAAGTAGAAAAAGAAAGAAAAAGAAAGAAAGAAAAGAAAGAGAGAAACAAGGAGAACTACGTCTTTACATTTTTCTCGGTCTCCTCCCGGATCCACTGGCCAAGCTTAGGGTTGACCTTTCCGAACATCTCGTACGTCCTCTCACGCGTGTCCACGTGTGCGTTGCAGAGGTGACCCGCTACGTTGTGTACGAAGTTATCCTGCTGGCCTGGTGTCCTGCCAAGAACCTCCCACAGGGCGGCGGGCTGCACGTAGTCGTCGGGCGTCAGCGGGCCGAAGACGTCGGTGACAGCCTGGCCCGTCCACTGCTCGTGCGCGGCAGTTGGGTTGACATCCTGGTGGGTCAACTTGCGGTAGCTGGATGGGTAATTGGGGTTCGAGCCGTAGTTGCCGTTAACCGCCATTAGACCGTCGCGCTGGTATGGGTTGAAGGTTGTCTTCGACTGGTTCACAGGGATCTGCTGGTAGTTGACACCTAGGCGGTAACGCTGCGCGTCGGGGTAAGAGAAGAGCCGGGACTGGAGGACAGGGTCGGCCGAGGGCTCGACGCCGGGGACCAGGTGCGAAGGGCTGAATGCGGCCTGCTCGATCTCGGCGAAGTAGTTCTCGGGGTTGCGGTTCAGCGTGAACTTTCCTACGGGTCGGAGAGGAACCTCCTTCTGTGGCCAGACCTTGGTCAGGTCGAAGATGTTCCACTTGAAGTTCTGGGCCTGCTCCGGTGTGAGAACTTGGAGATAGACTGTCCAGCTAGGGTATTCGCCCCTCTGGATGGCCTCGAAGAGGTCTTGCGTGCTCCAGTCGGGGTTCTCTGCCGCCATCTTGGTAGCCTCCTCGTTGTTGAAGGTCTTGACGCCCTGATCCGTCCTGCAGTGGATCTGGACGTACACAAACGAACCATCGGGCTTGGTGAGCTTGAAGGTGTGCCCGGAGTATCCGTGCATGTGTCTAATAGAGTAGGGAGTTCCACGGTCAGAAAACAGGGTCATCACCTGGTGGACTGCCTCCTGGTGTGTGCTCAAGTAGTCCCAGAATGCAGTGGCATCCTTCAAGTTGGTCTGAGGGTTGCGCTTCTGGGTGTGGATGAAGATGGGGAAGTTGACTGGATCCCTCAAGAAGAAGACGGGCGTGTTGTTGAACACCCAATCCCAGTTACCCTCTTCTGTGTAGAACTTGAGCGAGAAGCCTAAGCATGGTTAGCCGATTGTAAATCATGTTTCTGTCTGAAAAAGACGACCTACCTCTGGGATCACGGGCAGTGTCTGGAGAGCCCTTCTCGCCACCAACAGTCGAGAAACGAGAGACCAATGGCGTCTTCTTGCCAATGCCATTGAACATGGCAACTGAAGTGATATCGCTGACATCGTGTGTGACCTCGAACTCGCCATAGGCACCGGCTGCCTTAGCATGAACGACACGCTCTGGGATACGCTCTCGGGCAAAGTGGGCTAGTTGGTCGATGAGGTGGAAGTCCTGTAGCAGCAGGGGGCCTGGTGTTGTGCCTATGCGCTGCCAGCTAGATGGGTTCTTGATAGGGTAGCCATTAGAGGTGGTGTAGACCGGCTGCTCATTGTAGCGGTACGTTGGCTGGTCGTTGGCAACCATGATGACCGGACTGTTGGGGTAATATTGTATAGTATAGAGTCTATGAAGTCTTGCAGCGGTAAGTGTCGAGATGGGGTATCGCAGAGGTATGGAAGGCTGGGTTGTTCGATATTATATGATCAGTATCTATCTGGGGAAACAGTATTCTCACCTTGATCAGCTCGTTGGGGGGAGGATGGTTATATACTCAGGTATACCATATGGAAAAGGCACGATTATGTTTAGCCACCGTCCAGCAAGCTTTTGAAAAGAAAACCCACACTGGTTCCCTTCCACCTCTCCCATCACCAAGGACCCAGTCTGCCAGTCCATGAGTGTCTCCATGAACCTAAACAGAGAAACTGTGGGCCCGCGACCAATGACATGACAGTTATTGAAGATTCAAAATGGCCCCAAACGGGAACTCGAAGGAGAAACGGCTGGGAACCGAGACTAAGACCGGGGGTTAGCATTCTCCTGATGGGGCTAACCGGGATTCTGTATCCCATAAATGATTTATAAGGCCCCAATACGTCAGGAAAGCGACTCCCGAAGTCGATATGAGCTTAGAAATCCGAACGCCGTGACGCAAGTTGCCATCATGAGTATTGATTTGCGGATGCTGCCACTTCTACTGTGACATCACCGACGCGTTGAGATCTCCGAAACGGGCTTTGTCAGAAGAAACAGTCGTCCATTTTGCCAACTACCGCTCTGCCGATTACCAATCATCGGGGCATTTCGGTAGTCATTTCTATATTTGATCACAGGAACTTCTGAATGATGGTTTGAATGCGGGGAAGTCTCGAGAGTTTGATCGAAGGCTTATGGTACTGGACCACAGACGAATTGGCCCCAGTTAACCGGACTGACTGTACAGGGTATTTATGCCATTGTAGAATAAAAGGGCTGCAATACTACGTGAGCAATCAAAAGTCAATAATTCGTGATGTGGCAAGCCTGATGATCGAACCTTGGAACCTTGAGAGCCTCGTCAGGATCTGCTAGAGCTATTGATAGAGCCTGATGAGGTGTGCTATGACTCGTGGCCAGAATAGCGACATTTGTCCGAGATATGCCGATCTGATGGCTAGATAACGGCATCAACGTCTGTCCTGCCTGGATCGTGACTGGTCTGTTGAGTCACCATTGACCCAGCAACCTGTTTAGTCTAACCACTAGCGACGACGCTGTACGTTTTCTTGCCCATGTGAGTGTCACAAGCTTCGAATGCTGACCAAAGTCATCAGCGGAACGCGCGTGTCTCACTTTGGGGCGCGATCTCACACGTAGATCTAGTCGCCAGATCACCACGTGTCACGTGGCATAGGACCAGGGTGCCCAGATGCAGGTACCGGATATATCGCCATTTAGCAGAGCGGAAAGTAGAACGATGCACGGCAGATTACAAAGCAAACAAGTCATCTCGCATCTGTCGGGGAGCAATTGCAATGTTCCAATGATTGAAGCAGCATCTGGCCTCCGGACGCGATGCGCTTGTAGCTTATATGTCAAGTTCTAGAAAGAGCTTTCATTGATCACAGAAGATGGCCTGCTGCCCCATGGGACCTTTTTCGGCAACCAAATGCCCAAGTCCGTCACCAGTGTCCGCTCCCTCTCTACTCACCCCGTGTGCCGCGTGCTGTGAACCCCAGCTAGCAGCTCGCCCCTCACGATCACATCCCAGCCATTACCAGGAACTGCTTCCATTATAGCTGCCCTGCTTCCGGTTCGGGTCGCACATGTCAATCGTGTGCTGCGCCCCCTCGGAAAGCTGACCGTAGCGGCCGAGATTCCCTCCTTGTTCTGTTCAACGAGAGTTTAACGGACTACATTCCGCTTGCAATTGGAGAGAGTCCAAGACGCTTCAAGAGGCTTATGGTGCGTACGTTGTCGCACCACCGGATAGCCGAGTTGTAAAAGCAGCTGATCCTACCGCAGGCCCCTGGGCCTGGGCCTCCCCGGGCCAAAGCTGGCAAGGGACGCCCTTCAGGTGAGATGCTGGCACGAATCCGCTTGGAAGCTCCCGTAATCGATCAAGATTATTTGCAGAGAATCTTGAGGAGATTGCCGGAGGTGTCATAACCTTTAAAACTCCGCCAGACAGGGACTTGTTGAGGGTGATGGAAGCCCCTGGGTCTGCTACCATGAGGTCACTTAAGCCATACTAAGTAGTATTGGCAAGAATCAGGTTGTAGGGAGCGTTTCCGTAGATTACGATGGTACATTCGATATCAATGTCATCATAGGTCTTGTTCAAAGTCTGTTGTGAAGCTGTTTGCAGGCATCTGGACATCATGGCATCAGCCGAGGACTAAACACCGTCTTCAGAGGCTAGTAGACCTACAGCCTGGATCAGACCATTTTTCATAAGGGCAGCGAGAAGCAAGTTGAACATTTTAAGGTGCTACATGCATACTGGGTGACAAATCATGATAGAATGTTGTGTGCCGTAATCTTGGGAAACTTGAGGTCCACCTAAATAAGGGGTGAAAGGTATTAGATTTGTAGACCTCAGTCTTGCTGAGCTAAGGGCATCAAACCTCGTTCTTATGTAGACAAGGACGCAGGCTCGCAGATTTCATTAGCGTAGAAGCTGAACCACAACCAGTCAAAGAGGCCCAAAAAGGCGGCGTGAGATCCTTCCACGCCCAGCAGACATTGGTATTGCTCAGGTCGACCAACCACGGGAGCCAATATACTGCCCCCGTCCCCCCTCTTGTTATCTCTGCCGTAATTTCACGAGCCTTTAACGCACTCCTTTCCGGCTGAGCACCTTGATATCTCGACTCATTGTTGCTGTCGGCTTGATGGTAGGATCTCCTGTCACTGGACCCCATGATAAACTCCCATTGGCCTAGGTCACGGCCGTGGTGATGACTTGCACCTGTTTTGGGAGTCCCAAGTAGTAATCGCAATGTTAGCGGTAGCTTGTGGTCTTTCAAAAGAGAAACGACCTCGCGTCTGTTGTCATTAAACCATAGTATCGCATAATGTTGTATGTACATGCCCTCCGGACCTACAATGCCTGCTCGCCTGCCTGGTAGAACGCTGTTGCTGGTTCCAGCTTGCCACCGTGTTTGCCCGTATGCCTGATACTCGCTCGCAGGGAGTGAGTACACAATGCCGATCAAGGGGCAGGAAGCCCTATACTGCCATGCTTCTAGTCTTGGGAAACCGTTTGCTGTGCGTTCAGGGTCAGTCAAGGCCGACCATATGGGTGACACGTGTTAATAACTTACCACCAACCAATCCATACCCTCCGTCACACCGCTGCCGTCCACAGCCGAACAAGCCATGATACTCCAATTCCTGTCTCTCAGCTCCCCCAGCCGCAACGCCTGGGAGATATCGCCCGCTCCTTTTGCACCGGGCTGATCCTGCTTGTTCGCGAAGACCAGTAGCGCGGCATCCTTCAGCTCCTCCTCGTTGAGCATGGCTGCAAGTTCGTCTGCTGCTGTTTGTAGTCGTTCTATGTCGGTAGAATCCACCACGAATATGACTGCGGCTGTGTTTGCGTAGTAGCACCTCCAGTACGGCCTGATGCTCGTTTGGCCACCGAGATCCTGATTCGAAAATGTTAGCACCCTTGTCTATCGAGGGCGTTCGCTGGTGGGATGGACACCGTACCCAGACGTTGAAGTTAAGATTCTTATACGTCACTGATTCAACATTGAAACCGATGGTAGGGATCGTTGTTACGACCTCTCCTATCTGTATGTTGGGTCAGCAGTCGCCTTCCGGAGGCCAACATGGGCGGCGGATCCATATGCCTACCTTGAGTCTGTAAAGCAGTGTCGTTTTGCCCGCATTGTCCTAGAGTGAAAGACCATCAGTGCTGCTCTCTCATTCCCTGGCAACAGTGCTCCGTACCAAGCCCAGGATCAATATCCTTATCTCTTTTTTAGCCCACAGAAGGCCGGACAGCCATGACATGCTCTGACCCATATTCGCTAATATCTCGCCGCCCGGACTCTTCTGCTAGGAGGGTGTTGTTGTTTCGTCAATAACGCCGTGTCTTAGGACTCCAGGGTCTGCTCGGGTTGGGGCGGTTTGCGCCGAGTCGCCGCTGCAAGGTTTCGGGTAATCAAGGCAATGCTTTCGAAGGAGAACTCGTCTGGACGTGCGGTCACCGTAGGAGGGGAGGGATGAAAGGGAGAAAAGGCCACTAGGATGGAAACTCCCAATAGAAAACGTTAAGATCAAGTCGCTACACTCTTGCCAAGCTTGGGGCAATCTGGTTGCATGACGAGGGCCGCAGCTCTCACTTGCTGACAGAACACCTGGGCAGGGGTTGGCCTCCCGTGTTGCCCGTGCGCCTCGGAGGACCCTCAGCGCCCGTCACTTCCGCAAATCCACCGGTAAAGTCCGACCTCCCAATTTTAGCGCCCAGAGAGCCACAGTACCTCAAGCCACTCTTCACGTGACCGAATGTGGCTGAAAATCACAACCGGGCGGTTGCGAGAAAATCATTGAATTTGGGCCCCACCGCAACTCTTACACTTCTTATCGACCACCGACCGACACAAGACGAACAACCACTCTCGACGTTGACGACAAATCAGTCAAGATGCCGGTACGTACAAGCTGATGGCGAAATGTTGCCATGCGATATATAAATCACAGTCAACGGAAACAATGCGGACTGGGAATGGGCTCTCGACGAGAGACAGGCACTTTGGGACCATGATGATGAGAAGACCATAAGGCTGACGTGACGGACCCTCGCAAACAGAGCCACAAGTCTTTCCGCACGAAGCAGAAGCTCGCCAAGGCGAAGAAGCAGAACCGCCCTATCCCCCAGTGGATTCGCCTCCGAACGGACAACACCATCCGGTACGATTGATCCCCGCGATTACTGCATATGACGAGCTGCGCAACCTCAAGAGGGCGCGAGACCCTGCCTCCAACAGAGGAGGCATCTCCATAGTGACAAAAGGAACGTATGGACTGACAAGTATCGTTCTGCAGTTACAACGCTAAGCGAAGGCACTGGCGCAAGACTCGTCTCGGAATCTAAATGCAACGCCACGACCAACTGCCTCTTGCTGTTCTCCTCCTCTTTACCAGGACCTTCTTCACGATACCGACTACCGGGCTAGGATTCATGGTCGGATTGATCTCGGACGGCATGGAGAGCAGGAACTGACACGGCACGAGGCTACTTGGATGGGAAACCCAAGCATGGACTATGAACGACTGATAAGATGGTGGTTCTTGGTCCCGGATAACGGTGTCTCGTCGGGTTTTGCTGGCTTCTGCGGCACGGCACATTTGCATTTAGGGTCTCAGGGAAAGCAAAAAGAAATGCGAACTGTTTGACGCACGACTTCCTGGGGTCTCGGTGACATTGCCGCCTCGGGTGACCTGACGAACCTGTCTGGGTTCCGCCATCTGTGAAACGCGACCAAACGAGGGGTCTAGTCTGAGCTGGTGGAAAGCCCCCTAATGCTTACGTCGTTATAATGAGAATCCTTTGACTTCATATAACGGCGGGCCACGCCCGCTTGCCATACCGTATTTTACTCGATGAGATTTACTCGATGAGATAACCCCTTCGCAGAGCAAGGTTGCTGTCGAATTTGGCAACTACGTGTTGCTGATCTAAGTGGAGGGCAGTAAAACCATGATTGCCGAGGCAAGACTCCAGCAAGAGTAGAGCCTTGATCAGGTTCCCCTACTTGCCATATCCTCCCGCCCAGGCAATCTCAGCGCATCGTCTTTTTTGCTCAGCGTCAACGTCGCAGCATATCCTCGGAGCAATGGCATTCATCGCCCTGGCTCATGCTACTTGAATACCTAGGTGCCTACGTAGTCCTTCCCTTGGACTTCCAGAGGTTGGTATGGAGCCCAGGATAGCCATGGCAAGAACTTGACCATGCAATAAGGCTGATCGCCCCTACCTTGCCACTCAGATCGTGGAGAAGGAATGTGGCAGATGTGCCTGGCCCGTACATAACCGTCCTGCTGACATGCTGGAACCCGGATGCTGTCGAGTACGTTGGAGATCTATTGACAATTGTAATTCTGCTATACTATGACATGCTGATTTGTTGACACCGTCATAGGGTGGGCTGCTGAACGTGGTGAGAACAGGATTTCAACTACGTTTTTTGCATTGCCATGCCTATAGCCTATCAAGGCAATGGTTGTGAACTGTACAATTGTACGAACTATAGGCACAGTCTTGAAGGCGGTCTTGGTCTGGGGATCCCAACATGCAAAGATGCTTGCATATGCGCCACTCGAGCCTCTGATTAACAATAGATGGAAAACAATCTGTGGTCATCACTGGGGAATGTAAAACCTAGGGGATCTTGGTATCCATTCTCAGCCTAGTTGCATTATTGAGCTGTACCTGGAATATCTTGATGGATGATGGACGGATGCTCATGGGGACACCAAGATCCATCAGAAACGAATCCCTAGTACCCACGGGCACAGATCATTGATGAGCGGGAGCTCAACAGTCAACCCTCCAAGTACCTTGGAGACAGCCAGAGTCCGGAATCCCTTTGCAATACATCCTTTCCGTGTCCGAATCCGAAATCCCTAATAATAAACCATTTGGTGAACCTTGAACGCCAAGCGAGATGCTGAGATGGGTAAGGACCGCCTGCACGAGAGTGAGAGGGTCTGGTATGGAAGACAGAAGGATCTGCCATCCGAAAATCATGTGTCCAATGTGCACTGCATTTAGCGGTCCTCGGCCCACTCGTTTTCCCGGCGGATCTGCTCCTCCTCCTCGGGGGTGAAGTCATTGGTGATGTTGAAAGTCTTGCGGATCTCCTCGGGAGACTTGCCCTTGATCATGTTGGCAACGGTCTTGCAACCGACGTCAAGGAGAGCCTTGATGTCCATGTAGTTCGCTGCAAGAATGATCTCGAAGAGCATCTCTTGGTCAACCTGCATGTACTTCTGATCCCACTCGTCGATCTCGGTGGTCTTCTTGCGGGACTCAGAGTCATCGTCCTGAGTGGGAGGAGGGTCATTGCGGTGATGCTCGCACCACTCAATGATCTTCTCGAGAACGGGCTGGCTGACGTTGGGAAGAGGAACAGGCTGTGCGAGGGCAGTCTCGAGACCCAGGTCCTCGATCAGGTTCTTGATCAGAATGGATCGCTCAGCAACCGGAATGTCGCATGTGACCTGACCGTTGTCGTTGGTCTTCATGGTAATCTGAGCAGTGTTGCGATCGATGTTGGATGCCATCTTGACTGTGGTGATGATTGATTTTCTGGAGTGGTTTGGTTTGCTTGTGCTTATCGAGTGACTGAATAGTGACTGCGGTCAGTGGTCTGCGATAGTTCAACTCAGTAGCAGAAGCAGTGGGCACGCGGTGACGCCTGGGTGTATGTAGAGGAATTGAAGACGTATGGGAATGACGGGAAATGTTGCAGGATATAAGTACCTGAGTGGTCCTCGAATTTGGCAGGAGGAAGTGGATGGAGAGGAGGATGATGATGGTGAACGAAGCTGGAAAGGGAAACAGCGTTGGCGGTTTGCAGTTCAGCGGCGTGGGGTCGGTAAGTGCCCAGGTGGGTGGGGTTGCGGTGACGCACAGACCAACTTCAGGTAAAAGTATGGTCCTAGTCAATGGCTGCCTGCCAGGCAGGCAACGGCGTATAGCCCTATAAGCCGCAGTGGAGTTGTAGTGATGAGGAGTGTGCTAGTGGATCGTAGGCAGTGATGAATAATCGACAAGCTTCCAAAATTGGAAGCCGAGGAAAATGGAGATACGTGGCGTAAGGTATGGAGGGCTGGGAGAGCGCGCAGACGGCTTGCAGAACCTCTGGTGAAGGGGCCTGCCCAGGTGATGATGCTTACAGCACAATGTACTGACAAGGGAGTTGTGACTTACAGATAGATTAGTATGCCTGCCTTTTTGATGGTGAACTTGATGATAAAGTGCGCTGCAGTGGGAAGTGTCGGAGGAGAGAAATACAATCTCTGTGATTAGAAAATGGTTATTTATGGATGTTCTGAAAGGATGAACTAGCAGATCGATGTTGTGGTTGTGAAAGATGGCCGGTTCAAGTATCGGGTGATCTTGGGGCTCTTGCTTTATTGTGCAGTTGCCAGTCGCGCACGGTCACAGTCACAGTAGGTACCTAATTCTAGCTCTTGGTCTGCCAACCGGGCTCAACACAAATCGGGCAGAAAGGGCCAGACTAGGCAAACTGGACAGGAGTATAAAGGAACAAGATTTCATCAGCTCCTGGCTTGGGCCCAGTTCTTCGATTTGTTTCACTGGCAAGGCCATTCAAAGAAAGTGCTGAGCTCCTATTTATGCTAAATATGGTTTTTGATGGCTATGGTCATGCGGCCTGCGGCCACCCAGCCACCTCGGATCACCATGGCCTTAGTGGATCAGTGCTGGAGAAGAGGAAGTCTATATATCAGACGATAAATACCTTGGACAGTGAGCAATCTGAAATATATGCACAAGTCTCTGGAACAATGATGCATTCAGACGAATGTGCGAACAGCACCTGGGGATGTTATATACTAAGTAGTTAGGACCCCATCCTCTACCAAGTACATAAATACCTAGTATAGTGGTCTTCGAAAGGCGTTATGCCTTTCGCCAGTAACAAGTCAAGGATGGAACATCTGATCTGGGCCAGTAATTCTCAGTTCGTAAGAAATCTAGAAGCCTTGTGGATGTCTTTGTGTATGTACTGCATCGATATCGCTGCTTCGGGAAGCATTGGTAGATCCACCATCTGCAAACAATGTCTAAGTAACAGTGGAGTGTAGACCCCATTGACGCTAAGTCCAAAAATACCCACCTTCTGGTGGAGGCTGATCTCTGATAAGTTCCCGGTGCCCTGTGAATTCCATGGGTAACTGGCGAGTGACGGCTCCTTAGCGTCCCAAGCATCCTTGTCGTCATTTTGGGCACAGTCCACTTGACCTGCTCTTCATCAACAAAAAACACATGTGGCCTCGTTTCTAGAGCTCCTGTCGCCTTCGAAAACAACATCGAAATCAGACGCTCGACTTAACTGTCAGTACTTGCATCCTCAAGTGCGGTCAAGTACGGTGGTTACTCTATCTTCCCCTTCCTCCCCACCTCGTCCATCTTCGAATATGCCGTATGCAAATAGCTTGCCGACGGTCGATAAGAAAGCCCTTTGAAAGTAAAAGATAAGGCCTCACATATGCTTTAGCTGGAATCTACAGGACGAGGTTGAGATCAACATGTGGCGCCGCACTTATCTGCTGCTTCTCGCCATTCGGCTGTGGCTAGCACTGTCGCCGAGTTACCTACATCCTGATGAGAACTTTCAAGGACCAGAGGTCATTGCAGGTAAGCACCCTCAACAGGCAGTATGCCCCTGATTATGCGCCATGACATTCTCGGGGGCGCGACTTGGATCCCAGTCTAATCAGAGGCTGAACGGGGATCATTCGCGGCACTCTCACCCTGACACATTCTGATTGTGAAGGCTTTGACCAGGCGAAATATTTGATTACCCTGTTCAATATACATGGGAGTTCACAAGCGATCTCCCGATACGGAGCGTCTTTCCCCTATGGCCGATATATGGGCTACCGATGCTCCTGCTACGATGGCTATGGGTAGGCAATGGACAAGATGGCGAGATACCACCAGTAGTCGTGTTTTACACTTTGCGCGCACTCATGTTTATTCTCAGCTTCGTCCTTGAGGACTGGGCGATTCATGAACTTGTCCAATCGCCCCGACAGCGCCGCATCGCTGGCCTCCTGGTTGCATCTTCATACGCAACGTGGAGCTACCAGACACATACCTTTTCGAATGCCATAGAGACTCTGGTTGTGGCTTGGAGTCTGGTGTTGGTTGAGCGGACCATCGCGGTACCCTTCAGTACAGTACGTCGGAGAAGGACAGGCCATTCTTCGAAACTTGATTACAGAAGAGCTGACATCCGCTAGCAAAACACACCTCTCCTGGCTCCTACCGTTCTAGGATCTATGGTGGTTTTTGGATTCTTCAATAGGATAACCTTCCCAGCGTTCCTACTCATTCCGGGCCTCCGGCTGATTCCCTACTTCTGGAAGAGACCTCTCGCACTCGCAGCAGCGGCATTTTCTGCGCTCTTCACGGCCTTCATTGCGATTACTCTAGACACGGTGTTCTATACATCACATCAAGTCTCATGGACGGACCTATTGCACCATCCCGTCATCACGCCCTTGAACAATCTGATGTATAACATCTCTCCGGATAATTTGGCGCAGCATGGCCTGCATCCATGGTACCAGCATCTCCTTCTCAACCTCCCGCAGCTGATAGGACCTGCCGCCGTTCTGTTTCTCACACGACCGCTTCAGTCGGTGAGACTATATTCAGCGATTTCAGGAATATCTGTTCTCTCGATATTCCAACACCAAGAGGCTCGTTTTCTCCTACCTACCGTTCCTCTCATTCTTTCGTCCGTGCGTCTACCACGGGGAAGGAAGGCCTTGCGAATCTGGGTTATGTCGTGGATTCTCTTCAACCTTGTCTTCGGCACGTTGATGGGCGTTTACCATCAAGGAGGCGTAATCCCCGGACAAGTCTTCATGAGCAAGCAACCGGACGCAACTAAAGCAATATGGTGGAAGACATATATGCCGCCAATCTGGCTGCTCAACGGGAAGGCCGGGACACTGGACACACGCGATGTCATGGGCATGCCTGGCGAGGAGCTTTATGCAGAACTCACCAGGATCGCAACGTGCGATACGCCTGCAGATCGCCGCAACCAGGAGTACAAGAAGGAGAAAAGTGGAACGTATCTCGTCGCGCCTACGTCTGCGATATGGTTGGATCCGTACCTGAAAAACAAGGGGTTAGACGGGCTGCGCTTTCGGGAGGTGTGGAAGCATAGAAAGCATTTGAATCTGGACGACTTGGATTTTGCGGAGGATGGCGTTTGGGCCACCCTAAAAAGAGTCATTGGACGGAGAGGATTGGCTATCTGGAGGGTTACAAAATCGTGCAAATAGCGCGAGGACGGGAGAAGTAATGGATGGATGGACATAACAGAGATAACCCTTTTCTTCGATGACCGGACGAACATACAATAACGTAGTCTTGTTGTGAGCTAGAGTTCAAAGGTACTGTCCTGGGTTTGGAAGCCGGTGATTTCCGCATTCCAAATCCGCTACTCTTGAGAGGAACGTTTCCCAAGACGCTTGCTTACTAAGCATCTGATCGCCGTCGGCAGATGGTTCTGCATCTGAAGTCGCCCCACTACCATGGGCTGAATCCGTTGATCACGGCACCACCATTCGCAAGGGCTCCATCAGTATTTCAAGAGTACAGATGTGCTGGGGACACACTTGATCTAGCAATATAGCGACAGGTTAACATCCGATACACTTCGAGACGATTTCAGCAGAAGCTAGTCGGCACAATGGGCGGTCTTAACCTCGAGGCGTTCAAGGTATATTCTTCTTCCTTCACCCTCACCACCGGCTCTGCCGAGTACTAAGACTCTTACACAACCAGTTCGCCACGTACGTCTTCTTCCCCATCGCCTTCATGAGTTATTTCGGCACGAACCTCGACAACCGCTTTGCGGTTCCGGACTTTTGGCCCAAGCCCGAGGAAGCAAACTCGATACCGACGGAACGCGATGAAATCAAGGCCGAGCTAGAGCGGTTGAGAGCTCGGAGGTTGTATTTGAGGAACAAGAGACTGGCGGAGCAGCCGGCTGCGGCTCAGGAGCAGGAATCCTAGGCGCAGCTGCAACAGGAGCAGGAGAGGTCCTGACTGTGGTACGGAGACAGGCAGTACAACATGGACTGCTCTACGTCTCAACGCAACAACTCCTCTCAGTGTACGACTATAAGGAAATGGAAAGGCAAAGATATGAAGGGCTTGTTGGCAGGCGAAGCAGGGATACACTTGGCCGACTTCGCCGACACCGAAACGTTGATGAGAATGCATTTGATATTGTTAAGCAGACATCTGCAACCGCATCTAAGAATCCGTGTTGTCCTCGAATGCTGCCCATTCCTCCTCAGGGACGCTTTCGCCTTTGGTTGCATTCGAGTAAATGGCCTGCACCTCCGGGCACTCCACTAGCGCCTCCACTAACTCCGACAACTTCTTGACATCTCCAACCGAATCGACCGTCGACTTCGTATCCTCGTTCGGCGACCAGATGATCTCCGAACTCAGGATGTTCAGCTCAAACTTCTTCGCAACGCCCTGCGCGATCTGAATGGTCTGCGTTGGCTGGGACCAGATGACCATGTTTCCCTCATCATCAGCCTCTAGATCCTCTGCGCCGAGCTCGATAGCCTCGTCCATGATTTCGTCCAAGCCGACCTTGTCGTGCCGCTCAAATACAACTCTTCCCAGCCGGCTGAAGAAGAATTCGGTAGCGGCTGTCCGGCCTTTGTGTTTCCGTATGATAAGACCAACGTCTTGCAGTGCACGCAGCTTATTGTCGGTTTCAACATCGAGGATGAATGCGTTGGAGCCCATCATGAATTCGAACTTCATGGATTCGAGGGTAGCGCCAGACAGGGAGCGGCCTTGACCTCGTGCAATTGCCTGTTCGATGACATGCTTAGGCGTGCTGGCTTTCTTGGCTAGTGTTATCGCATGGGCGAGGGAGGAGTTCATGTTCGGGTCGGCACCGTATACTGTTTGTCGCGCGCGTGTGAGCTTGTTGTTATCGACTACTTAGTAGTTGGGGCCACCAACATTTCGAGTATAGACTAATAGCCTGCACGTGTAATGTACGTTCGGCGGTGATCTTTGCATCCTTCCTGCCCTTTATGTGCTTCACTTTGGACCATTTATTATGTCCAGCTTGCGGAATTGCGGTCTTTGAGAATGCGCGTCGGCATTGCGAACATATCGAAGAGCGGGTAGGTCGGAGGAGGAACCTTATGTCTCTCAAGGTCGACGCCATCATTGGGCAAAGTTCACCAGTAAACGAATGTATATACCTGCCCAGGTGGGCAACTCGGGACTGTTCCGGATTGCAGCGCTTCGACCACTAGTCCAAATGACATGCGCCAAACGTGACGATCCAAAGCTTCGAAGGGATGGTAAACAATGAATTTTGGCCCGCGCCAGTGGAACCTGCCGCTGCAAGCCGATCTGGCCAAGCGAGCACGCTAAGACAGGGGCTTGCCGGTGTGACATCGAGGGGCGTCCGGGGGTGGGATGCTGCCAGCTGGAACAACTGAATGTACATCCACCAACACCTTTCCCACTACACTTGAGGGCGCACGCACGCACCATCGTCACTTCAACACATCCGAGACGCCCAATAAATACTCGAACATGTCCTCAGAGCCTGCGTCAGAAGCCCACAACAAAGCCAGTCCCGACAATGCCCCTCGCCCCTCACTGACAGCGACCTCGACTCCAGAGCTCGAGCTATCCAAGCTCCAGTCCCTACCAGCTGAGCAGCAAGACCTGTTCCTGCTGACCTTCGTCTCGACCATAACAAAACATGTACTATCTCTTTCGGCCGATGACTGTACTGCGCAGCAGTTCTACCTCAAGAAGGAAATATTCCAAATCATAAATCTCACGACACCGGCTCCCACACGTGTCATACGGAACAGCCTGGGGAAGTGTCTTGCCCACATATTCCAGAATGGAGACCGCAAATTACTCGTCGAGACAATCAACGACCTCATAGCCATAATAACAAGAAGCGCAAAGTCGAAGGATGAGAATGAGACCCGCGCCAAACATGCGGCGGTCTCCTGCCTTGGCGACGTCTTCGCGGCGGCCGGCGATAGCGCCATAGGCCACCACCAACTAGCCTGCATTACGTTGTTGAAGTTCTTGAAGGGGTCGACGAATCATGCAGGCCTTCGCGCGGCGTGCTTTACGGCGCTGGGGAGGATTGCGAAGATGGTGGCTGGCATGATGGACGAGTCCATTACGAGAGACATCTGGAAGCAGGGGCGCAATCACGCGTCGACGGACAAGGGCGCACTGGTGGTTGGGACGGCATGTCGATGCCTCCGCTCACTGATGAGGCATACCAACTACTTCAAGAACCCGAATGACTTTGATAAGGTTCAGACGGCTATGTTTAAGGCTTTCGAGTACACTTCTTCGCATGCGCGGCGAGCAGCGGCTGAGTGTCTGGCTGAAGCCTTCCTCAGGGGTTACACAGAATCAACGACCGGGGAGACACCCCAGAGCCTTATTACCAAAAAGTCCAAGTCGAAGGCCGCGAAACGTCACTCTATGGGCCCTGGGGCGTTGCAAGATGAAGATGATATACCTTCGAGACCTGGAAGCCCGGCTTTTACAAAGAAAACGCCAGAACTCGCTTTGTCGCTCGCAGATATCTTGAAGGTGCTATCCAACCATTACGGTCGTATGGCCACGTCCAACAGGGCCAGGGCCGCGATTGGCATTTGCTACGCAACACTGCTGCAACGGCTTGGGGAGAAAACTATCGAGTCAAACTACCTCAGGATTGTCGAAAATCTGACTTTGGACTTGCTTGGCAATCCCAACATCACGAACAATCGTTACCGCCTCCTGATATCCCGTCGCATCGTCGACACTTTACTGCAGGACGTTATTGGCAGCAAAATACTTGGCGAGACAGGGCAACTCCATGCAGCCAAGGTCTTGATCAATGACATCCTGAAGAACTACCCGCAAGCCTTGAAAGAGCGCCCAGAGCCAACCAAGAACATGTTGATCGCTACGATGGGAGCGCTAGGCTCCTTGATACTTACGCTTGGTTCTGCAGCAAATGCCTTCGCAGAGACTGCTAGGGATGGATTGTTGCAAGTTCTTCAGCATCCAAGCTACACCGTCCAGGTTTACACTTCCGCCTGTCTCAAGACCTTTGTTCTTGCGTGTCCACAACAGTTGCTGCCCTGCCTATCGGTTTGCATGAACAGTCTGAGCCGGGAGCTCAGCGTACTTGGAACAGGTCGCAACTCGCAGCGCAAATGTACTGGTTTTTCTCATGGCCTAGCCGCCACGCTGAGTGCAAGTCCGGCTCGACCACTGTACGGTTCCGTGGATATTAATAGTCGAGTTCTCACCATGGCGACAAACTTGCTCAAAACCAGTGGCAAACAAGAACTGCGCGTCGCCAGCACGCAGATTCAAGTTGCTTGGACTTTGATCGGAGGCCTCATGTCCCTGGGGCCCAACTTCGTCAAGATCCATCTTTCTCAGCTGTTGCTTCTTTGGAAGAATGCTCTTCCGAAACCTCTCGCGAAAGACAACACAGCGGCAAGGAAGTACTTGGAGGCGTCTTTCCTTGCACACGTCCGAGAATGCGCACTTGGGTCTATACTGGCTTTTCTAGAGTTCAACAGCCGCCTCTTAACTGTTGATGTGTCGAAGAGGATTGCGACCATGTTGCAAAGCACAACGGCCTTTTTGAAGACCTTGCCTAAAAAAAAGACATCCGATGATATATCGGAGAGGCTCGCGCCTGCACTGCAGCTTCAGGATATCGAGATGATGGTCCAGCGCCGTGTCATGCAATGCTATATCAAGCTTGTAAACACAAGTCCAGCTGGCGGAAGTGAGGCGTTGCTGCAGTCGAACCTGCTCACGCTGGCGATATCACTATTTGCAGATCCAGAGAACTACTCGCCCAGCTCTCTGAGCGCGTCCATTGCGAGCTCTGCTGGCACATTTGAGACAATCTGGGATGTCGCTGACAACTCTGGATACGGTGTTACAGGGCTTGTGTCTGGTTTTAGAGTCAAATCGTTACCTGGGCAGCACGAGAGTTCCGTGGAGCCGTCCTTGACAGAGGAAAGCAGCCCGGAGGACGTGATGGGGAATCTGCTGTTGTCTCCTGTTTGTGGAGCGCTGGAGCATGATGCATCGACGCTCTACGTCGGCGGGAAGAATGCATTCGACTGCCTATCAGATCCGCCAGCAACCGAGGTCGTGAACATGGGCATCCAGTTGTTCGCATTCGCATTCCCACTCACGCCAGCCAAAGTGCAAGAGAGTATACTGGAGCAGATCGCAACGTTCATGGCAGCTGGATCTGGTGATCGCGACGCCGCGCGGAAAGCAGCCATCAACGTGAATGTGGCGACTGCGTTCCTATCAACGCTCAAGGTTGCAGTCAAGGAGACGCAGTCACCTTCGGGAGACGTTACAAATATCCAGGTCGAGAAGCTTCTGCAGGACATGATCAGGGTCTTCGTGCTCGATCCAGACCAATACGTCCGCAGCCTGGGCTATGCAGCAATAGCTCGTCTTTGCAACGCCTGTGGCAATGCTTTCACGAATTCTGAGATCAAGTTTCTCGTCGACACAATTGTCGTCAACAGAGAGCCTAGTGCAAGGGCGGGCTGTGCTATGGCATTGGGTTGCATCCAGGCCAAGGTAGGCGGAATGGCCGCTGGATACCACCTCAAGACCATCTTGGGAATTCTTATGTCGCTTTGTAACGATCCGCATCCAACAGTGCACCTCTGGGCTTTGGAAGCGCTCGCGCGGGCCGCTGATGCAGCGGGCCTTGGTTTCTCCCCGTACGTTTCGAGCTCGCTTGGAATGCTTGCCCAGCTCTATGCATCCGACACACACCATCCTGAGGTGACTTCGGCTATATCCATGAACTTGGAGATGGAACTATCTACTACGGCAGCTATTACACGATGCGTGGACTCTCTCATCAACGTCCTCGGGCCTGATCTACAAGATATTACCAAGTCGAGAGAGCTCATATTAACACTCGTGGGGTTCCTGCAGGAAGAAGGCGATACACAGGTGCAACAAGCAGCTTTGGGATGCCTGGAACATCTATCCTTGTATGCGCCAGGCTATATGCACTTCACAGACTATGTGAAACTGCTCCAAAGATACCTGAAGTCCGGCCAGTCAACGCTTCGAGACGTCGCGATTGATGGCCTCTATAATATCATGAAGAGGAATCCCTACGACGTCATACAAGCTGCTGATCCCGGCTTGGAGGAGCATCTGTGGCTTGCCCTCGACTCCAACCCGAATCACGACGGGATACGTAATATTATCCAGAACTGGATGCGTCAGACATTCCTCACTGATACAGCACAATGGCTCCAGAGGTTCCAGGGCGTCTTGAAGATGACGAGGCCCAAGGCTGCTGCTGATATTCCTGTTGTGACGAAGAGGACTACGGCAGTGGTAGACATACAGGACGAGGAAGTGGCCGGCTTTGCAGCCGCGGGAGGTGTTACCAAAGATGAAAAGGAAGGCAGTTCTGGCTCTGATGTGGAACCCTTGAGGTGGCAGGCGATCGCTTTTGCTATGGCTCTCTTGAACGATACCTTCCTCCTTATCAACAGGGATGTCATGACTAATGGCGAGTCGGCAGCTCAGCTGGCGTTGCAGACTAGAATTGCAGATGTCGTTCGCATGGCGTTCTCTGCCTCCACCTCTGGCGTTCTGGAGCAAAGAATCTGGGGACTCAAGATCATCGGTGCCGTTCTGAAGATGTTTGGCAAGACCCCCGATCCTGACTTTGACGAGGCGATGCTCCTGGAGCAGTATCAGGCTCAGATCAGCTCTGCTCTAACACCTGCTTTCGCTGCTGACTCCTCTCCCGAATTGGCCTCGGAAGCTGTCAATGTTTGTGCAGCATTTATTGCCACTGGCATTGTGACAGACGTGGATCGCATGGGCAGGATCCTCAAGACCCTTGTGAGCGCCCTTGAGAACTTCGCCACCGACAAGGACAACGCTGGCATCGGAGACCTCAAGGGTCTAAGTTCCAATGCTCAAGTCATGGTCAAGATGGCCGTCTTCTCTGCTTGGGCTGAGTTGCAAGTCGCAAGCACCGACCAGGCTTACCTACTGGACGTTTTGAAGCCACATATTGGCATGTTGACTCCACTCTGGCTCGAGTCGCTCAGGGAATTCGCTCGACTACGGTTTGAGCCTGACATATCCATGACATTGGGGCCTCCATCACTGTCTGGTAGCTTGGATACCATTTACGCAGCGCTCAACCGAGAGACCCTCCTGAAGTTCTATCAGGACTCTTGGCTGAAGCTTGTAGATGCTATCGCGAGCTTGATTGGACAGGACAGCGATTTCGTTTTCGATGCTTTAGACGGCAAAACAACGGTGGATGGCGCAACGAACGGCCATACAAGAGGCTCTGACATTAATTATCGCGATGAGCCGTTAGCGTTCTTCTTTGTCCTTTTCGGCATCGCGTTTGAGGCACTTGCTGCCAAGCCTGGACAGGCAGACTCTCTTGCCAGCCAGGAGCAGACGCTCGAAATCCTTCAGGCCCTTAAGAAAATCCTGCATCCGAGCGTGTCTGGCCAGGCCATCTATAGGGACGCAATCTTCACGGAGACTATGGATCTCCTGGACCGCCTCGTCCTCACAGAAGGGCTGGATGTGCAAGGTGTCATCGTTGAGATTGCTCGAGCGCTCTGCGTTGCCCATCCTGCTGCTAGGAAGTCAGCCGAACCGGACAATGGCGAGCTCTCGGAGGACATTGAGCAACTATTCGAGCTTACCCGGATCATCGTCCTGGTACTGGCAGGACTATTGCCTAATCTTACTGAAGCTAACCAGCCTGTCCGCCACGTCCTGACAGAAGAGGCTGTGCTTCTCGTCCGGACTTCTTTGAATGCCCTCGTAGACGCCGCAGAAGTCTTCCCGGCAGTCATCAAAACAGACCTCCACGCTTGCATCATCCACATCTTGGCCACAATCCTCGCCACGCCGTCATGTCAAGAAATTGTTGTCCCGCAGTCGTTACCCACGCTAAAGCGCTTCATCGCGACCATGGCCGGTCCTAGAGAAGAAAACAGCGGGCCAACAGATGTGCAACTGCAAGGCTGCTTGCGGCGGTTCCTGTCGATCTACCTCCACGCCCAGAAGCGATTGAATGCCGCGACCGATCTACTCGGTGTGAAGAATTCCCTCCTTGCTATCACGATACTGTTCACGGGCGGGCAAAACCATCTCTCGGCCAATGACCCCATTGTGGTCAAATTCCTGGAGGAGCTGGTGGACTGCCTTACGGATCGCATGGTAAGCCTTTTAATTCTAATTCAGCCTCCATCTCCCTCCGCCGTGCGCCTGTACTAATGAAGCGTTTGTAGACCGCCAAAATAGCAGCCAACTGTGTCCGCTCGCTCCTCCTGCAACCAAAACCCACCGTGGCAGACGAGACGATCGCACGGTTCCTTCTGCCCAGGCTGATCTCCTTCGTCACCAATACTGACCGGGAGGATCCGGAACTCGCACGCTCACTCATCGCACACACTCTGTCTCAGTATGTAGGCGTGCTGTCAAAGGACCACAAAGCTATCGCCATGTCCTTGATCGTACCCACCTTACTCTCCCGCGCGGCCAGCGAAGGCGGCGAGGGGGGTATCTACAGGGAAACCAGCGCGCGGCTGCTAGAGCTGGCGAGCGTGGACCAGGTCAGCTTCAGAGGTGTTGTGGCGGGCATGAGTGAAGGCCAGAAGGCCTTTGTGGAGGAGGTCATCAAGAGCGGACGACAGAGCCAGGAGGTGAAGGACTCGAACGTGGAGAGCGGGCAGCCGACCATCGCGCTGAAGATGAACTTTGGTGGCTGAGCGGGGCGTGAGGTGAGGCCTTGTGTTTCTGATAGCTTCTTGTTGGAGGGCTATGCGCATACGATACGATAGATACCATTACTGCGATATATATATATATATATATATATATATATATATATATATATATATATAGGACCTACTTGGGACGAGAAGAAAGGGGGCCCTGACAGATGTGCTGTATGGCTTGCGTTTCTGATCTCGTATACCAACGTTGATGTCTTTGCTCTAAAAATTACTTAATACATCGCGATTCTGATAGTAGTATTTCTTTGTATTCTATCCGAGATCTACAGCCCTCCTTCGGTTCGGTGCATCGTGGCCTGTCTCCATGTGATGCGAGAGCACTGGAAGTAGGGGAGAAGACGAGGAGAAAACGAGCAGCGAGTGGTTCAAGTGAATTGAGTACGCCGTGGGAACATGAGATCGGGTACCCGGCCGCCATGCAAGGAAATGGTTGAGGGAACGGGACGGACAGCCAAACATTGGGGAGAATGCCAGCAAGCCAAGGGTATTCCTAGACAGATTGGTGGTATCACAGAGGTAGATGATATATCACTCGTGGGCATCATCAACCATAAGATAAATAACCCGTAAGCAATCGTTGACCGAGATCCCCTGGGGCCGTCGGTCATTCTTTCTGGTCATGCAAACGCGTTGACAAAGCATCTCCAATTATGTGGTAAATGCCCCAAGGACTATGTAGAGCAAAGTGAAATATCATTTATCAACCAAACGCTATGCTATATGTAGTATTATGTTGAGACCTGCTCTGGCAGTGCTGGCAGGGGTTTCCGCGAAGCGGCTGGCTCATCCGGCCCCAACAGTGGTGGCCGTGTCGAGAATGCTTTGCTAGACTGCTGCGTCTTATCCTCGTCAACTCTCTGTTCCCCCTCCTCAACATCGGCTATCGCCTCTAGTGAGTCCGGCACGCCTGTTGGCGCGTCATCCGATGACGAGACTACCTCCTCGGACATATCAGGAGCACTGCTGCTGTCCTCCTGCCCTAAATTATGTATGTCAGGGATGCCCTCTGGTCCTGGCTTGTGAGCGCGTATCGTTGGCGTCTGAGGACGCGGCGGTGTAGGCATAGGCGAGCCAAGGTCCGTGTCATTATCGTGGCTGTCAAACCCCTCTGAGGTCGGCGTCATAGGCAGGACCTTATCTGTGTAAGACATGTTCTTTATATGTCCATGTCGAATTCGCGATGTGGCTTGCGCACCTCCTGGGTGCAGCGTGCTGCTGTTGCGGACAGGCGTACTCACTCGAGCAGCTGTACGGGGTGAGCCAGGCGACCACCGTGGGGACGCAAGGTACGAGTTGATGAATTGTGATGTGGAAGCCACCGGCCATTGGTCGCCAACAATGCCGGTATTTCCCAGTACACCACGTGAGAAGACCACGAGTACGAGGCAGCACAACAGCATCACGGCCTGGAAGATGGCCATATGTTTCTGAAACCGCACCTCATCCCTGAGGGCAAGGATGTCACGCTGTGACTGCTCGCGTTGTGTCTCGAGGGCGATGACCGTTGACTGCCAGATCTGGTCGTAGTCCTGACGGACTTTCTGCAGCTCTGAAAAGACAGTATTGTTGAGGTTGCTGAGGAAGGTGTCCACTCGGTATATTTGCTTGCGTTCCATCTTTTTGAGGGCTTCTTGGAGAAACCTGGACTGCTCCTCAATATATTGCAGCGACATAGTGGTATTAGATTCGAGGAATTGGAGACGCTTCGAGACACTCTTGAAGAATGATTCCTGAATAGTAGGGGAGGCAGGCGCCGATGAGGTGGTGCTAGTGGCGTTTCTGCTCTGGTTGGCCTTAGATGGTTGGCCCGGGTGATGTTGGGAGGTGGCTGCTTTTGACGAAGGCGAGTTGGCTACCCTTGACACTGAGGATGAGTGGGGCGGTGCCATGGACGATCTGGGTCCTACTGGTTCGTTGGACTCCTGTTTAGATTTGGTTGTATTGGCGATTGTATCGGTTCCGCTGGAGACTGGTACCATGGAGGTGGATGATATAGACGAATTAATTGGCGCGTCGGCTGATGCTGACAACGTGTTCGCCGGAGATACCTGGGAAGTCGTAGAAGTCGTTGGCTCTCCTGCGGCCACACTTCCTCCTTCTCCCTGGGTGCTTGGCGCAGGGTCGACAGGCGGCGGGCTTCCACCTAGTCCGTCTACTGGCGGCGATACCTGAACGGTCTCTGTTGTTGTGGGTGTGCCGATTTTACAAGTCTCATAGGAAAGACTAGCGAATATTGGGGGATGCCACGGAGACAGCCCAACCTCGTGGCTGGATACCTTCTCTGCAATAGGGGTTGGCTGCTCCGCGATGTGTGTGGCTTCTGGTGCTGCCGGAGGCGCTTCCTCGTGGACGATCTCTTGTTCTGGTACCGCCTCGGGCCCGGTTATCGTCTCAGCTGGCTCGTCTTCTTCAGCGCCTGCTTCTGCGTCTTTCCATGAATCCAGCATTCGAGTCCCGTGAACACGGAGTAGGGAGACAGGGCAGTAAAATTCGTTGCCATAATGCGAGAGAAATTCGATTCGTATGTATTTGGCCCATATCATTGGATTCTCGATGAGGAACGACTGAAGGTCTCGCGAGTTCCGCGCCTGGAAAGTGCCAATATCTTTCCACTTGTCGATCTTCACGGGATACTTATCGCTCACGCTCACACGAAACGTGCGGATCATACTTGAGAAGAACTCGAAGTTGGCCAACACAACAGTATCAACCAAGATATCATCGCTCAGCTCGACAATGACGAATCTATTCTCCTGTTTGCACTCAAACAGCATGTATGAGTCCTTGTTTTCAACCAGAATCGCTTTCGCGTTCTGCGCGCCAGGACTGGTTTTGAGGACAGTGGCACCTCCATCAAAGGACGAGTAAGAGAACCTCTCCTTGCAAGTCTTGCCGGCATCTTTGGGCCGGCGATAATGAGCCACACCGTCATCGTACGGCGCCGGCTCCTGTACCTCTGCCTTGGCTGCGTTACTGGACGCGGGGGTACTTCGAGCTCGGGCCGGAGCAGTCATCTCTGAGATCTTGTCGGATAAGACATCGAAGTCTAGTGCAATCTCGCCATCATCACCCCAGGTTTCCAGGGTCACAGCAGGGTCGGCATCTCTGCTCACACGATGTTTCTTTTCCTTGTGATCGGCAGGATCCTGGCCTGACTTTCTCAACATCCTAGCCTTCCACTCCTCGAAGGACATAAATGAGCTTGTGGCCAGATCTTCGGCGTCGTCATCTTCTTGCTTGGTTTGTCCCTCTTGCTTAATCCATCGTTCTTCGTCAGGCCCATCTTCGTTCTTCTCCGTTGCATTCTGTCTCTCCGGGGCTTTGGACTGAGTGCTGCTCTCAGATGTGGCCGTCTCGTCAGTCGAGCGGCCTATGGTTGTTGCAGTCTCGAGAATCGTATCTAGCGTAGTCGTAGCCGTGGTCGTGGCAGCGTTGGTGGTATTTGTGTTTATGATAGAGTTTGCGGCGGACCAAGATGTTCGAAGACACTGCTGTGGTAGGGTGTGGGTGATGTAGTTGATGGTCCTTGATTGGCAGACCTCAGTAGATGCCACTGCAGATGTATCCTGGGCCGAGCCATGGTTGGCAGAAAGCACGACGAGGGTCCAGAGCCAGAGGATCGAGGGGCTAATTAGAGGTCGCATTGTGCCTATCGCCAATCCATTATTATGACAGTGTTATGGGCTTCTTGTTGGGATTCCTCCTGGAAATCCTTTTCCGCTTGGATGTTGGACGATTTCCTGAACCAGTCGTTTCCGGGTATAGCAGACAGCGTCGATATGCTGGCAATTGACACTCAGAGCCTCCAGCTGCTTGAAGAGAGCTTTTTGAAAGAGGAATGGAACCTTGAGATTAAAAGGCAACTGTACCCAGGTAGATATGTGTAACCGAAGGCGAGTCCAAGCGTCGTCATTGTTCACTTTATTGATGTCAGCAGCGCTTGAAGCTGAGCCCTGCACTGCACTGCACCCCGAGCCCTGACCCGAGTCCCTCCAGGGCTTAGTGTAGCTAGGGTAGGGTAGCTAGTTGCACCTTATCCTACCGTAACCCCCCTAAATCAGGGCCGTCAGGGATGTCCCCAAGTGCCGCCATTTTAAGCTCAGCGCAGGCCACGGAATACCCAAGCAGCGCCACGTGCGGGCCGGGCATGCTGGTCATGCCGGTCCCTCAATCCCAAATCTGCCGCACCGGAGGTCCAGCGGCATCTGCATTTAGCATTTAATCTGGGTGCATTGACCTTGACGAACTGTCCTGACAACTGTCCTGACAATCTCGACTCTGTCTCGCACTCCTCTCCATATATATGGCTTGACAATACGCCCTCCTGATATCCACCGCCCGCCGCCCGCCATGTCATCACAGAGGCTGACCTTCCTGTACCCGCACCTGTTCCGGTCGGCGCGACAGGGCAAACGTGTGGCTATTAGCCGTTGCCGGAGACGACATGCGCCCGCTTCTACCCACCCCGCGCAGCATGGCCAACAATCCGCCGCGCCCTTCGTTACCTCGAACGCATCCAACAACGGCACCTTTGCGCCTCGTGTGGGCAAGGCAATAGAACCGAAGCCGTTGGGAAATGTACAAGGTGCTCCCGCGCTGGAGTCGCACATGACCGGCGCCCCCCAGGAGGCCACCACCGATAGGGCGCCGGAGGATGGTCAGGCCAAGGGGAGCACAAGAGCACACAGGAGAAAGCCGACCAAGGCAGGCACTGCCAATAAGGCCTCGAGCACCCAGGGAGAGTCATCCTCAGGAGAGGCGAAAGAAGTAGATGGATCAGAGACCGCGACAGCGACATATCAGGGGGACAACAGCACGGGGCCAGAAGCGCAACGTGCCACCGGCCCCATGGAAACCGTCCTTCACATGCCACCGCCCGAGGGGATATGGACAGCGAAGCCCGAGGAGAAGCCACCACACCTGACCCCACCACCATACGTGCACCACTTCGACAGCTACAGCCTTGTCAAACAGCTCGAGGGGGGCGGGTTTACACAGGCGCAGGCCATCACGACCATGAAGGCGGTGCGCGCGTTGCTAGCACAGAACCTAGACGTCGCGCAGGGGGGTCTGGTCAGCAAGAGCGACGTCGAGAACGAGACATACCTCTTCCAGGCGGCGTGCGCCGAGCTGTCGACCGAGGTGATGAACAGTCGCCGGGTCGCGGACGAGGGCCTGAGGCAGCAGAGGACCATGCTGCAGCACGAGGTGGACAACACGTCGCAGGCCCTCAACCAGGAGCTGTTGACGCTGAAGGATGATGTTAAGGGCATGTTCAACGACCGCAAGATGGCAGTCAGGGAGGAGCAGAAGGCCGCCGAGAGTGCAGTAAGTTCCCTTCCTCTATTCGACTCCACGAGGTCCTACCCTAGAATATTGAATCAAGGCCTCGTATCACAACGCTAACCTGCCCGACAGGTCCAACAAATTGCCTACAAGATCAGCGTTACGCTAAACAGTGACTCCAAGTCTGAGATCGAGGGCGTCCGCTGGGTACTTGCTCGCCGCGCCGTCATCGGCTTGTTCTTCATGGTGATCGTGTCCCTGATCGTGCTGCGGTGCAGTAGTCTCGCTTCGCAGGAGCAGAAGAAGGAGGAGCATAGGGAGAAGGAGGAGGCCGAGGCACTCAAAAGGAGTGACGGCAGCAGGGATGTTGCACAGTCGCCGGACGCGGCGGAGATTCTGGCGGCAAATTAGACAGCATAGACAGCATAAGATACCCCGGTCTAGAAATAGAGCGTAGAAGATAGAGCTTGCTTCGTTCTCCATCTCGTGAGTTCTCGGACTTGAAGCCCAGGGCCGATATAGACCGTGTGATAGATCGGATTCGGCTTGGAAAGGCATGCCTTCGCTCCGATACGTGCTTGGCCGTTGTTCTGCACCATCTGCTATCAGGCGTGGCCCATTCAATACTCCCAATACCAAGTCGAGGCTGTAGATCAGTAGTGAATTCACAATTGGCTTCACGTCCACATAGTGTACAGTAATATAAGAGCGTTCCTAAAATCCCACAACCTTCCTGACACGCTTCATCGTAATCTCAGCGTTCGCCCTTGCCGTCTCGGCGCCCTGGGCCTCAATATCATCCAAGCGTCTCCCACCATCCCCACCAAGCAACGCCAGATATCTCTCCCTGATGTCCCCCATAGAGCTCACTACAGCATCAGCCGTCCTCTCCTTCAGGGCCTTCAGCGGGTGCTGAACACCCGCAAAGCCGTTGGCCGTCTCCGCGGGCGTCTTGGCCTCGCCGGAGAGAATAGACAATATCTCGAGCAGGTTCGACACGCCCGGCCTCCTCTCCGGCTCGTACGTCACGCGGTCAGACTCCATGTCCGTCAGCGAGCGCATGATCTTCTTCCTCATGACGTCCGGCTCATCGGTGATGAGGATGCGCGAGGCCGGGTTCGCGTCCGACTTTGACATCTTCCTTGTCGGCTCCGTGAGGGACATGACCCTGCGCGCGGGGCTGAGTATTGTCTCTGGCGGGGTGAGCACGGCGCCGCCGTAGGCGTTGTTGAAGACGTTGGCGCACTCCCGCGCGAACTCGAGGTGCTGCCTCTGGTCCTCGCCCACGGGGACGTGGGTGGCGCGGTGGACGAGGATGTCGGCCGCCTGCAGGACCGGGTACGAGAAGAGGCCCAGCTTCAGGGCCGACTTGGCGCTGTCGTCCAGGGCGCTCGCGTCGCTGGAGAGAGAGAGCTTGCTCTTCCACTGCGTCATCCGGTTCAGGTACCCCATCGACGCCGTGCAGCTCAGTATCCACATGAGCTCCGAGTGCGCGGGACACGAGGACTGGTACGAGATGATGCTCCTCTCGGGGTCCAGGCCCACCGCCAGCAGCGCCGCGAGCATCTCCCTCCTCCACCGGCGCAGCTCGGCGGCCTTCTGCGGGATGGTGATTGCGTGCAGGTCGACCACGGAGTAGAGCAGCTTGGTGTCGGGTGCCGCCTCATTCTGTAGGCGGACCCATTCCGAGAGCGCACCGAGGTAATTGCCCAAGTGCGGGATACCGGTGGGCTGAATACCGGAGAAGATTATCTTGGGACTTGTGGTGCCATTGCTGGGGGATGGTCTTGTTGTTGTGGTGGCGGCGCGGCGCTGTTCTGTTAACGAGTGTGACGCAGATATGTGAGGTAGGACTGGGGCTCGCCAGGGTTTGGCTAGTCCCCCAAGGCCATCGGACCTCCTTAATATCCGTCTGCAAAGCATTTGTGGTGTGTGAAGAGACTCATCCGGGTTGTTCGGGCTGGCGGATTGCTGCTTTTCTCAAGTTCGCGATTCCGGCATGCTGAAATTTGAGCTCGGCTCACAATTATGAGCGGAGTTGGAACGACGGCCCTGAATTGCAAGAGCATCTATTACAATGCGACAAAGAGTACTACGTTTAGGATTCATATCAGCATGAATCGAATAATCACTTTGCGATCAGTCACGGGCCTTAGAGGCAAGATACGGTCGGCATATCGCATTGTGCAGGTCAAGACCGTAGGCCAGCTTTATATGTACGCGGCGTACAGGACCTCCGTCCAAGAGTAAGATACAGCATTTTCGCATTTACAGTGTAACTACCGGCCTCCAGCCAACTTATATCTCTCAGTCGTGAGAATCTCATCAACCTTCTCCACCGTTGCGAACTCCTTGTCCTGTCCAAGAAGCTTGAACTTCTTGTCAATCAAGGGCTTGGCCTGCTCGTAAGCCTCATCCATCTGCTTCGCGACATCTATTATAGCAAGTTAGCACACGATTCATTCTCGTAGAGGTTTTGGACGTATGAACTTACCAAGGCTGCTGAACTCCCACACGTTGGCCTTCATACCTACACCCGCCTGCTGATGCTTCTGCAGGAAAGCCAGCCAGATCTGTACCGTCTCGGGGTGTCCGTCGCGGATCTGAATCAACCGCCTCCTCGTGATTCTCTCAAAATTCTCCTGCGACTTCTTGAAGATGAAACTGGCCTTGGGCACTGTCCATCGCTCGATGATCTTCGGCAGAGGAGTGGGACCGTAGGCGGGCAGGCCAAGATAATAGGCCGCGCGGAGGGCGAAGTCGCAGAACGACTCGAGTGGCCGAACGCTGTAGGATCGCAGCTGCAGGTCGCACGAAGGGACGCCATATTGCGCTTGCCGGCGGAGAGGCTGTAGGTACAGGGCTTGTACGTTGCGTGGCAGGCGAGAGGGCTCGGCCGGGATATCGTCCTCTTCCCTCGTCTCGACCAGCTGGGCAGCGCTCTCTTCTGTGCGCTGATCAAGCTCGGACTCTACGGCGGAGCTCAAGGAGTCCTCCTTGAATTTTGCCAGCTCCTCCTCCAGGGCTGAAGCAATGCTATCCAACCGTTCCTCAGTCTTCTGAGCTGGCGTCTCAAGCCCAGTCTTGGCGACGCCCTCATTGACGATTTCCTGGGCCTCGGTCGCTGTGTAAGGCTCGGCCTGGGCAACCTCTGCCTCACCTACGTCGCTCTCCTCGGTTTCGCGTACCTCCTCCGCAGCCTTGACTGCTTCAGACTCGGGTGCAGCAGCCTCCTCGGATGCAACCTTGGCCTGAGCCGCCTCAAGCTCAAAGGCTTCCCTCAGCTCGTCAAGCCCCCTCAGCTCCTCCGCCAAGGCCTGTACCTCTTGCATCCGGGCCCTCTCGAACGCATCGTCATGCTTCGGGACAGCAGCATCCTGCGCCTTTGAAACAGTAGCCTCTGCGGTCCCGGCAGCAATTCCAGCTGCAAAGTCTGCGACGTTCTTCGCATCGGTCAGGGCCTCGACGGCCTCAGCAACTTCGGAAGTGGCGACCCCGTCGTGGGCGTCGATCTGCCGTGCCACAACCTCCTCGATCCCGGCCTGCACGTCGGCGCTTACCGCCCTGAACTGTTGGAAGGCGGACTTCAGAAACTCCTCGTCCAGCCTTGGCCTGGGAATCGAAGCAACATCCGGGATCTTGAAGTTGGTGATGACGTCCCCGGGGACGTCACCCTCATCTACTGCCTGGTGAATCTTGATCTCGCCTTGGGCAGCTTTTTCGCGCTGTGGTGGTTCCAGATGGGTGTCGGCGTTGAGGTCTTGAGCCTCTCCTGCCTTCTTAGGGGTGGTGTTTTCGGAGGTCTGGGCCTTTGCTGGCCCCTCGGTCGTTTGCTCGGGTTTCGAAGGCTTCTCGGGTGGTCTAGAGGAGTGTCAGCCATGTTTATTCTATGTCAGCTCGAGGCCCAGTGGCATTGGCGCACGTTGAGGAGTTGTAGCGGAGTTGAGTGCCGATCTGGGATACTCGGATGTAGTAGGGAGCCCGAATCGAGTGGGAGGGAGCAGGTCGCTACATCACGACCATTAGCTTTCGCACGACGAGAACGCGAGTGATCCTAGACTGAACATACCAGCCGCCTCTGCAGGAGGGCCCTCAACGGCCGTAATACGGGTGGCGCATTCATATCTGCATGATCTGGAGCTCTTAGCTGTTGAGTGCGCGGATCATCGAGCTCAGAAACTTTGCGATGAGCGTGAGTATTATCGATAGAAACCCGAACCCTGAATGGTTTTCTCAAGGGGGGCCCCAGATGTCTGCATCACTCCAGCGATTTCGGCTGTTAACGGCACTCAGTGGAAGACATAATTGGAGCAGTCACAATTTCAGGACGATGGGTGTAGATTCTCGGTTATTTGGTTTATTCCTTGCTACTTGTCTGCCTCCATAGTTTTACTACTGGGTTTGAATCCCAAATTCAACCTCGATGGGATTGCGCGCAAGGCAGCTTCCCTTCGCCATTGTCCAGACCTGCCTAGGGCTCTTATTACCAGAGCCCAGCGTGAATGGCCTGCCTCTCTGGTCCAACTGACTGAACCACCCGAGATCAAGATGTAGCATATGAACGGAAGCCACTTCCCATGTACAGTTTTTTACCAACTTGATGGGGTTGTCCTGATGTCATCCTCCTGGGTGTACAGGCTCTGGATGTTTAGGCTCTGGCTGTCCTCCCGCGAAGTGCAACGGCTCTTGGGCTGGGTTCCCCTGCCTTGGAGTCTCCTTGCTCTGAATGTTTAAGTATGAGTCTCTGGCTACCGCTGAGTCTTTCAACCCTTGTGACGACGTGCCATCAACTTCTTGTAGTGAGCCTTCTTGCCACTTGTCTTCTTCTCCTGGATTTTCTCATAGCGGGTCTTGAACTTGTCGTTCACGTCCCCGGCGGACAGCACCTCCTCCACCAGTGTGCGCTTCTTCTGCCTTCTAGGCACGCGACCACTGGCGTAATCCAACGGTGCCTCGATGAGGGTACCCATCTGAGAGTACTGTGGGAAAGGGTCCTTGCGGGTGTCCTTTTTAAAGTGCTTCTTGGGGTCAAGAACACCTCTCAGTCGAAGAAGTTGGAATTCCCTTTTGACGTTTGGGTCCTCTATCCTTGTCCGCGGCATGTTGTTCCATGCAGCACCAGCAGTGTCAGGGAGAGTCTGATGACCAAGTTAGTGACTCGATCTGAGGGAGGTTTGGTAGAAATAAGGGGTGAAGATGTGTTCTATCAGAGTAACTATGAACAAATAAAAAATCATGTATGTTGCAGGATCCGCCCCCATAACGGGAGCTCGTCGCCGCGTCATTTGAGTTTGGGATAAATTTTCCTCATTTAGGTAAGAGCAGGGAGTTGAGGATGAGATGGCATACCTTTTTGTCCTTGAGCCTGAGCTGAGGTACACGGAGTGTCAGCTCCTCCTTCTTCTCAGGCTTCTCCTTACCGGCCTTGCCATCTGCAACCGGGGCAGAGGTGGCAGCTTTCGCAGGAACGATAAGGCTCTGTTGCTTGCTCTTGACCGCGACAGCCTGACTAGAAGCCTTGTCGGCAAGTGAAGCCTCTGCTGCCTTCAGCAGACGATCGATATCATGATCGCTGAGCGTAGCCGCCATGGTGGATGTGTTGGTGATGGCCCGAAAAAAGGGACTCACAGGTTGAGGCTGTAAAAGTACGAACGAGAAGACAGAACATTTGGGAGACCAGAAACTTTTTTTACTGCGACATAGCTGCAAAGTGGGGCGATAGACCAGGATGGCACGGGCGGTGGAAACTTTGAAGCTTCTGGTGCGGTTACTTGACTTTGAAAAGTAAAGCTGATGCCTCAGGCGGATACCTATTGTGCTCCCGGCACCTGCCAGCCCAACCGTTCCGCGGTCTACCTGGCTGCCCACCCAGGTACCTCGGCACAACCTTGGAAGCCCTGAAGTTTATCCAAGTACCTAGATACTTGATATCTCAACCTGGCAGGCTGGGAATGCCGTCACTGAGGCCGCACCTCTTCGGGATAAGTTATGTCGTGCAGGTGAAGCTGCTGCTTTGCAGTAACTATTAGTTGCCGCAATCTGCCAGCTGTCATGTGCCATGGATGCAGGTAAAACGAGGCTGCTAAGCCACAAGCGCTGGTCGATGAGGTGGTTGTGGACGGGAGCAGGATCACAGTTGTTGGAGTCCTCCTTCTGGGCTTTCGGGAGATCGATGAAACAGTTCAACGCCTTCAACCTGATGCCCAACCCTGCTGGTCTTGACCGCTCCATATATATCTCCCAGGGTCGTCATTTTTGAGTCAAAAGACTGTATTCCAAGATAGATAAGGTTCAATCTGCTGCCAATTTCGTCACGACCAGTGATCCTTAGCAGAGGCAAGCATATAAGCCCATAATTACATTAGGCTCACTGCGTAGGTATCGGAGCTATTTTCCCTCCGTCTCATCCTGACCTCTGAGCTCAGCCGCTGCCCCAGCCAACCCCTCCCACATTCCAAAGCCAGCCGTGCCAACCCAACTCCACCTGACAAGAGCACCACCCAATTCGCTACAACAACCAAATAGCCCCCAGCCAATCAACTTAATCAATCCATCGCAGCTTTCGAGTAAGGTGAGTTCAACCATCCATTTACAGAGCTTCAGACGATGGCACCAGGACCCCGGGCCAGAGTGAGCTCCGCGCAAACACGCGCTGCCTGTCTATCGCGCTTTGCAACCTGAGTAAACAAAACGCAGAGGGTCCCGCCCGAGGGCGCAGCATGCGAGCTGTATTGGACTATATACACTGCGACTAAACCGACAGGAGAGCTAATTATTCCCAAGTCTTTCTTTCAGGGAAAACAGGACTCGAAGCCGAGATCATCGCCGAGTCACCCGCCATCTTGTGCAGCGCGAAGACGATACCCGCAATCGCGCTTTGATTTCGGGACCCTATCTAATCGAACGACTCTTGTCAGATACCCATCAACTTCGGCCCTCACGTCGTCGCATTCTATCGCATCCAACCATGGATCCCTCGCAGAACCAGCAGCAGGGTCAACAGCAACCTAACAGACCCGTCTACGACACGAGCCATGGTGGCCACTATGGTAAGCTACCGAGCTAAGACCCCCGATTGATGCGACCGGCTAGAAGCTGACATGCGACCATACAACAGGTGCGAGTGCAGCGCTCTCAGCCCAGGGCTACGGGTCGGCAGAGTTGTACACAGGACCATGGGCAAATGTCCACCAGGGATTGAACGGCCAATACAAAGACATCCTGACCACGTACTGGCAGCAGACCATCAACCACCTCGAGAGCGACACACACGACTACAAGCTTCACCAGCTTCCTCTGGCTCGGATCAAGAAGGTCATGAAGGCGGACCCTGAGGTGAAGATGATCAGTGCTGAGGCGCCCATACTGTTTGCCAAGGGCTGCGACATATTCATCACGGAGCTGACCATGCGCGCGTGGATCCATGCTGAGGAGAACAAGCGGCGGACGCTGCAGCGGAGCGACATTGCGTCTGCCCTTGCCAAGTCTGACATGTTTGACTTCTTGATTGATATTGTGCCCCGCGAGGAGGCATCCACACACTCTAAACGACAGGCCGGTCAGTCTGGTGCTGGAGCTCAGGGCGTGCCGCAGCCAGCTGGACAGCCCATGCCGGGCCAGCACGTCGCAGCACCGAACCACCAGCACCCCATGGCGGCGACTGACTATGGAATGCCGGGCCACCCCTTGGGCACCGAGGCCGATTACCGCCAACCACAGAACATGTACCCTGGGCAGGTCCCTCCAAATCCCCAGGCTGCGTACGGCCAAGCACAGGCCCCTATGTATGGCGAGATGCCGTCCATGTACGGATACGACGCTATGCAACCGCAACAAGTAAGTTCCCTCTCTTGTCCTTTGACTTCTTGACGGTTGCCTAATCTTTCTCTTTCTGCATGCACCACAAATGCCACCGCCTGAGGAATACAATCCTAACCTCAACCAGAGTGCCTAGAAAGTCGACCTGGACGGTGCAGTCGTGATTTTGGACTCCAAGGAGGAAGCCGCCGACGAGGGGGAAACGACACAAGGCGAAACAGAGGAAGAGAGGGACGATCGTTATTCATGATGCATGAGAACCAACAACAGAATACATACCCCAACAGGTGCCACAGGTCGAAGTGAATGTGGCTGAACCAGGACAGTGTCTAGTGCATTCTAAGGAAACAGGACCATTGGCGCCTTTTTGATACTCCTTAGCTACTGGGCGATTATTCCTTTTTGTTTACATTTTGTGATGCGTACCTTAGTGGAGACCAATTGACGAATCTCCTTGCGACAAAGTTCGGTGATCAAGTATCAGATGCTAGTGACCAGCATGGGCACGACTTCGACTTGGCTTTCTCGGGATTATCGTCGTTTTCGCGGTTTGAGCCCCGTCTTGGTGGATTGGCTAGAATGTCAGCCCTTGAAGCCGAAACGCGACGAGAAGTTGGCCATCGTAGCCGCTGCCCGATTCGGCGCCTCGACCTTGTGCGTGAGCTTCTCGAGCAGGACGGGGCCCGTCATGGCGTTGACGGAGCCGTAGTTCTTGTTGCGCAGCGAAATATCGTAGAAGTCGTCGTGGTTCTCGGACCGCATCAGATTCACCGTCTGCTCCAGCTCCTGCAAGATCTGCCGCAGCATAAACGAGTTCTCAAGTCCCTCGACGAAGTCGACCAGACATGCCACATCCTGGCCCATGGCGGCCACGCCGTTGGGGTTGATGCTCTTAACTTCAGGTTGGAGGGGTAGGGCCTGTATGGCAGGGTTTGTGAGCGAACTTGTTCGTGGACAGTAGTAAGACCAGACAGCAAGAGCGGTAGAGACTCACAAGGATCTTCTCGGCGGCATGATTCAGGGCGTCATAGTAGATGAGCTCCTTGATCTCTCGTGGTAGGCCGAGCAAGGTCGAGTTCATGATGTTGGAGAGATACCTAGTCAGCGTCTGGATGTAATTGCTAGGCTCGGTAGAAGGAGTGGTAGCCATCCTGTTCGTCCAGTCAGCACCAAGCATCATGTTTGGGTCGGTTTATGCACTCACCAGTCATATTCGGCCGTGTCGACCAGATCGTCGATCTTTGAATTGACAAGCTCAAAGATGCGCTTCTCGGCGGTCTTCTTGTTACTCCTGAATTGCTCAGTGGCGCTCAGGGTCACAGGCCCACCAGCGGAGGTGGAGGATCGAGCCCTAATCAGAAGCTGCTCCAACTCCTGGCAGGCAATCTCAAAGTGCTCGAGATTGATCAAAATTTGCACTATCTGACCCAGATACTGCGAGCTGAGCCGCTCAACAAGTGACTGGCACACCTTTTGGGTCAGAAGCTCATCCAGAGACTGCAGAAAGAATTAGCCCGGTTTCCGTGACAACCTTCAAGTAGGCGCGTTGCTTACCTTTCTCAACGTGTCGTCAATGACATTAGGATGTTGGAAGTGATCATCGGCAAAGAAATAGAACTGGTTGAGGAAGTTCCTGATATCGATGCAGCACAAAGGGTACATCTGTGAGAAGGGCAATACGCAGGGGAACGTTAGCTCCTCGGGAGGTTTGTCCTGTGTGAACCAGCTGACATTTACGACCTTCTCGTACTCCTCAAGGGTATTGATCGCCATCGGCATATAGTCGTCCGTCGACACTATCTCCTGGAAGTCTTCGCTAAAACGGCGTTTCAGCAATTCGGCGTACTTGTCAAACAACGTGAGCAGGAAGTTGTCCAGCGTCTCCACGGAGTAGCCCCACCCCTCCATTGTCTGGATAAATAAGGCAAAGACCGATTTGATCTTGAGCAAGACTTCAGCGTTGGCAATGTCACCCAACGACTGGGACGTCAACGTGATGGCCGAGGCACACATGGAATCCCATAGCTCGTCTACATCCACGGTAGATCGAAGCTGAGGCACACGTCGCATAGTGCCTTTCTCGATGATCGCGAAACCGGCAATACCTTCCAATAGACTGTTCAATGAAGGTTCCTGTTCGCCATCCAGATGGATTGAGGTTGGCATCAGAAGGTCCTTTTGCTGTCTTCTTGTCGCTGCATAGTCAGCGCGAAACTTGTCGCTCTGTCCAAGGGCTTGGTGAATATGCAGACACTCAAATAGGGGCGAAAAATCCACCTGAACTTCTTCGTTGTCAAGTACATCGAACTCCTCGTTCTCGTCAAACACAAGCTCGATTGCAGAATTCAGCTTGAAGCTGCTGAGCGTCTGATCGTTCTCGCAGCGTTCCTTGTGCCTTGCCCGCCTCATCTCCGTGTGGTAGAATGCTACCTCCCCCAAGAATTGAGAGGTCTCACGAATTCGGAAGAGCCACGTATTCAGATCTGACATTACAGCCTCGGATATTGTTTTCTGAGACGCCGGTATCGATTTTTGAATCATGTCCGCCAGTTGATGCTGGGTGGCGTATTTATTTTGTATTATTGGAACGAGGTATTCGTTTTGCAAGTCCTCCAGAGACTTCAGTGCGGCATAGTATTTTTTCTTCCGTATCAACTCGTGCGCATTGTTGACGGCGTGCAATATCCTGAGGGATTCATTCAGCGCATTGGAAGCATCCGAGACATTTTGTCGGATTGCCCTTTTGTCGACCAGCTTCTGTTTCTGTTCTGCTAATTCTTGGGTGCTTGACTGTATCGACAGGTTCAACTCGAGGATCTCCTTGGTGAGATCAACAGTGCCCTGGCGGACTTTTTGCAGCTGGGTGACGGAGCTCAGGAACTCTTCGTGCTTCGTCAAGCCAATGTTCTCGATTTCGCCCTCGCGATCCTCGGCATAGTGGGTCAGGCTTTGGACCAAGGAGTTGGTCCGATGGCTGACGCTCGCATCCTTGAGGACCGGAATTAGTTGGTCGAGCCAATCTGAGTCGGACGAAGCTAAAATAATCTACAGAAGACGATTAGATGGATGGTCATCCCCTCGGACTTGGTATGGAACCACCAACCTGACTGACGGCTTCGCCGTAGTCGTCGATTGTCCCGGCCCCACGCGGCATTGCTGGTCAATCACGAGTATCACCGGGAGAAGACAACCCCAGCGGCGCCAGGGAATGGCGGCCTTCCCTCTCCCGATCGAAGTAGATGCGCCGTTGCGGCATCCACAGTACGCACTATAACGCCGAATCCGGAGGTGCGAAGAGGTACGAGATTCGGTATTGGGGGAAGCTGTTTCGTGGGGCGATTCGAACGTGCGTAGCAAAGTCGTCGTTTTGTGATTCAAATGGTGGTAAGCTGGCTTGAAGAAGCGCCGTCTTATCCTCGATAGTCGTGGGATCGGGGGTAACTGAATGGGTTCCTAAGACGGTTGGACACGGCTGGGTACACAATACAAGTAGGTTGCTTCAGCCATCCGGGCTGCATGAATGGGCAGGGGTCGGAATGGAGAGTGGCTAAGAGGGTGCTCCGGAGTCACCAAGCAGATGGAAGAGCAAATGACAGGCGGCAGACAGCTGCCACCAGCTGCTTTTGACTACATCTCCAAGATTGTTGGAAGCATCAAGCGCTACACAAGCGAATGCCATCCAATACATGACACTCAAGAATTTAGGTGCTTGCAATCATCTCATCTCCATATCTTACACGAGGTAAATCCCGACCTCTGGATATATCCCTGTTCAGTTCAGAACGTACAAAACATCCTGCCAAGCATTTCGAACTACTCAACGATGATGGGTGCCCCCATACAAGACTAGTCCCATCTAAGGAGCCAAGTACGATGCTTCAGATGCATTTTATGCAACAACCCAAATTCTGCAATGTCATGCACTGCTGTCAGTGAGAACACTGTGGTATCATTTATCTCTTTGTAACAACGCCATACATCCAACTCAACATCGCTCATGCTAAAGATGTGCTAAGGCCCGGGTTCTTTGCATTGCTTGAGGTAGACATGGACCGGCATCAGCAACAGCTTCTGTGTACAGCTACAAGTGGATAAAAGACCTTGTAATCATCGCCGTCTACATATTCTAGCTCATCAAAGAACCGTATTGCTCACTGCGAGCGAGTGATCCTGGAAAGTCAGACTTCAACAGTAATATTGAGATTTGTATGTTTTGTACAAGCAGTTACGGGATAGCACCACCCGTACGGTGCTTTTAGTCGAGGCTGAAGCGAACAGAATTGCTCAGTCACTTGTAGTCTTGGTCCAATGTCTGTAAATGCGCCCCCCGGGCCCTGCTTCGACCAGGTCTCGGTTTGACTTGGGTGGTGCCTTCCAACGCTCCTTCCCAAACTTACTTTTCGTTGCAGCCACCCTGCACCTTCCCTCTCTGCCGCCTTCCAAACTCTATATGGAGCACTCAATCTTTTGGCCTTTCTTCCCCTCATTTTAGATCCTCCATCAGTACACTCTGACTTCCTCCTCCTCTTCCCTTTTGGACATTCAGACCTCGCCCATCTCGCCACCATCAGTCTCCTTCACTTCTGCAGTCTCTCGTTTCTGCCATCTCCTCGGGTTCCTCACCTCCCTCTCCCAGGTTACCCGCTGACAGTCTTTTTGGTCCATCTCAACCACCTCTGGGTTTCCGGTATAGATCATTACTGCCTATTCTTGCCCACCGTGGTAACTGTGGCCTCCCCGTTCTTGCACCTCAAGTTTTTGGCAACAAGTGATAAAGACTGGCACCATAACTTTTCTGATGGCCCTGCCTCGAGAGATGTTCCACCCGTCTTCACCTCCCAGTGAGGGCGGTGCTGACTCCTACAACAATGAAGGCACTCCAGACACCCGCCTTACTACTTTCTCCCCTCTGGAGGATTCCTCCAAATCATCTCGTCTTCTCAGTGCCCTCAGCCTGAGTGGTGGCAAGACCAATGCACAGCCCATCAAATTCCAGGTGCCCACCAGCTTTCACCGGGTCCCATCTCCCAGGCCTTGCAGCTCCAAAGGCCTAGACAAGGACCCTTTCATCAGTTCCACTCCCGAGAAGTCACAGACCAAGCTGTCTGCTACAGCCTCCGCCTTTCGACCTATTACGGCCTCTGCTGTCTCCACTCCCATCGTTGCCTATGGATCATCAAGTGGCACACCTAAGCCGCTGACCCAATCCTTCACGCCCGAGACAAGATGTACCAACACAGGCCTCAAACTTGCCTCTGGCCTTAGCCATACCCTGAACTTGACCCGCTCATTGCGAATCTCATCTTCTTCCGGATCTGTATCAATCTCTGCGGTTGAAAAGTACCTCGAGGTAAGGAGAACAGCTTACAAGTGCATATTCCGTTTGTCTGACTTTTCTGTTCAGAAGATCAAGAGCAACGGCAGTCCCTTCCGAGGTCACACACCGTCCCTGATTCACAACAAGCAAGATGTCTACATTCGAGTCACGAACATCAGAGATTCTGCGAGAGTTCTTGATGGTACTGAGGACATGCTCAAGGACTGGAAGATCGAATGCGTGTCGGCCGAGGAGATCAATAAGGTTTGTTGATTCCCACCTTAGGTTATTTGTTCGATGCTGAAATATTACCAGGCCTGTGGTATCGACATTGCCACGAAATATGAAGGACAGCATGCTATCATCGTTGTTCCCACTGTCGATCTGGGTGATTCCCAGATAGAGGCAAACATTGTTGCGTACTTCAGGCACTTTGACATCTTTGCTCTTGAAGCACAGTCGGCCTTGACCACTGGCGTCCTCCAATGGGTCCTTGAGTTTGATGAGATTGACCTGACTTGGACGTTGGGCTTCATGAAGCAAGGATGGATCAACGCAAGTTCTTTATATGACATTTTGAAGACTAGATGACTGTAACTAACACACTTTTAGGTCGGAGGCCTGTTCTGGATGTTTATGTCACCATATTTCCCTGGTGACGAGAACACAGAAGTCATGGACGGCTTCAACCAATTTCCTCCTTCCATGGAACCAGGTACTGGTCTCCGTGACCTCGCGGCCGGTCTCGGAAACATGTCACTGGCCGGATTTCAGCAAGCCATGCCGATCGGGTCTTCCATGGTTCCCTCGACTGTGCCTTTCGGCAGTCTAGAACACAATTGCCAATGGCACATGGTTCCATGGACTTATGCTCATCCTACACCGCAGGTAGCCACAGTCTCCTACCCGAATTTTACACCTCGTGGACCCAGTACTCCAGCTCCTTCGAGCTCGAGCTTTACCACGATGAGCCCAATGAGCTCCGATCTGTCTATGATGACACCGTTTTCTTCGCATCATTCGCAAAGCTCAGTCATGTCGGTTCATCACGCCCTCCCCGGCATGCGGCCAAGCCAGGGCCACTACCGCTCGGACGGACGTCGACAAAATGCCACACGCATCAGTCGGGGATATTTCAGCCCTCCAGGGCCCCACCACAATCATGTGGACATTCAGAAAATCAGAGAGGGCACTGATGTCCGCACCACGGTACGTTGAAGCCAATGTTCCCTCCTTGTCACCCATATAACTGATCGCCGCAGATCATGCTTCGAAACATCCCAAACAAGGTTGACCAGCAAATGCTGAAGGCCATCATTGATGAGTCCAGCTGGGGCAAGTACGACTTCATGTATTTGCGGATCGACTTTGCCAATGACTGTAACGTTGGATACGCATTCATCAACTTCGTTGACCCGCTGGATATCATTGACTTTGCAAATGCTCGAGGCAATCAACGTTGGAACTGCTTCAAGAGCGACAAGGTTGCTGAGATTTCATACGCCAGTAAGTTCGCAACGTTCTCGGCTCCAATGATGTGGTGCTGACGTAGTCGTAGCCATCCAGGGCAAGGACTGTCTCGTCCAGAAGTTCCGTAACAGCTCCGTGATGCTGGAGGCACCTCACTATCGTCCCAAGGCAAGTCCCATTCGTGAATTTACAGTTGGGCTTCGACATGCTGACTGCGGCAGCTTTACTATACTATCAACGGTCCTGCTCCGGAGATGTCTGGTCAGGAGGAGCCGTTTCCTGAACCCGACAATCAGTCCAAGATGAAGCGGAGCTGCGAGAATGCTGAACATGTTGGTGAGTACCTCTATCACCTAACACGCTGTTCAGGATGCGCTGCTTATTTTCCTCCATATCAAGGCCTCTTTACCCCCAATGCCGGCCAGCACTTTCGCGATGAGCAGCGTCGCCGTCGATCTCAGTAAGTCGCTCACAATATCGTAATCAGGGAGGATGAATCTTCGTTCGAGCTGACAGTCGTAGGTACGATAGGGGCACACGACTCGCAGCACTCGAGGAGTGCAGCGAATTCGACATGTACCCTCAAGAGCTTGTTCTCTGATCGAATTATTGACTGGGCCGTCCACGATAATACCCACAAGCACACCAGCAAGCAAGTTATACCGTCTCCCATCTGCAGCCTGGCTTCTTTTGCTATCTATCAAATCCTTTGCTAAGATGCGAATTTCCGAGAGCTGGACCATGTTCCATCAAAGAAGGCCAGAAACAAGAACGAAAAGTTTTGCCAGCTCCTATGCAAATGCAGGCCAAATGGCACGCAAACCAATCTACTCGCGAGACGCAATTTGATGCCGTTTCCTGCCGTGCATTTCAGTCTTACTCATTGTTGCGTACCAGGGTTACTCTCAATGTAGCATCGTTGGCCTAGGCGCCAATTGGTCCGGTAACACGCCTAGCGAATGCGCACATCCCAATGGAACGTGGACAAGATACATGGAGGGACATCATCAAGAGCCCGTGTTCTGGTATTGGGTCGCCTCTAGCCAACTTGCTACAGCTTCACTCATGAGGATGAGTCTTATTTTTGGTAGAAGTCACATCCCAACTTAATGACACTTATTGCGACATTATAATCCAACGCGGCATCCAGGTTCGCAGTGTGCATTTGTTTTTGCTTGTATGAGGTATCCTGACTGCGTTGTGACGCCCTTCCGTAGTCATTCCATGACGCGGCACGGCGGGATTTGGCCACCTTGAAATGGAGGCAGATTCTACCAGCATCATGACGCATAAGTGAAGCTCGAACCTCTACATGCCAACCAGAACTCCCTGACAACTGTATTCGTTTGTCGTGCTCCCCTCAGGCTATTTCGCGCGGGTTAGTGACATGCCTCCGGGTGTTCGACCATTGGAATGCTTTTGGAGTTTGACCTACTTGGTAACCTTCTTCAGAAACATGGACTTGTCACCCGCAGACACCTGGGTGCTAGGAAATGCGGGGTCAAGCAGTGCAGCCTCGAGCCACTGCTTCGCCCGGGGATGCTGAACGACGAGCTTCTTTAGAGGGTCACTCAGCTTGTCCAGCTCGCTGCGTGAGGCGTTGCCGCCGATATTATGCATCAGCGACCGGGCGATGAGGGGCCCAAGGTGCTCGATGGCGTTATTGAAACCGGCCTGCACGGACGGGTCGTCCGGCCTGATGGCAACGAAGGCCGACTGTATGTCCGTTAGCCCTTACAACAGACGGGATCTATCTGCGGTGCGGCACAGAGGCCTAGGGGACTTACCCAAAAGTCACAGGCACTGCCTTTGGGGAGGGGCTCCTTGCCGTCGAGCACCTTGAGCGCGAACATGAAGAAGAACTCCAGGTCGCTTGTCGGTTGGAGCTGCAGCAGGGCTTCTGGATACCGCGTCATGACGCGGTTGAGGAAGTCGATTCCGTTTTGTGTGAGGTCAGGGTCGCTGTCGGGATCTATTGGGCGGTCAGCTTGCGTCAAAGATCCGGCTTGGCCACGCAATTTGATGTTTCGATCATACCTGGTAGCTCTTTGAGAAGGCTCAGAACCCACGGGAGCAAAGAAGAGAGGCATTCCAAGATCTGGGCTCTTGGCCGGTTGCTGAGCGAGCTGACGAATGAGCACATCGTGCTGATCGTCGTCCCGATCATGGGGCTTGAGGGGCCGTTCTGGGTGAAGAAGCCAATGACTACCCCCGGAGGAAACACAAATGGGCCGTCTTCGGTCTCGGAGAAGCCAGCTCGGAAGATGTTGCATATCGTCTCGATCACCTCTCCGCTCCGGCCGAAGGCTTGGTGAATCTGGCTAACTATCGTCATGATGTGATTTTGGATGACATGAAGACGCTGGCTTATTCCTCGAGATGGTTTCTCATCCTCTGCATCCAACTCAATCGGACCTTCGGAGAGACTCTGCATGCCCCTAGCCATGCTTGCCATCGTTCTCAAAATTCTTTCCGCAATGAGCACAGAAGCCTCGTCTGCCGATGTGGGTGCATTCTTCTGTGAAATAATGTCTACTCTCAACCTTGTCTCGAGCCACTGCTTCATATCTGGCTCATGGGCACTGTCCGGTTGGGATTTGAGCCTCAAGCAATTTTGGGTATCGTCGTTGAGCAACGAGATAAGTTGCTCGAGGTAGCTGAACCTGCGATCATCATCTGGAATCGCCTGGATGATAGAAGAAATACCGGTCATTATTCTTTCCTCTGCCACTGGATCGATGCCTAGGCTGTGTATGCGATGAAAATGCTGTAGGAAACCTTCAACGTGGTCCTTCAATAATGACCGACAAGAAGAGCAAAGCGTCATGATGGACTTGGAGGAAGACCCTCCGAGTAATCCATCCTCGCCAACGACACTAAACAGAAGCTCGAGAGCTGCCGGGAGGTATTGCTGATGACGCTCAAAGAAGTCGGAGTACCTCTCGATCGTAGCCAGACTTGTCTGCAATAGGCGAGGTGGAATATCCGCCCTGACTGGCCCCGGTCCAACAAGCTGGAACAACTCAGAAGAGAAGACCTTGTGCAAGTCGTGGTCGCATTCGCCATTGTCTCCAACACAGTCGCTGATTGCCCCAAGGCAATACAGGGAGGCTTCAATCTGTGCCCAAGCCCTAGCAGGCAGGGCCTGGAGGAGCAAGTCGACAAAAACCGTCACTATGGACTTCCCCTTCAGAGCACATACGGCCATCAAGAAATCAGCGACGTCTTTCCTGGCTTCAGCCCAGCCAACTTTGTCGTTGGAATCCAGCTCACTCCAGCTGGATGAGTCGACCAGTTGGATCTTGCGGTAGCAGTGCGAGACGGCGTCCATGACCAGGCTCATGGCAAAGGGCAGCCAGCTGTGGGCTGCATTTTCTGCCTCGTAGACCGTGTCTGTCATTGTCTCCACAAAGGTAGCCCAGAACTCAAGTGCAGGGACGAATATCTTGTCCTCACCCACTAGGATGCCGCTGCAGTTGAGAAGGCCGCAGAGCCTTTGAAGCATCCTCTGCGAGCGCTCGTCCGTACTCTCCATGAGGGCTAGGACTGTCGCGTCGCCAAATGCTATCATCATGATCCCATATTGAGTGAAAGCGAAATCGAAATCGCCTGCGGCAAGTTGCATGTAGCGATCCCGTGACCAGTCACTTTCAAACAAGGCGAATATAGCTTCATAATGCTCATCCTTAAGGAACGTTGAGTAATTCTGGAGTATGTCAATGAAGAGTTCCATGGCTGACTCAGTTAACTCTTCCGTTTGGATGCATTCCAACGCCGGAATTATGAGATCTCGCAGTGGCAACGTTAGTGATGTGTCTGATGATGGCAGCCGTTGTTCGTATAGAATCCAGGACTAATCGAAGTCAGATGTGTCCGTTTAATAGAGTCCAGTTGTAAATGTTGGTAAGACTCACCTGTAAGCATTTGATGGTCTCCTCGCGTATCCTGAGGCCACTGGGAGACGTAATCGACAGCCCACGTCCCAAGAGTGCTGTTACGTCCCCTGCATTTTGCGAAAGTCGTTCGTGTACTCCTAGGCTGTACACAAATTAGCCAGTGTTTACTGTAGCAGCCGAAGATTCGAGCCTACTATTTTTGTGATTTCATCTCGGTCTTGGCAACCTCCTCCACGAACACCGTAATGAACCAGATTACAGCCAGGAGCCTTGCCTCATCAAGGGCCGCAATGAGCTCTGAGGTCGAGGCATTCTTAGACTCGTCTCTCGTAACTGCACGGCCAAGATCAAGACAATAAAGTAAGTGGTGCACGCAGTCTGGCCAAAGCTGGGAGAAGTGGATAAAAAAGGTAACGAGCGCGGATGCCAGCTTGCGGATGACAATTGCGCCGCTTCCATCCGTCAACGACCGTACGAACCACCCCACCAGGCTTAGAAGGAGTTGCCTAGCATCATCCTCGCTCAGTGCAGAGCTTTCAGTGTTGAGCTTGATTATGATCGTCAAGGCGCCAAAGAATTTGATCTGGTCGCCAGGTCTCTCCAACAGCCCATGAGCAAATTGCCACCCCAACGGTGAGCGTTGTAGACGCTGGAGGGCATCCTGAGTTCTTGCAATGACCTCGGGGGGTGCTGGTCGATATAAAGACAAGATCAGCTACGATGAATTAGCGAAGAGCAAATCTCGGGCATCATGAAAAGAAACGACGCACATTCTCGGCCTCATCAAGGTTTGTCGGCAATGGTAGTGGTTCCATGTCGTCGTACTGTCCACATGGCGATGCCTAACCAGGCTGCTTCAAAGGTCTCGGCCTACAGCAGGGCCCGCCAGACTAACGACGCCGTTTGGGAGGTGACTATCCAGGATGCGGGAGAGCTTCGACAGTCAATATATTTGATACGTTGTAACTTGCCTTGAGCGTTACTTGATTCGCTCACATGGCACTTATGCAAGGTCAACCATCAAGCGAAACTGACCGAATCAGGAATTCCGTCTGAGAAACGTTAGTGGTAAGTATGGCCGGATATATATTTGACGGGGGTTCGTCAGTCCTGTGGTGGGGTGAAAATGTTCCTCGCTTATCGATAAGCTACAGAATCGCGCCCCCCAAACCGCGGCAACTCGTCACTTCTCTGCGCTTGTCTCGACGACCCTGTGCACAAACCTGCCGCGGATCTTGAAGAAATACCTAGGACTATACAGGATGAGACTAGCCCGAGCCGAAGCAAACACAGATCTTGGGATGTATGGATCTAGCCAGGGGTTAAGACGTTCACTTGCGTTGTGACTACGGCCCAGCCCGGGGATCTTCTAGCTACTGCCGTATCCGCTGCGGTAGGAGAGCTTGTGTGGGGCCAGCTCCGGCCGATCGATTGTGACACAGCGCTTGAGCAATTGACTTGAGAGGAAGGTGGGGTGGGGATGCCGCCAGAGCACCTGCAATTGGGATGTACGGCATCTGTACGGAGTACATGAGCAAACGATATCACTCTGTCGAAACCTGTCATTAAAAGTACCCTGCCGTTTCCTCATCTAGGTTCCCACTCCATATCCATGTTGGTCTCCTCTCCTCGCCTCTTTTTTTCGCCCTTTACGACGAGCTCGTTCAGTGCCAGACTCATCCGGGGCAACCACAAAGTCAGAGGCATTGCTGGCTCCCCCACTGTGACACTTTCCCTTTCCTGGAAGGCCGGTTATAGCTCCTCTGTTGCCGAAATGGAGACCGTCAACACCGGCACCCGGCTCTCTGCGCTGAGGAAGCTCATGAAGGAGCGCAAACTGGACGTATATGGTGAGCCATCTTCCTGCCAAAATCAAGAGCCCACATCACATCGCTGATCTGTGGTCCGCTGCAGTCGTTCCATCAGAGGATAGCCATTCTTCAGAGTATATTGCACCATGCGACGCCAGGCGAGAGTTCATCAGCGGCTTCAGCGGCTCAGCTGGATGCGCAGTCGTGACACATGCAAAGGCAGCGTTGGCCACCGACGGGAGATACTTCAATCAAGCAGCAAAGCAGCTGGACAGCAATTGGACACTCCTGAAGCAGGGTCTCCAGGATGTGCCTACTTGGCAGGAGTGGTCCGCAGACGAGTCCGCCGGCGGAAAGATTGTGGGTGTTGACCCGACCTTGCTCACAAGCTCGACTGCGAGGAAACTAGTAGAAAATATCAGGAGGAAGGGAGGCTCAGACTTGGTTGCAGTGACGGAGAATCTGGTGGACATTGTCTGGGCCGAGGGTAGGCCTTCGCGGCCAAACGAGCCTGTCAAATTGCTACGCCACCAATACTCCGGTAAGGACACCAAGACGAAGCTGCAGGAGCTACGCAAGGAGTTGAAGAAGAAACAGCTGGACTGCTTTGTCGTTTCGATGCTGGATGAGGTCGCTTGGCTGTTCAACCTCCGTGGAAACGATATCCCGTTCAATCCTGTTTTTTTCTCTTATGCTCTTATCACGGCTGATGAGGCAACGCTCTATGTCGACCCGACCAAGCTTGATGAGGACGCTCGCGGCTATCTAGCCGAGAACGGGGTTGCGGTGAAGCCATACGAACACCTCTTCGAAGATGCCAAGGCTTTGAGCAAAACTTTTCCAGCCATCGAGAACAATGGTTCTGCCAATAGCGACAATGCGGCGAGGACCAAGAAGTTCGCGATGTCCACGAAGGGTTCGTGGGCGCTGAAGTTAGCACTGGGGGGCGATGGAGCTGTCGAAGAACTCAGGAGTCCAGTCGGTGACGCCAAGGCCGTGAAGAACGACACTGAACTTGAGGGCATGCGACAGTCTCACATCAGAGACGGTGCGGCGTTGACGGCTTATTTCGCGTGGCTAGAGGATCAATTGGTTACCAAGAAGGTCGTGCTGGACGAGGTGACCGCCGCTGACAAGCTGGAGGAGCTACGGTCAAAGCAGAAGGACTTTGTGGGATTGTCATTTCCGACAATATCATCGACAGGGCCCAAGTGAGTCTAAATAAGGCGAAGTGCTTCCTTCTTGTCTGTGGTTACTAATCTGACGCATCTCAGTGCCGCGGTCATCCATTACCAGCCCGAGAAGGGCAACTGCTCAGTTATCGACCCTAACGCAATCTACCTCTGCGATTCTGGAGCACAGTATCTTGACGGTACCACTGACACGACACGGACGCTCCATTTCGGCAAGCCGACGGAGAAGGAAAAGCGGACGTATACCCTAGTACTCCAGGGCAACATCGCCCTGGATTCGGCCGTCTTCCCCAAGGGCGTCACAGGTTTCGCCCTGGATTGCTTGGCCAGGCAGTTCCTTTGGGTAGGTCATCCCTCCCTTTCGCAATGCCATGCAGCTAACCCAATCTTTGCAGAAAGAAGGATTGGACTACCGACATGGCACTGGCCATGGCGTTGGTTCCTTCCTGAACGTACACGAAGGCCCCATAGGTATAGGCACGAGAAAGCAATACTCGGAAGTGTACATGGCTGCTGGAAATGTGACCTCGATCGAGCCGGGCTACTACGAAGACGGGCTATTCGGGATCCGGATAGAAAACGTAGCAATTGTGAGGGAGGTGAAGACGCCGCACCGATTCGGCGACAGGCCTTTCCTCGGTTTCGAGCATGTCACTATGACACCTTACTGCCGCAACCTGATCGATGTCAATCTCCTTACGGCGGATGAGAAGAAGTGGTTGAACGACCACCACAAGGAGATCTATGAGAAGACGAAGGACTTTTTCAAGGATGATGAGCTCACCACGGCATGGTTGAAGAGGGAGACGGCACCCTTGTAGGGGTGGAGTGAAGGGGACAAGCATGATCGCATAGCACATGGGCTCGGGACACGAGAGATAGAGGATTCCCATCATTAGCGTAAATGTGTATGGCGTGGTCTAGAACTGCATAAATGCGGCAAGCGCAAAAGTCGTGCCGAAGGCCAACTTGAAGGTTGGATTCTTGTTTAGGGACGCCAGGACCTTTGATGTCCCTATACGCTCCCGAATCTTGAGTATGCCCAGGATGTCAATGCCCCAACGAGAAGCCACCTGCGAGCCGGTCAACAACTGCAGCCTTGAAAAGGGCATGGGAGTCTATCTGATAGCTCACCTGGATTGCCACGATTGCCACTCCCCCGAGCAGAACCAACGTCTTTGAGAAGACACTGACGACGAGACCGGTCAAGAAACCTGCAACGATGTTAGACTACCAGCTCATCTCACTTCCGTCATAACCTCTCGCAAGGTCACCACGTCGCATGACAACATCGTACCTGCAAGACTGCCCCCCGAGAGCTGCTTGATAATCTCAGGTCGCAGCCATTCCTCCGACGCGGCCACGGTGCGTTCCGTTGCAGGCGAAAGAGATCGTGATGTAGCCGGCGCGGCGTCGAGGCGCATCGGCCGTTGGCGGTTGGCGAGGAAGAGGCCCGTCGATAGGCCCAGGGTGACGGGGGCTACAGATCGGCGCAGGGCGCCGCGGCAGAGTGCTATTGTTGCCATTGTGAAGAGTTTAAGCTGTTGTGGTTTATGTATTATTCAATATTTTGATTGGATGTAGAATACCGCTTAAGAACAACTGGAGAGTTTATAGGTCTCCTCGATGAGGTAATGATAGCCACGGGCTGGCATACCGCAATGACGGGGGGCGGGGGGCGGGGGGTGCAATGCAGGGAAGGGGTCTGACGTAATTCGACGGTGAGCTCTCTACCTAGGTACCTAGGTAGCTGTCTAGGTGTGTACGTACCCTGCTCAGGGGCTCAGGGGTCTTCAACCCCCCCCCCCCCCCGGGGCCCCGGCAAACCGATGAGGTGTAATAAGGGTTAGGGTTATAACAACATATCGTTGCTCAATACCATGTCACTCCTTCTTGATGATACATCTTTCTCAGGCATCTTCAAATTCCTTTTCTCTAGGATTTATCTCTGATCCTCAGAAGAATAATTTGGAGCTTCCCATGTGTTTGGCACCATAATGCCTCCCGAGTGTTCCTGGGCGTGACCATGCGTAGGCGTAGTCAAAGCTCCGGGCTCCTTCTACCAGCAATGTCACAAGCATCTTTTTGGGTATTTTGCTTAGCATATTTGCCAGGTTGCCACTGGCATCTGGTGCTACTATCTGCTCAGGACTTTCTGGGAGAGAGCTAGGTATTTCAGATGAATGCAAAAAGGTACATCGTGTTGTATTGTGCCGTCCGTATTGTATACAGGGAAGGCGCAGTAGAACCGGTCGTCCATCCCATCTTCGAGCAACGCCTGCCCGTGCGTTGGGCCCGCCGGTAATATTTGGCTGAACTTTGAAGCCTTTGGAACGGGTGTTGTAAATATTTCATTCTCATAATAAGCTATTTCCCATGATCGTAAGAGTTATTGTGTCTGGTTATGGGGGCTGGCTAGACGTTACTTGTCCATATTTGATACCACCCCTCCTCATCTTTACTCACTCCGTCCCCAACATCAACTCGCCTCGAATCCTCCTACGCCATATTCAGCTTTGTTCTCGGTCTCAGTATCGACCTTGTCTTCCTCGCCTTCTTTAGTTTCCACGCATCAAACACAGCAATCAGTCTGATTTGTCTCTGCCGGTCAGAGCCTTCCTATCAATTGAAGCACATACATCGTCTCTTTTTGAGTCGAGCATCTGGAAAAACATACTCCCTGGAGGAGAAGCATATCGAGTCAATATGGCACCCAATGATGTTGATCAGGTCGACCTAGGCGAAGTTGTCGCTGCGATCGAGGTCGAGATCAAAGACACCCAGGGTGGCCCTTCTCAATCCCGTGAGTCGAAACTAGACCCCGACGATATCTCGTTACTCTTCTACTGCTTCTGACACGGAAATTCATAGATGTCATCAGACTCTACGCAGATACGATATTCAAAATTGGTCGCGATCCCGACAATAAGTAAGTCGAGCCCCAAACTCGACTCCCGGCTCTAGCCTAACATCTGGTAGTGACTTAATCATTAACGACTTGGCTGTCTCTCGCAACCACATTGAGTTCTACTCCGTTATCTTCGACGATACAGCTCACCACCCTGCCATGGTCTACGTGAGAGACCGCCAGTCCAACAACGGAACCCTTGTCAACGGCGAGCCCATCAGCAAAGGCGGCGGTTCAATCACACCTGCAAGGCTGCTGCAGAATGGCGACACCATCACCATCCCTCCAAATGTTACGTGCCATTTCATCCAGACCATGACTCCAAGGGAGACACTTGGCAGTTTCCAGTCAGAGGAAGTCAAGGTGTGTTGCCCACTTCCCCTCCCTGACGAGACAACGGACAACAATTGATACAAAACAGGTCTTCGGCGATCGATTCACAATTACGGACCGAACCATCGGAAACGGTGCTTCGGCACGGGTCCACCTCGCCATCGATCGCAAGACGGGAGAGCAACTTGCTTGCAAAGTCTACGATCTCTACAGTACTGAAAAGGCAGGCCAGAAAGACTCAATTCGAAGACTGATGCAGGAGACATCTGTCAGGTGCCAGATGGAGCATGTGAGTATTGCTTGGACTGCTTCCAATCGAGACCTGGCTGACATGGTCCAGCCGAACATCGCTGCTTTTCGAGGAGCTTACAAAAGCCGCTCCACCTTGTACGTCTTCGAGGACCTGGCTACCGGTGGTGATCTGTTCTCGCTCATGGTGCGCGTCCGTCACTTCACGGAGAGCGATGTCAGATGGATGGTCCGTCAAGTCGTACATGCCGTTGCCTACATGCACGAGAAAGGAGTTGTCCATAGGGACCTGAAGCTTGAGAACATCCTATGCGCCATTTGCCCAAGGCCAGGGCATCGTCTTGTGGTGACTGACTTCGGTCACTTGGGTTTGGTTGGCCACGACCGGATGAACAGCATCGTGGGCACTGCAGGATGGCAGGCTCCGTGAGTTCCTCTTCTCTGCTGGCAGAAAGGACCGTACTAAATCTTTGTAGTGAGATGCTCAGGCCGCGTAACCAACACGGCGCACCTGTCGACATCTGGAGCATTGGCGTGCTTGCGACACAGCTACTTGCTGGAGACTCGAAGGTCAAAGCCCTGGGGGCTGCCGACACGGCCAGACGACCTACATGCGAGATGAAGGAGCCAGCTCACCAGCTCAAGATGATCTTTGAGGAACTCTCCGAGATACGCACAGAGAAAATCTGCGAGGACGCCAAAGACTTCATCCGTCGTTGTTTCCACCATAACCCGAAGAAGAGGATGACAGCGGCGGAGGCTGTGACGCACCCCTGGCTCTGTAAGCCAGATGAGGATCTCAAACTGTTTCTGCAACGAGAGGCGGAGACGACAGCCGATTGGAATCGTCGAGAGGTGCTAGAGAAGGTCGTCAAGCAGCTCCCTGATCTGCGTCAGCTAAATACTAATGGCTCACCCTACTTCACTTCCAAGGAGAACGGACCAGGCTTGCATGCTACTCGCCGCACAGAGGAGCGCAAGAAGAGCATGGACGACAAGAAATCCAAGAGGAAGCGCTCTCGGGTGAGGGACATCTCCATGGTGCCTCCATATCAGGGCCTAGAGCGGCGATTGAGGCCAAGGAACAAGGTCAGTTCGAGGGATGTGCAGAAGCAAGTCCTGAAGACCTTGGCCGAGACTGGAAAGATGTTCATTCCTCGGTATGCCAGAGACCAGGACAGCCGTGGGGATGAGCGTGCCAATAAGCGCATCCGTACCGAGGACCAGGAACGGGACAGTGATGAGCGGGCATGTAAGCGTTCCAAGGCTTGAAGTACCAACGTAATGGCCCAAAAAGGGTTGTTCTTACTTGCTATTTCCCTGCCCACCTACTCTGGGTAGATCTTTGCACGATATCTCGAATCATTCAAAACAAACTTCAGCCACAGCATTGGCTCTCCATGTGATTAATTACACCATAGTAGCAGGGTGTCGGCCGAGCAACTGAATCGAAGTTCAATGGCGAAGTGCTATGGGTGACGATGGGAGAGGAATGTCGAATGATTGAATCACCTCTGAACGCTCTTCCTCCCCTGCGCCTCTTGTCTCATTCGTTATAAGGAGTACTGAGTACCACTTTTCATCAAACAGTTAAACAGTTAAACAGCGCCAGTGGTTTAGCGGTAAAATCCATCGTTGCCATTAGCAAGTTCGATGGGCCCCCGGTTCGACTCCGGGCTGGCGCATTTCCTTTTGCTCCTTTTTCTCTCTTCCTTTTTTTCACTTTTCTCTCTTTTTCTCTCCCTTCCATTGGTCCGCCCTTAATGCCCCCAGTTGCCTTGGGAGGTAGTTGGACACTGATAGGCCTAAGAGGACGAGTGACGACCCTCGAACACGATCGCGCTCAGCTGCAAAGACTGGACGACAATACATTACTGTCACCGATAACCTTGACGTCCTCCTCCTGCCGCCGCTACTATTGATTTCATGTGGACAAACGGCTGCCACTCATTGGGGAATTGCTACATGTCTCTGAGCGGATCAAACATCGATTGGTATGAACGAATCTATCTCTGATATTCTTTTCCATCCGAACGCCAAATTCGATAAAGCATAATTGACTCCGAAAACACCACCTATAATGCACTCCGGATAACAAGGAAGAGAATATCAAAGCAACGGAGGCACTAGACTAAGAATTAACCTCCGCGAACCAGGTCCTCAACAACCCTGCCAGTGCCCCGGGGAGCTCCTCGAGGTTGTGTACGATGAGGTAGTACTGGAATGGGAACGTGTCCAGGTACTGCTCGATGACGACCTCGCTGGACCCGTCGGGCTGCTTGACAAACTTGGACTGCCTCAGCTCCAGGACGCTGTCGCCCTTCTTGGAGCCCGAGTCGTCCATGATGATGAAGACGATCATGATGCGCTCCTCGAGCGCCTCGCGGAGCAGCCTGCGGATGCGCTCGTGCAGGGCCGAAGGCGTGATACCGTCCGACAGGATGAGCGCGAGCTGCCAGAGGTCCTCGCCGCCGGACCGGCCCGCCGCCGTATTGCGCGCCAGCCGGAAGTGGTCGATGGTCCGCTGCACCAGGAGCGCGACGTCGGTGTGCGCCTGGTCGAAGGCGAACTTCTGCAGAACCTTGGCGCCCGCGTCGTGCGAGCTGACCAGCGGTGCCGTGAGCTCATGCGCGGTGAAGACCTCGCTGCCGAAGCCCAGGACGCCGACCTGGCCGACCTCGAGCATGGCGAGCGCGCGGGACACCATGACCAGACTCTCGAGCGCCATCGTGCCGGCGCTCGTGTTGCCCATGGACTGCGAGTCGTCGACGCAGAGCAGGATCTGGTAAGTACGCTTGGTGGGAATGGCGCGGCGCATCCAGATCTTGTCGCGCTTGTACGATGAGGCGATGTACGGGATGATCTTCTTGATGTTGAGCCGTTTTCCGGTGCGGTAGGATCCGGACAGCTTGGTCGATTGCGACGGGGTCAGGATGAGGCGGAGCTGTGAGGTCAATGCCAGGGAGAGAGGGTGGGTCTTTGTCTGGAAGGTGGTCCAGGACTCGAGGGCTTCGTGGTAGTCTCTGAGAGGCCGTTCCGAGTCACTGAGATGCGTGTCGTCGAGGCGAACAGAAGCCTCTTCGACTTCTTCGTCGTCATCCTCCTCCTCTTCCGGCTGCACCTCCCTTGCGGGGGACTCGGAACGCTCGCGATCGAAGGCACCGCGTCTAGTGGCGACACCCGTGCGAGACTCGTCTTGCTCAGGCATGTCAGTGTCTTTAGCATTATCTTGTTCTGCGGCGTCCAGATCCTCGTCGACATCCATCTTGTCCTCACTGTCATGCTGAGGCATAGTGCGGCTCTGATCATCTTGCCGCTCCTCGTCGATGGCCATAGACTCGTCGATTGGCTGGACCTCATCCTCGGCTGCGGTGCCGAGTGCTTGAGCGTCGGGGGCGTCGTCGTCGTTCTGTAAGTGCTGGAACTCCTTCTGCGCCATATCCGCGTCCTGCTTTTGTTGGGGCTCCTGGTTGTCCATGGATTCCTTGATGTCCTGGTGATTCTTATACCATCGCTCCAGAGCGTCGCCAAGCTTCTTGAAGGGCTGCGCCTGAGAGGATTCGCCTTCTTGGTTGGCGTCGTCGGAGCGGTTTTGGTCCTCTTCCTGTCGTGACATGGCGCCCTCGTTGCCAGCGGCTGTTTCTTTATCGTCGGCATTTTGGCCCATCTCGCCGTTCTCGCGTTGTGCTGCGTTGGCTTGAGACTTCTCGTCGTCTTGACCCTGATCCATGTTGTTCTGGTCCTGTCCAGCGCCGCTCTTGACGTCGCTCGGGGCGGCGTTGTCCGGATCGGCGTGGGCGTCGTCGTCGGGGTTCAAGGGCGGTTTTTCTTCGTCCTTTTCCCCGGCATCATCGACGCCTGGTTCCTCAGCTTCCGGTTCCTTGTCCTCCATTTCGGTATTGTCGCCCGTCATATCCTCGTCTGGATTTTCTGGGTCGATCTCCTTCTCCACGTCATCCTGGTTCATGTCGCCTTGCTCGCCCTCCCCTTCGTCAACATCCTCAGCCTCTCCCTCCTTCTTGGCCTCCTCTTCGACTTCGTCTTGCTGCACGTCTGATAATTTGTCCAAATCGTCGTCCGAGATGACAGATTCGTCATCTTCATTGGCGTCGATGTCCATATCCTCAGGCAAGGCCAAGGCCTCGTTTTCGTCGACGTTCTGATCTTGCCGGTTGAGCTCCTCCTGTGCCTTGCCGTTGTCGTCGTCCTCCGGGCCAGCCTCTTCCTCTGGACCGGCCTCTTCGTCCGGCTCGGGATTCCCTTCCTCGGGCTCTTCTTGGGGCTTGACGTCTTTACTTTCGGACTTCTCATCAGTGGCAGCCTGCTCTTCCTCCTGCTTCTGACCCTTGGCCTCGTCTCCCTTCTGGTCCTTGTCTGCATCATCTCCATCTCCGTCCCACATCTTTTCATCGACTGCGGTTGGGTCAAGGTCATCCACGTCTCCAGTTTCTTCGTCCATGTCGTCTTCCTCCTCCTCATCCTCGCCACCCTTCTTGTCGCCTTGATCGTCCTCGTCGTCCCCAGCTGCGCTTCCCATCTCGCCCTCCATTTCTTCTGTGCCCATGTCGACAGCATCTTCCTCGTCTTCCATTTCGCCGTCCTTCTCCTTATTGGGCTCCTGCGCCAATTCCGTAAGGTCCTCGTCGGGCTGAATATCTTTGCTGATATCTTCCGCGCCTTCGCCATCACCGAGTCCGGTGCCGCTTTCCAACTTGCCCTCACCTCCCGAGGTCTCGTTAGACTTCTCTTGCGGAGTGCAGAACCCACGAGACGCAATCTCAACGAATGCCTTGCCGAGATTGAGAGCCATTTTTGAATTGGCCCGATGCAGGTTGACGAGGTCTGTGATCGTCTTGTGGCATGTGTTGGCGTATTGTTGCAGAACCGGGAGGGTAACGGAGAGGAGTGAGAACGCAGCGTTCCTGACAGTAGGATCATCCAGCCTAAGTGACTTCAGGCGTAGGATAGACCCGTTGATACCTTCAACGATAGTTTCCATGTGCAGAGACTTGAGCAAGCCTACGGCGGTATCATTATACTGGAGCAGCCATGATGCCTCTTCAGTCGACGTTGGCATCGACGCCGCGGCTTTTTGGTACTTTTGCACTGCATCCAGGACCTTCTTGGAAAGGTTGAGACTCTCATCGAAGAAAATCTTGGCGTCTTCGACAACGGTTGTGCTCGCTTGGTTGTTAGTCGCGAGTGTTGTCCAGAGCTGAAGCTGCTGGAAGATGAAGCCGAGGTCAGGACGCTCAGACTCAAGTAGCTGTAACACTGCTTCGAAGTCATCGAGCTTCTCCTGAAGCTGCTCGCGCAGCTGCAGCTGAGCATGGGAGTTGAATCCTTGAGGAAGCTTCTGGCAGGCGTCGAAACGCGACTGGAGCTTGGTGAAACTAGAGAGCCAGTCTTGGAGTGCACTTCGAACAGCACTGTTGTCGAGCTTGCCAAGTTTGGCGTGCACCTCGAGCACGTGAAGGCCGAAAGTGAGAACGGGAATGATCCAGCTAAGAACTTGCTCATGGTCTGCTGCCCCCTGTCGAGTGTTCAAGGTGTCAGACTGGCTGGATGATACAAGAGCTTGTACGTCCGCCAGAGCGTTGTCCAAGAAACCCAACACCTGGCTGTTCTCGGCTAGACAGTGGCGCTGTTGAATCAGCACATGGAGAATGCCTTCCATGTAACCGACGCTTCTTCGAACGGTCTCATTGATAAGATCGCCATTGTGGTCATGCAGTGCATTTCTGAACTGAGGTGCCAGATCTAAGACCTTGTGGAAATAATACTCTGTCTCTGCCAAGCTCGGGTCGCCCTTAACTGGCAAGTAGCGTGACTTTGCCATCACAGCTGCCAATTGCTTCTGACTACGCAGATGGTTCTCGTTAAGGTTCCTAGTGAAGCCCATGGTACGAATAGCCTTGACAGTTTCCTCAAAGAGGCGAACCTTCCTGGTCTTGAGGTGCTTGATTTCCTCCTTGTTCTCTTCAGTCAAGAAAGCTGGAGTCTCCTTCTTCAATTCAGCCATGGCGGACATGGTATCCGACACGAATGTGTCAACGACATCTGCCGCGGGTATCGTGGACTCGGGGAGCTGAGAGGCCTTGGCCATAATGCTGATAATCTTGTCCACGTTGGAAAGTCGCTTGGTGTGCGCATCCTCGAGCCAGCCAGGGATCAAGTTCTGGCACACAGAAGCAGCTGCCTTGTTTGCCAGAGGCACAGTGGGAGCTACGCCAGCCAGCTTTCCGCTTGAATGAGACTCATCTGGGATGCCCTGGTCAACGACCAACCTCATGGGCTGGCCGAGTATAGTCCGGAATTTCCTGACGAGCCTGAACAACTTGTGATGCGACTTGAGAGCACTCTCGCGCAGGGCGACAATGTTGGTGTCCTTCCAGCTGGCGAGGAGAAGCACATCCTTCATGGTCTTCTCGATCGAAGTTCGTCCTTTCTGGATAGTCTCCCTGACCTTGCTGTCGTAGCGGCGGTACAGAGAGAGGAAGTTCAACACGGCGTTGTGGATAATGCCAAGGTCTGGGTAGTCCAAGATCAGCACCTCAAGTTGCTTGCACAACTGGCCCAATAGTTGCAGGCGAGTATGGAACTCGCCCACCACCGCTTCAGAGAAGAACATCTCGAGATCAGACACGAGCTGTATGGTGTAGTCTTTGAGATCCTGACCCAATTCCATCTTGGACATGGGAATGGCAATCACTGCATGGTATGCCACGAACCACCAAGACTTGGCGTCGTTCTGGCACTTGTCCGTCTCCATATCGAACAATTTGGCCCATGTCGCGAGTTCCAGACGCCGCCAGCTGACGATTGTGTCGGTCAATCTATTGTAGAGTGCCATTGCACCGTAAACATGGCTGGCCCAGCCACCGTGCTGCCATTCATAGACAAAGGCATGAAGCTTCTCGACGTGGGTGATGACTCTCGCAAGAGGGTCCGAGTGACTCAGCGCGAAAACGTTCTCGCAAGCAACGAGAACGTCAGCCAGAGGCTGTAGATGTGCAATTTCATCGATGCCTTGCAGCTCCCTGAAGCGCAGGCGAATGGAGTGGACTAGGTTGACCAGCTTGCGGATCTCGAAGAGGTTAGCACTTGTATAAAAGCTGTAGTTGACGGAAGTGGCGCTAGATGTGAAGTTTTCCACCTTCTCGTCCAGCACGAGCAGCGTAGCTGGGAGGAGAGCGCGGTCACGATCAGAGCTGAGCATGGATGAGTGTGCAGCTTCGTCTGAGACCTTTCGAGCGACAGCCTTGCAGAAACTGGCAATGCTCTGTTGGCTGTCTTGAGGCTTCGAGAATATCCTTTCATGCCTCTCAGCCAGCTTCACTGCCAAGGTGCGGGACGACTCAATTGAGCTCTGGGGCTTCGCCGAGCTGTCATTTTCTGCCTCGTAATCAGGGAAGAGCTCGTTGAAATCCTGCTGATCGACCTCATCCTCGTCTTCAGCGCCTCCCTTGTACCGATAGAGGCTGTTCTTGGTCACCTCGTTCCTCTTGTCCACATCGAGCTTTTTGCTCCATTCATCGTAAAAGTAGTGAAGCGACTGGAAGACGGATTGACGAAGAGAACGGTCAAGGCTGTTGATTCCATTTACGCTGACCCACAGACCAATGTACGAGAGGAACTCCAGACTTTGGAAGGACAACTGAGTGCCTTGGCTCCAAAGCGAACCGCCCAGCATTGGCGTGACCACAAGAAGCGAGCCAGCATTTGACTGCCGCTGTTCAGAACCGGGCACAGTGCTCAACGAAAGACCAACTTGAAGGCAACGAAGTATAGTCACCAGAGGCACAGTCAAATCCTCGTAGACCGGGAAGCGAGTAGTCAAACGCTCGATGAGGTGCAGCACGTTATCCTTGAGAAGTTGCACTTCCTCTTCGGACTCGCCATTCGCTAGATGCCGCAAGACCACGGATGCAACATCGCTCTTGACAATAGCGTTCAAGACATTGTTGAACTCGCCTTGCAGCCGTGCCAAGTCGGCACTTGTCGGGCGGTAGATGGTGATCGCCGCCGCGGGTGGTTCGCCAAGGTCATCTATCTCCTGACGCAGCAGCTCGGACCGCAGATTGGACGTCTGGCCGGTGAAGGTAGCCTCAAACGCAGACAGTGCCTGCCACTTGCGCTTCAGGCTGGTCAAAAGCTCTTCGTGTGAATCACGCTCAGTCTCAGCCCTGAGATAAGGGTCAAATATCTTGTCCGGAACGTAGAGCTTGATGCACCCGATAGCGAAATGGACCCAGGCGATGGCAGCAAAGGCACTCTTCTGTGTTATTGACTTCTCAGAAGCCACCAGAGCAACGACCGAAGGCACAATGTGCTGCCTTAAGATGGAAGAGAGGTTTTCGTGACCGCCAGATTGCTGGAATGGCTCGCCGTTGGGCAATTCGAAAATCAGCCCATCTTGCTCGATGCCGACTGAGGTCGGCGACAGCTTCTGCGAGAGGATCTCAAAGAAGGATACGAGTTCCTGGAGAAGAACGGAATCATGAGCGCCAATAATTGATTGCATCAGATGCCAAAGCAGTTGGTTCAGGCAGCTGACCGAGTCCGCCGAGACAGCTTCCGAAGACCCTGCAAGTAACTTGCCCATGGCTGGTAGTTCAGTCTCGAGAGATTGCAGAGAGAACAGGTTCGCCGTGGACATGGAGTCGTATTTCTGGAGCAGAGATGACATGAACTTGCCAGACCAAGGGTGAGACCCGGATGCCCGACCAAGGATATATCCAAGGGAGTGCAGAAGTCTCTTCGAGTCCCCTAAGCTTTGTAGGCGCATTTGTGCGATCGTTGGCATGTTAGACAGCACCACAACTTCTTGGAAATCGGCAAAAGCGGTGGACTGGTGTGAAGCTCGGTGAACAACCAATGCTTGCCTCAGAAGCTCGAACTCTTCTTCGAAGAAGGGGGTAATTTCGTGGGCCTCGTCGACATTGGCTTCAAGAGTATTGATCTCGCCTTGCAAAGCAAGCAGGAGGTCCCCGGCGACTGCGGCATTCTTGCGCACGATGTTGTAAGCCTCTGCCATTGATGCAATAGCCTTGCTCAGATCGGCAATAGTGGCATTCGATTTCCATCTGATACTATCAAAACGGTTGGCCAGCTTCTCCATCTCCTGTACTGCAGAGAAAGTGGCTTCGTCTGTGACGGGTAGAGGCCGCAGGAGATGCCAGAGTGTCTCCATACTCAGGCCAGTGGTCAGCTTGAAGCCGACAATGAAGGAGTCCTGAATGCTTCCCAAGACACTGTTGATCAAATGCAACACTCGTTCGCCCTGGCGTCCAGCTAATGCAGCCTGGAGAGCATCAAGGCCCTGCCTGAGATGGGCCTGGAACCTCGCCTCCTCAAATGCAGTGCCGGTAACAAACGTGAGAGTCCTCCACCAATAGTGGACGAGCGTCCGAAGCACTGCCCTTGAGCCAGTGTGAAATTCTGAGTGCTGCAGGCTCGACTCGATGTACCCCTCAATCAGCTGGATAATTGAGTTCAAAAAGCCGGACACATTGACTGTCGAGTCCTTCGCCACTGTAGCAACATGGCCGGCGACCAGAGATCGCTGAAGACGATTCAGGGACGAAGGCTTAGTCCTGTCGACAGTACGGACCTGTGAGTTCAGGGCTTGCTGGGCGCGGTGGACTTCCAGGAAGACCTCGTAGCAGATACCGAGCCATTCTGCAGCGTCGGGTGAGTGCTTCTCCAACATAGGCACCACAGGAACATTGTGCAGAGTATGCAGGGGCTGGATGGCTGTCAACGATTCATTTCCAGAAAGTTCACGCGACGCAGTAGAGTAGAATTGAAGAATGGCCTGTCTGGTCAATGCAGCCTTTGGCGACGTGATATAGGCTATCAGAGCGGAGATATCATCATTGATAGGCGACAAACCGGCGCCTTGTGAAGAAAGCACTTTCTCATATCTGGACAGCAGTGAAGCGTCTCCTAGACTGAGGTTATCGAAGGCCAGTCGAGCGACCTCGACGGCGCCACTTGCGGAGACGTCTTTGGTCAGACGAGTAGCATGCGCGTATCTCCGCAACGCTGACTCTATCTCCGTAACCCTCGAGAGATAGGACTCGGATTCGGCATAAACAAGATCAAGGTAAATCTCCACGGAACGGTTGCGCATGGCTCGTGATAACTCACCGTACCGAGGGTCCATTGTCAAGAAGATACGGAAATCGGGATGCGGCTTGATGATTCTTGGTTCACCATCCGGACCGGTATGCTCATTGATGCTGAGGAAGCCGTCAGGTCGCTCGAGCATTGAATTCAGCCTATCGAGGACCGATGCATTGCACAGGTTGGCGTTGTCAAGGACGAGCCATTTGCCGGCCTCCATAGCGCGGACAATGACTCCGTCAAGCCATTCGAACCGCGGGTTTTCCAGTGACCTTGGTGCGTGAAGGAGTCGGAAGGCCTCTGAAAGGCGATCTCCCAATACGGACTCAGCGGGAATATCTGAAGCAAGACCCTGTATGGACGTGATGATTTTCTGAAGATCGTCTTCGCCTTGACGAGCCTGGAGAAGACTTATCAGGTTGACCGCGTGTTGCGAGGGGGCTTGAGGAAGTTGTGACAGAATGAAGTCCAGGAGCGCTTCACGAAGGTCATCGAGGCTAGCATGGAGCTCCCTCAAAGGATCAGCTTGTTCGAAACCGCCAACGAGATCCATAGCATCGACGTCGGCATTCAAAGGGAAGGAGACTAGCTCCTTTCCAACGGAAGCAGCGACGTAGCTTAGAAGTGAGGATTTGCCACTTCCCGAGGGTCCAACTAGGATACAAGGCAGGTTTTGCTTGACGCAGATGAGAAGAGATTCTATCTCCGCCAGCCGAGGCACAGCATCTATACTTGGAAACCTACTCGGCTGCAACAAGGGGTTGCGATCGAGCATAGCCAAGCCAACCTGACATACTGTGGTGCTGAGGTTGTGGTAGAGACTATGTGGTTGGGGGGGCACGCCAAAGGTCTCGGCAAACAGGCGAGCAATATGCTGCCTGTCGATGCCAGAGCGGAAACGCTGCGTGATGATGATGTCCAAGAAATCAGAGGCCTCTGCAGATGCCAGCAAGGGGTCCTTCGATGCCAGTAATTCCAACCATCGAAGCGAGTCTCGCAAATTGAACTCCCAAGGGGAACCGTGAGAGCCGAAAGACTTGCGTATGGAAGTCTCGTAATCCAGGGCGGACACGAATCGGATCATCCTTTGGATTGTCTCAGGCGATACGTCCGGGTAACGTTTTCCGGCGATAAGCATGAGATCCTGCTCAGTAAAGACATCGGCATAGACAACGATGAATCGGTTGACAAAAGAGCTAGGCAGACCCTTCCGGCCGCCTCCCTGAGAGTGGGGGTTCTGAGCAGCAAAGAGCTTGAATTCTGGATGGCACTTGAATACCTGATCCAGTTCGGATATGTAGACCTCTCCACGGTGATCAAGACAGGCGTTGAGACCCTCCAAGACAGACTGCGAGGCAAGGTTCATTTCGTCGAGAAGAACCCACTCGCCCTTTTGCATGGCCTGCAGGAAGGGAGCGTCTCTCCATGCAAAGTTGCCTGCTTCTGCGCCTTCGACAGGGACGTCCGTACCAAAGAGGTCCATCAGGTCCGTCTGATCGGACAGGTTGATTCTGGTCAGAGGCCTGCCGCAGGCTCGGGCTAGAGCACTGACGAGGGTTGTCTTGCCTACTCCCGGGTTTCCTTCGAGCAGAATTGGTTTATTGATCCGAAGAGCACGGATGACTCGCATGAGGTTCATCTTGGTCGTCGGGGCGTCGAATGCAAACGCAGAATCGTCTTCGCCGACAGATGCCCGCGCGACTGAGAAGCCACCAATCTGGACGATGTCTTTGTCGATGGCTAGCTGTGGCGGGTTCCTGTAGGCGGGCGTCAAGTCGATGCCGTTACCAATCAGCTCATTCAACTTGTCCAGGCACTTCTGCCGCTGCTCATCCATCGTCTTGGGATCTAAGGCGAGCAGAGCCGAGGGGTTGGCACCCAGAGTGTCAATGAAGACCGTAGCAGCTCCATGCAACAACGCCAAAGCGGGTTCCAGATGCTCGGCATAGTTGACAAAATTGACCCAAACCAGGATGTCACGAATTGAGAAGGCAGTCGCAGTTGAAGAGCGGCAAGTCCTGCCGAACCAGTAGGAGAAGTCGACAATAATATGCGCGAAAGGCTTGAATGCTGGCGTCAGCTTGTCGATCACAATGTCCAAGATGTCCTGCCTGTCTGACAATGGTGGCACCCAGATCTCCGTGAATCTGTTCCGTAACGCTGGAGATAGCTCCTTCTTTCCGAAGTCTCCTCCAGGGTTCATGGTTGCGAAGAACTGGAAGCCATCTGTAGCTTTAACATATGAGTCGTTGGTGCCCTTCTCGGCCAGGAGAAGGGTGCGCCCTGGTTCGAGAACGGAGTTGAGTCTCTCGAGGACCGAGTCGTCGGCAAGAGATATCTCGTCTAGTAGGAAGAAGTGTGCTTCCTTCATGGCGTGAACCAAACTGCCGTCAGACCACTCGAACAGAGCCTTGCCCTTGACCTCGTTGGACTGGATCCGTTCCTTGAGAGCTTCGGGAATCTGAGCTAGATCATCCGCAGAAAGACTGTGATATTGCGCTGAGATGTCATCCGGGCTGCCATCAAGAGGACGACCCAGAAGCTCGAACGCCTCTGTAAGATCTTGCCTCAAAGCTTCAGCGATAGCACCACGATTCCGTACCGGTCTTTGAGATCCAATCAAGTCGCCAGTTTCTGTGTTCTGGTGAGCGTTGACAATGTGTAGTTCTTTGCCGAAAGCCTCGGCAAGCAGTTGACAGATTGTCGTCTTGCCACAACCAGTCTCACCCACAAGAAGCACTGGTTCATTGTTGCGCAACGCCCGCGAGACCAGAATATACAGTCTGCGCATGGCATTTGTCCACACCACACCTTGACTGTTATTCTTCGAGCCAGGGCCCCTCATTGCCTGGGTGAACTTCTCGTCGTAGAGCTTGTCCGCGTCGATCTTGACCTTGAAGACAGTCTCAATGACCTGCCTTACCGCGTCTCGTTCCTCATCATCTCTAACACGCTCCGCGAGTAGCATGAAACCGTTGTTGGCGATGTCCTCGCGAGTATTAGCATCGCGGAGGGCCCATCGGAACAAGTCTCTCAGTGTCGCAAAGCTGTCCTTCTGCTCGAAAATCCTGCTTGTCTGACGCAGGCGTGATAGCTCCTTGTACACAGACACTATCCTCCTGCAGTCAGAAGGAGCAGTGTTGAGGCTCCGTTTCTGCAGAATATATTCCAGTTCATCCTCGGGAATGTCGTCGTAATGCAACTCGAGGAAACGGTTTCGGAAGGCTCTAGAGAGGACCTTTCGACCTCCGTACAGTCCAGCTGGGTTCTGCGTGGCAAAGAGCATGAAATTCTCGTGGGGTCGCACAATTTCTTGAGTTTCCGGAATCAGCAACTCGCGGTTGTCATCCAGAAGACGGTTGAGCGCTTCCAGGATGTCCGTTGGCGCCAAGTTCAGCTCGTCAAGAACGATCCAGTGTCCCTGGCGCATGGCTTGAACAAGTAGACCCTCCTGGAAAGTCAACTTGCCGTCCGAGCCCGAGATATAAGTACCCAAGTATTCTTGCAGGTCGGTATGCTCGTGATTGTTGATACGAACAAACTTGTTACCGCTATACTCGGCTAGATACTCGATCATACTCGTCTTTCCGGCCGAAGTAGGACCCTGGATGAGGATCGGAAAGCGCCTCGTGGAAGTCGCTCGGACCAAATTCAGGAGGTTGCGCTCAACGTACGGCGTCCTGATGTAGTCTGTCCGTTCCTGTGGAGCCTGCGCACCCTTCAGCATCCAGTAAACACGGCTGTTGTCCTTGTCTGTGAACTTGACGTATTCGCGACCGTCATTTGGATACTTGGCCGGCTTGGACAGTATACGATGAGGATCCTTGCCGAACAGAAGGTTGAGGATCAGAGGCACAACTAGCTTCTCGGAGTCTCGACTTAGCAGAGTCAGGAAACCCATACTGAAACCCTCGTAGAATGATCTTTCGAGACCGTAATACGGGGCGACATCGTTGACATAGGTGAGAACTCGAGTCAAGGTTCGCAGACTAAAGTGTGGCACCTCGTTCGCGCCATCCACAAGGGCCTTGGCCTCAGCCAATTCTTTAATACGCATGTAGAGAGTGGCAACCTTGTCAGCAGCCTGGTCGATCTGCGAGCTCTGACCCCTCAAGTACGACTTGATTATCGTGACAAGGTCCTTGAAATCCTTATCGGGGCTTGCGACGTACAGCTCTGTGAACCTCGATCGCAGGCCCATGGGCAAGTCACGCTTGCCAACGTCGGTTGCTGGGTTCATTGCTCCAAAGATCCTAAAGTTGGGGTGTGCTTGAATCCTCTCAATCTCACCCGTCTCTGACAACAGGATTGAGGGTGTGGCATCCGGTCCCGACTGGAGTAGATCCGCAATGCTCTCTAATGTATCCGGCGATGCCAGGTTGATCTCATCCAATAGCACCCAGTCACCGTTCCTGACAGCCTTTATGAGGTTTCCTTCTACAAAGGCGAAGGCAAAGCCCCCAGAGCCTCCTGACAATTGTATCTCGAATTGCTCCAGGTTCTTCGAGAATTTGTCCCAGCGGGGCTTCAGCTCTAGCAAAGTCTCCAGTTTGGTCGATCCAGTTTTTCGCCTCTTCGCAGGCTGGCCGTCAGCATCTCTTGTCTTCTCGCGGTTCTGTTCCTCCGCAACTTTCTTCTTGAGGATTTCAGCAAAGATCTGCGGAGCTTGTTTCCAGAGTTTCGCGACATCGGCCCATCTCCCCTTTGCGATGCTCTTGTTGATGCTCTTCAGGTATTTCTGGTTCTTCTCCTCCGAGATTCCGGTCGAGGCGAAGAGGTCCTCAAAATCTTCTTTCAATGGCACTGCCAGATTGCGCACATTGATGGGCTTGAAACCTCCAAGGAGATCACCAACCTCACTCTGCTGGGACAGGTTCACGGCGATTAATTTGTGGCCAAGGCTCTCGGACAGTTGCTGCACCACGGTGGTCTTTCCGATACCAGTCTCTCCAACCAACAGGACCGGTTCCTTGAGACTCACTGCCACAGCTATCTGTTCCAGCAGCCTCTTCGCGTGAGTCGTCGGTGCGAACGGCCTCTTGGACTTGGCCACGCGATCCGGTCGCCGTGCCTTTCGCAGTATTGTTCGTCCAACGGTGAGATGCGTTTCCGTGTCCTCCAGGCGCGGGATGTGGGACGAAAGATGGTGCTCTACGCGCTGGGCTGACCTGCCCATCAACTCGCCAATGTGTAGAATAAGCTTGTCCCGCACCCGGGTATCCTTGATACCGCTTGCGAAGCAGTCGATAGCCTCCATAAACATGCCGTCATATGCCGTCTCGCTCATCGGCTCACTTCCACTCTTGGCTCCCGTGGAAGCGATGATCTTCTCTAGGCGCCTGCACCATTTAAACAGATCCCTCGTACCGATCGGACGCTCTGATGCCGAGGACGCCCCTGACACCAACACTGGGCTGCTCAGAAGAAGACAGACTCGCTCAAATACTTTGAGAACCGGGTCGACAACGAATTTGTGAAGAAGCGGATATTTTTCGTGTATAACCACCTGTAGCTCATGTTGCACCATGCTTCTGACAGGCAGCATATGCCAGAACCGCAGTCCCAGCAAGGCGGGTATGTTTTCCTGGCCATCCATTCCCTTGGATGTCCTTACTGTCGCCAGAATGCGGAAGCTGCTCGGTGCTTGTATTCGCTCGCCTCGGTTCGGGATTAAGAGTTCGCCTCGCTCGATCAGAGGAAGCAGCATGCTCATGACTTCGGTGGGCGCACGGTCGAGATCCTCTATCAGCACCCACCTTCCCTCCTTCACAGCTGTGGTCAGGATGCCCGCTTGCCACTCGAAAGACCCTGGCTTCGTGCCCGTGGTGTAGAGACCAATGAGCATTTTCGCGTCGGTTTGCTCGTTCAGATGCAGGGTGACGAGGCTGGAATCCATCCCAAGCTCTCGAGCCAGCTCCAGAACCAGGGTTGTTTTGCCTGCACCCGAAGATCCATGCAGGAGGATAGGGCCGGGCTGTTGAAGAAGCTTTGCGAGGTGCTCTAGGTTCGTGAGGGTCGTGTCTGTAGTGATTAAGGATGGAGGCTTGCTTGGGACGCCGCGGTGCCGCGGCAAGACAGTGTTTCCATAATGAACGACAAGAGGGGTGAGGTTCTGGGGTGGTATAGATACTGCAGTTAATCCTTGGAGTCGCTCGTGGGTATCATGGACCCGCTCGTGAATCTCGGCAGCGCGAGTGTGCTCAAGTAAAGACAGGAAGGCGTAGTCTATGGGCTTGCCGTCAAAATCACCGATCAGGGAGTCTCCTTCGGGAATATGATGGCGTATAAGAGCCTCGAGTTTGAAGTCAGATGCACTCAACAGCAGACAAAAGATTCGTATTGCTAGGTATCTGACCGGGGCGCATGAGTGGGAGAAGAGGTCTTGTATCTCGGCGGGCAAGACTAGAGACGAATATGTCGTCCTATCGAAATTTAAGAGCCTCCATACTGCCAGTAGCCTTCGCAGGAGCGCATCTTCACTGAGGGACTCTGAGGACACATCGAGGTGTCGAGGCGCAGTAAGAGGGTTCTGTGAAACGCCATGAGGCAGCGTACTGAGATAATCTTCCAGGAAAACCGAGAGCTGTGGCGCAAACGGTAATACCCTAGCGAAGGATGCTATTATGTCGTCGTCACAACGTCCATGGGGTGTGTTGAGAACCCATCGAGCACAGACATCCGCAAAGACAGGCTCGAAATGGGTGAAGATGCGGCCTGTGAGTCTCGGTATGAGCGCCGCTTGTGATATGGCGTCCAGAAGGTTCGTCGGATTCTGGTCGCGAATGACGTGGAGCAACTCGGGCGGAAGCTGTGCCAGGGCGGTCGCATCGCCCAGCAGAGACGCCCTCTGTAAGCTCACATCATAATTCGCCATGGTGGGCGAGATATTGTGAATTATGTCGTTGAAAGCGTTGATGTCCGGTCGACTTTTCTGTCGCTTCCGGGACCCTGGGACATCTTTTTTTCTGCCGGTCTATGCAGGGATCTGATTTCCCAACCCCACCCCCCGGGCGAATGGTCAAGCTCTAGCATTGAGCATCCATCAACCGGCACCCGGGCGGCGGGCGGCGGAAACTTTAAGGCCCACTAAACTGCTTACCTAACGACGTCGAGCTTCAGAAAATCTTCTGGATCATCGTTGATCGCGAACCTCAAGCTCCAGCACGCGACCGGCACGGCCTCCTCGACAATCCCCGGGACATCTACTCACAACAACCCTTCACCATGTCGCTCTCCTGCAGGTACGCGGCTCAATGCTGCGCTCGTCAGCTCCGCTCCACACCAACCCTCAGAATTTCGGCCGGCGCGCTCGCCCAGCAAAGGATAACGAGGCGGTACCAATCGACGGAGGCCGCGGCCGCGCCCACGAACCCCAAGATCGCCGGCATCGTGGATCAGATCAGCCAATTGACGCTCCTGGAGACCGCCGACCTGGTCTCGAGCCTGAAGGTAGGACGATAACCGCACCATCCGTGCGAAAACGTGTTGAGCAATGGCAAGGAAGGAAGCTGACCCGGCCAACGCTCGAATAGTCGCGACTCAACATCCCAGACTTGCCCATCGGCGGATTCGCCGCCGCCGCCGCACCCGCCGCCGCGGCGCCGGCAGCCGCCGAGCCCGAGGAGGAGGCTCCTGCCGCGCAGGAGAAGACCTTGTTCGCCGTGAAGTTGGTGTCTTTCGAGGCCGCAGCGAAGCCCAAGGTCATCAAGGAGATCAAGAACCTGCTCGGCCTCAGCTTGGTGGACTCCAAGAAGTTTGTTGAGAGCGCGCCTAAGCTGATGAAGGACTCGGTACCGAAGGACGAGGCTGAGAAGATTGTCGCAACGCTGAAGGAGCTGGGTGCCAAGGTCGAGTTGGAGTAAATTCTCGGTATAAGAGCATGGGAGGCCGGATAGATGTCACTATGTGACTCACGGTCAACTGGGACGGCCGCCACGTATTCACATGTACAAATGAACGTGTAACAACATGCAGGAGGTAGACGGGCGGCGAATAGCACAGAATATCTACCTACTAGGTACCTACCTGGTGTGCTAGGAGGAAATATCGTGCCCCTGTGCGCCTAGAATCCCGTGGGAGCTACCTCTGCGATATTTGTTGGCTGGGAGTTGAACATCTGGATCAATGTGATCAAGGCAGTGACGAGAATCCACCACGGATGGAAGCCTCCACTTCTTGTGCAATTGACCTTATTATTCACCGAACTGAGACGCACTGACCAACCAGCTCGTTATTTAGACGGCTCTCACAGATGTTGTATGCGCTGGCACATAGAATGGCTTATAGTCTGCCTTCCGCAGGTGAGGTAGATGAATTGGAACTGTGGCTGCAAAGCAAATTCAGGTTGATCGATCCTCCAGTTATTTCAATACTCGAAGTCATCATCCACAGCCGGCCCCTTGCTCTTCGTCACGCTCTCCTGCTTCCTATACATCTCCGCGATCTGTCTCGAACTTGTCGCCTCATCGGGCTTCTTATCGTCTCTCACCTTGATGAAGCGCGGGAACCGAAGTGAGATGCCCTTTTCGCCCGCGGGGTCGATGCCCTCCTTCTGTCCAGCCTTGTACCTCGGACTCAGAGTCAGGTCAGCAGTGCGTACCTCCCACACATACCGCGGCTCGAACCATACATCCGGCTGGTGCTGTCCACCGCCGGAGTGCGAGTAGAACGGCTTGGGACGGTCAATGACAATCTCGCTGAGTTGTTTGTGCAGCTCTTCGAGGAAGGCCTCCGAGAAACCCGTGCCGATGTTGCAGACAGTCTCGTAGGTGTCATTTGTAGCGTTGTAGCATGCGAGCAAGAAGGCGCCGTACCACGACGTGCGCTTGCCTTTGCCGTGGTAGCCGCCCAGGACGACGAGATCAAGGGAGTCGCCTACGCCGGAGAGGTAGTCTTTCTTGATCTGAAATGGGGAGTGCTGTCAGTATTGGAGACGCAGTAAGAGCCGGGAAAGCCGATAACTTACCTTGAGCCAGTTCTGACTTCGTTTGCTGGGCTCATACCCACTTTCCTGGCCATCCAGCATCTTCACCATCAAACCCTCACAAGAGGCCTTGACGCTCTCGTCCAGGAACTGTTGGATCTCATCCAGCTCCTGGCCGTTCATGTGCGTCGCAAAGGCAAACTCACCCTTTACAGGAGTGAAGGATTTCAAGAGAAGATCCCGTCGTTCCCGCAGGGACTTTTCCACGATAGCCTCGCCGTTAAGATATAACAAGTCGAACGCATAAACGCAAACGGTAACCTTAATGTCCTCGATTTTGACACCCTTTTTCTTCCTTGTCATGAGCTGCTGGAATGGCAAGACCTTCTCCTCAGCCAAATCCCAGGCCACTGTCTCGCAATCAAGCACAAAACTCTTGGTGTCCTCCTTGACCCAGGTGTGCAACTTGGCGAGGATGTCGGGGTACTTTTGGGATAGGTCCTCCGAGTTTCTGGAAAATATGGACGCCACCCCATGGCCAACTTCCTTGCTTGCTCCGGCTGTGGCTTGACTGAGCTTTAGGTGCGCGTCCTTTGCGACGTAGTGAATTTGCGCCCGTTCACCGTCGTACTTGTATTCACACGTGAAGTTTTGCCCCTCAAATCGATCAAGCACTTCGGTTATGGCCTTCGTGGGCTTCGCCAACATGGGCTTGAGCGGTATGCCAGGCCGTAGCTTGCAATTTTCTCGAAGCTTGAAGATGCCATGTTCCAGCATCGCGGGGATGATGGCATCGTAGCTCGGGAGTTCACTATATACGGTCTTCAGCGTAGCTTCTGCTTTCGCCATTTCCGCGGTGCTGGGGACCTTGCCCTCTTTCTCAGCTTCGTGGCAAATCATGGCGTGAGCCAAGGCTACAAGCACTGTCTTCTCAGCAAGACCGAGCCGCAATTTGCCTTCCAAGAAGCGGACAAGATACTTGGCTTCGCTTGGGCCACCCTTGTCTTTGGTAATGTCGACCTTGCCAGAGCTGTCGGCATCCGCTGCGGCCAACATCTTCTTGATTCCGTCAACCTTCTTCCCCTGGGCTCCATTTCCGGTAAGCGTCGCAATATTCATCAAGCCCTTATGAACACCGCGTATTGTCAGGGGTTTAGACTTGAACATCGTCGGTTGAGTGGATCGAGACTTGATTGCTACCAAGCCAAGGTCGCCGATCTTTGTTTGGTCGCTCTTGATGACTTGTAAACTCCGTCCCGTCGTCTCGCCGATGGCCTTCATGATCAAGGACTCGCCAATACCCAATTCGATACCCGCGTAATCAGGAGCAAGCTTGTTGATCATCAATAAGACCGTAGGCAGTAAATCATCTGGCGTGAGCCTCAAGATTTGACGCAAAAATAGCGAGCAGTGAGCCGTGATCTCCAGTCTCTTGGAGGTGAGCTCAATGGCGGAAAATGTCCTGCAGAGCGCAGCGTAAGGTACAGGCTCGCCCGCCTTCCAGTCAGGATATGGATCTTTCGTTTGGCCTGTCAATTTCGTTTGGACGGCCTTGCGGACCTTGGCACCGACCTCAGGCTTTTCCTCATCTTCTTCTGCTTCTAACTCTGCTTCAGAAGCAGACTCGGTGGCTGCCGCCTCTGCGTCATCTTCATCAGCCGCCTTAATCGTGGGGCTTGGCTCTCTCTTCTTACGAGGACTGGGACTCTTTTTTCGTGGAGAGGGAGCCGTTGCTTTGGCTTCCTTGATCTCCTTTGTCTTGGCCTTTGGTGTAGGCGCGTCCACCATCACCTCGTCCTCGTCATCATCCTCGATCACCTTTCTCCCCTTCCGAGGTCGTTTGATGACTGGCGCATCGTCGAGATCCTCTGCGTCGTCTTCATCTTTCACCTTGTCGTTAAGTGACTTCGTTCCTGCGGTTTTGGAGGCTTTTGACGGACGACCACGCTTCTTCGGCTCTGTCCGCACCGTATCAGCTACACGAAGCTTACATGCGCTGCCGCATTCATCGTACCTGTGGCTGGCTCGGCGTTCTCCTTTGCACTGGTACTGCTTGGGCTCTCTTGGCTAGAAGACTTGACCTTCTTCTCCTCTTCAACGACCTCGTCCTTCACGCTGGTTTTATTCTCCGTGGTTGGCTTCTTCGACTTGTCCGAAGCTCTCGTGGCGAAAGAAAGCTTGGTTTGTTGCGTAGGAGCCGGCTTCGAGCCGTCAGCCTTGCCGAAGAATTTGCTGCAGCGCGTAACGAGATAATAATCAGCAATTGAACTTGTATCCTCATTAGGTCTGGAGATGAACCGTTCCATATCCTCGAGGTAGGTACACCTACCCCAAGGTGGTCTGCGACGGCTTGACATACCCCAATGTTGCTTGCTTGGGCGCCATCTGGAGCAGCGATCTGCGCGTGGGAACGGATCTGAAGTGAAAGAAGTGATTTGAGGCCACACTCGACTGTCGCGCTTTCAGTGGGAAATGGGAACAACTGGAAGATATGCGCCCAACAGGAGAAATGCAAAGACGGGTTTTAAGGCATTGCATTCGGAAGGCGGGATTCTAGGCAGACGCAGGCAGGTACCTAGGTAGTGCCAGGGTCGTATTAGTGGTATCGTCTCGGGAACAAAAGTACTTAAAGGTACGGGTTCGTGCATATGACGCGCTTTTGCTTTTCCATTGAAATTGGACGCGCCAAGCTTGAAATTGGAACGCACTCACGTGCCGGACGGCTCTTCTCTGCGAGACCCGGCAGGAGCGTCATTCTGTCATACTTCATGAAATCATTACCTACCTACCTACCTAGGTAGGTACCCAGGTAAATTGCTGCATCAACTCGTTGCTTTCATTACCCAATTCTTGGTGCCCTTCCCTCCCCACGGTTTCCTTCCTCATCCATTAATTCACTCCAGCAATACTATACCTAGGTACCGTGTTACACTTCGCGAGTTATGGTTTTGTTTTTGAGCTCCATCTATACCAGCCCCAAGATGTTCTTGCAATCATGTATGTTGAAACGGTGGAACGGAGATGTCCGGTAGCTTACTATTCACATCTACACACATTCACAACTTGAACCACATGTAGCCTCAGGACCATATGCCAAAGTCATCAATAACAATGCTTACTAGCTCTCCTCCTCAGCCACGCCATGCTCTTAAGTTACTCTGCGGATGTTGTACATACAGGACCATGAAGTAGGCTGGGACCAGTCTTGACGTCCTAGGTATCTTTCCGGCTCTACTGTCTTCAAATCATTTCACACCTCAAGCACCATGGTGCAATTTAGGTGGCGAAGTAGAAGTTCTCCTCCGGCACCCGGCCCCTGATGAAAGGTGGCTCAGATCCCCTCACGTAGATATCCTCGTAGCAGATCTTGGGGATCGCCTCTGGCTCCGGCATGGCCTCAGCAATAGCGACCTCCTCGTTCACAAAGGCGCGCGCCTCCTTGTCGATGGCCTTGACCTCGTCCTCGGTGGCGACGCCCCACTCGACGATGTGCGTCTTGAGGCCGGAGATGGGGTCGTTTGTGCTGCGCATGCGCTGGACCTCCTCACGGGTACGGTAGGTGGTACCGGGGTCGGACATGGAGTGACCTCCGTATCGGTAGGTGACGTACTCGAGGACGAGGGGTCCGTTGCCGGCGTTGGTCCACTCCTTGCTGTACTTGACGGCGGCCTTCACGGCAAGGACGTCCATGCCGTTGATCTTGAGACCGGGAATGTACTGTCCACGTTTGTAGTATTCGGTGAGGGCGGAGGAACGGGCCGCGGAGGTACCCATACCGTACTTGTTGTCTGCGTGCATTGATTAGCATTTCTCGAGTGTTCTGAACAGATGATTGACTTACTTTCGCAGCCGAAGATGGCAGGCAGGTTCCACAGCTTGGCCATGTTGTAGGCCTCGAAGACCTGACCCTGGTTGCTGGCACCATCTCCATAGAGGACGATGGAGACGTTCTTGCGGCCGGTGTACTTGTGGGCAAAAGCCAAACCGGCACCCACGGGGACCTGAGCACCGACGATTCCATTTCCACCGTAGAAGTTCTTGGCGAACATGTGCATGGAGCCACCCTTTCCGTAGGAGATACCCTCACGTCTTCCGAGCAGCTCGCCAATGATGGATCGCACGGTAGCTCCACGCATGTAGGCGAATCCGTGGCAACGGTAGGCGGTGATGATGTCGTCCTCCCTGCTGATAGCATGCTCAATACCGGTGGATACAGCCTCCTGGCCAACCGCAAGATGGCAGAAACCTCGAATCTTCTTCTCCTTGTACAATCGGTCGGAAGCCATCTCCAACTGTCTATGGAATCCGTCAGCATGCTAAAGGACCAGCTGCGCTACTGTGCCTCCAATGAGAGGAAGAAGTCGTGACGGTGCATACCGTGTAACAATCATCTCGCGGTACATGTCCTTCAGCTCCTTCTTCGTCACCTCGACGGTGTAGGGAGGGGGGTCCAGCTCGTAAGTCTCGAAGCTCTCATCGCTCAGTGTTACTGTGAAGGGCTCATCCTCGGACTGGTAATAGCGCCAGTTAGTCAGATTATCCGAAAAGCGAAAGAACAGCCTGTCCATCAAGAGGTGCCTCTTAGGAGCCTATCGGGGGTCGGAGGTCCGGGAGGAGAGCACGGAGAGCTTGCCTTAGGGATTGTGCTCTTGTCGACGCTGTTGCTGCCAGCGTCGGTTGTGACGCTCCGGCGAGCGGCAACCACGGGAAAAGAGGCGCGAGTGCGCAGAGGCAGCGCACGGGGGAGGCGGATAGCTCGGGAGAACATGGCGACGGCGACGGTGAGATCGGAGATGGTTGGGGGGGAGGTAAGGAGTGGACGTCGTGGAAGGGCGTCAAGGTAAGATGGCCGAGAAATCCTCTTTTCCGCGATATGTCGCTCAGCCCCACCCGGGATTCCTAGTCAGTGCTTAGAGCGCTCCAATTAACGGCAACCGTTGGTCACATCCCAGGTGGTCAGAGCTCCGGGTAACCGCTTGCATCACCCGGCACCTGGGACTTCTGGGGCACTGCGGAGACCCCTTTCACTACAATTCCAAGCCTGTCCAGGTACATACTTCAAATTACTAAGTCTCCAGGGCTGTTGGGACATTGATGAAGTCGGGGTTGCAAACCAGTCAAAGTGATGCGAGCCTAATCTTTTCATCAGGAGCTAGTCAAACTCATGATCAATATAACCCCATGAACTCCCTACCAATTTATATACCCCTCTTCACTGTTCTCCCGCCTTGCCCGAGCTCAACAATTAGGGGAATCCATAAAAAACACCTGCCTGCCTCCGTGATCAACGCCCGAGTCATATGCGGATCAATAAAAAGTGATAAGACCCAGCGTCTGCGCCAAGGATTTAAAAAGCGATAATAATTTTGTAGCCAGAAAATGCAACGTCTAACCAAATGCAACGAGGTTGTCAGCGAATAAAGGAGTAAGTTGAGCCGGCCTGTGCTATGCATGCCATGATAAATGATGTTTGTGGTAGTCCCACTGGTCCCGGGTATAATACGATTGCCGTCCAAAATAAGCGTGAGGCCTTCCAGTGTACCTGAAATGGCCGGGCTCGCACCGGCATAACCACCGGCTTTAATCATGGAGAAAGGTGCTGCCTTGTTGGAGAGGTGCGGTGGATGGGCCAGCCTCTCTCATATCAACATCTTCGGCTTCGCCGTTCGGGGGAGCCAACCCTGTAAGTATTGCTGGTTGCTGTACGATGGAGCCGAAGGGGAGAGCGCTCTTCGTTCCGTTGGGATCCTCAAGCGGTCCCATACTGTGCGGTCTCTCGTCGTCGGGTGGAGGAGCGAATGACCACACCTAGATAACGAGGGTCAGCGTCCAAACAATGCGTGTATGGCCTAGTAATGGCAACAGCATCACAAACTCACCTCCATGATGGTTCTGTTATTCCGCAGAGCCATTGCAACACACTTCTCATCTTCAAACGCAACGCGCCAGACGGCCTCGCCCTGGGCAATGAGCTCGCGGACCAAGTGGCCTGTTTTCAGATCCCACACTTTGACGCGGCCATCACTGCCACCGCTAACAACACGAGTATCGTCGAACTGCAAGCTCGTAACACTGTTGTCGTGCGCAGCCAGTCTGTGGATAGGGGCAAACTTGGAAAGGGACCAGACTCTGACGGACCCGTCGGAGCCTCCAGTTACGAGAGTATCCCCACGCATTTGCAGTTGGCCCACAAGAGATGTATGTCCTTGCAACACTGCTTGGCATTCCCTATATGTAGGTGTTAGCTTCAGTTCTTGTAGGCCAAAGAATGTGTACAACTCACCCTGTGTTGGCATTCCAGATTCGCACACTTGTATCAAGACTGCCTGTCGCAACCCTCGTGCCGTCGAAGGCGATGGCGTAAATCTGGCTGTAATGTCCTTGAAGTGTATGAAGGCATCTGCCCTCAGATATGCTCCAAACCTTGGCAGTCGTATCGTAGCTGCCTGAGACCACAATATCTCCCTTGATCTCCAAGCATCGCACACTAGCTTGATGACCCACAAGGACGTTGCGGCATACACCAGTCTCTATGTTCCAGACACGAAGGGTGGTGTCTCTGGAGCCTGAGATGGCAGTCTTGGCATCTGACATCTTAAGACAGCGCACAGTGGAAGTGTGTCCCCTTAGGGTATGAAGGCAATTCCTGCAGTAATGTCAGTTACTGACGAGCGGAATTGGGGTTGATGGAGGCCTTGCTTACCCATTGCTCAAGTCCCACACTCGCACGTCGCGATCACAGCCACCGCTGACCAGTATATCTTCCCATGGGACCATAGCCCATACGCCCATGACATGGCCCTGCAGTACCCGGAGTGCGTTGCCTTCGGTATCGAAGACGTGAATCTTGGCGTTATCGAGAGCCACGATGATGTACTTCGGAGTCAAATGCAGACTCGTGACGACGCCACCGTCCTGGGTGATAGCCCGGGTCGTAGCCTTCCCGCCAGTTCGCCAGGCAGCATCAACCAAGTACCTTTGCTTGAAATGCGATTTGTAGGATCTGAGTTTGGGCCGCCGGGCATCGGAACCGTCGAAACTCCTAGAAGCAGACATGCCGCTTGCGGATGGCAATGCACCTGGGAAACTGTGGTTTGCGAACTGGGTGTTCGAAATTAGGGGTTGTGCGCCGGGCCTTGCGGCGTATGGCGGTACCATACTTGCCACCTCGGAGAGCCGACGTTCGTAGTCATGCTTCACGCAGAGGTTCTTCCATGTCATGTCATCGCTGAGAAGGTCTCGCCATCTTCGTGAGACCTGTGACGCTCTCGCCAGCACCTTGGGGTCGTCGATGAATGATAAAATCTAAGGTCAGTCAGTATTGGATGAAGGAGGCAGACTGCTAAGGTCTATCGTTCGACATACCCTAAGACACAATTCATCTGGAAGACTAGTAAAAGGGTCCTTCTTCAATAAAGGACTGACGAACTGATGGACAAATGACAGCTGCTGGCTTGTGCACAAGTTCAATAAATCGGCCAGGATGCGTGTTCGTTGAGGACCGTTGCAAGTCTGAAAATGCTGGCGGCACTGGGCCAGGAATATGTCCTCGTCATCTGCAGCATCACTCCAGTCCGGTTGAGCGTGTGTCGGGCCAGGCGAGGCAGCCGGAGTAGGAGGAGGGGGTGGTGATCCAGTCAAGGTCTGGTCGAAGTCGACGGCAGGCGTGGTCATGCTGGGAGTCGGCGGACCCCTTGGAGGCCTAGGCTGAGGGATCTTGATCGTATGGCTCCCATTACTTATAACCACGTCCTCGCTGGAGTAGAGGCTCGCTCTTCGGTCTGAAAAGCTGAGCGGCCTGTGGCCATAACCATCCATTTTGACTAGAGTCCTGGAACGCAACAGTGTTGTAGAGACTCAATCGCGGGTAATGGGCGGCCGAGATGCAGTCGAATGCGTGCTTGATGAAGGCTTGATTCGTCAATGTCGCTCGTGAAGTGCGAGAACTGATGATTCGAAGGTGTGATCAGCTGCGAAGATGGCCGAAATACGACGACTGGAATAAGCCTCGGCCTTCGTCTCACAAGGAGGCTCTCGGAGATGGAAAGCGTTCAATGAAGGGGATTGGCGGCAGCGCTAACCGGATGGTGTAGCCGTTACTCCCTCTAGTGTCACCAATGCTTCGGAAGGGGCAATAACACAGGTGGTTGGGCTGGTTTCGTAGACTTCGAAGGGCACAAATATCGGACAGCCCGACCGCAGGGGCTTGAAGAAACGTTGGGCGCTTGATGAATGAGGAACGAGGGGGAGATGGCCAAGGCGTGATGATGATGCGGAGAGAAGGTGAGGAGATGCAAGGCTCAAAGTGCGAGGTCAACCCGGCCAGATACTAGAGTTGAATGAAGGCACTGCGGAGAAAGCGTCCTAGGGAACGAGTCGTACATCGGCAGGACTGGGAAAGGGTGGGCTAGGCGCAGAGTGGCGATAGTGATGGCAGAGCGAGTCAACGCCGGAAGGATTGGTCAGGGAGAGAGAGGGAGGGATTGTGATATGGTCAAATTCCCCGTTGTTGACATGCGATCCAAGGTTATTGAAGGAGAATCGGATCAACAAGGTCAGACCAGACAGAAGAAGCGCCTCTGTTGGAGTCACTTGCAGGAACACAAGAGAAAGATGGGTCTCCACGTCTCCCTATTTCCCTATTCCCTGTTTCCCGTCAGCCCGTACGGGTAATGTACTCCAGGGCTGTAGCTTATGTACGGGTGGTACGGGTGAAGAGTGAGAGCCACCTGGACAAAGACACAGGTGCCGGGTGCTGCAAGCAATGCTGACTGTGGTTCCTTCTTCTTAAACTCGACACCACTGACTGCAACGACTGCACGCGGGGCCACCCGGATCCAGATTACCTAGGTACGTATCTCAAGTTAACTGGTGCCTAATTGAGTAGGTACGTACACACTTTGAGTGGTCTGGACTAGAACTACCGTTTTCTCTTGCCTCGTTCCTGGGACAATAAAACGTGGGAATCGGAACCGATGGATGGCTAGAGAACGAGAAGAAACGACGAGGTCGACCGTCAATTTCCAAGCTTGTTTCACCCGCCATCTGTCGTACATTTCAGTCAGTCCATCTACGGGGTCATTCAGTCGGGCGGGTAGGACACCCTGCCCAATTCAGATCTCTTGAATGGCATGGAGCCTGGCAGGGGACAGGCATACCTAGGTAACCTGTGAAGGCAGGCCTGCAGGGCCGGCTACATAGTAAGCAGGCAGGCTGGCTGGCTGGCTGGCTAGGTATTCATAGGTACTAAGGTAATTAAAAAAACGATTGGCATTTGAATGCAGCAAGGTTTGGGGGCCCCACCTCTCTGTGCCGCCGATGATCTGCGCTACAGAGATGCACGCGGTTTTTGACACAGTAGCGTACATGCTTCAATGGACCAACCTCCACCGCCAATTCTCCATCATCCTCTTTCAACACAAGAACACATTCCAGGTAGGGCTGCTAGGTAGCCATGCCTGCGTGCTAGGGGCAGCCCAGAGGGAACAAGATGAACTAACGATCTTCGAGGCACTTATATACCCAAGTATCAATCAGTGTTCCGTGTTTGTTGCCTGGTAGGACTCAGGAAATCACTACCTCCCGCACTCTTTCTGCCAACGAATCTGTCCGTTGATCACGGATTACGACTTACTGGTGCCACGACTTCGAGTCCACTCCGGCCACTCGTCTCCCTTCCTGGCCTGGGCCATATCTGTCACTTGCACTTGGTTGACAGCGCCTCTCTGTATCTAACAGCTCAGAGGTGTGGTAGCGCACTAAGAAACCGATACCACCCGCCTCCAAATCCCACGCGAAGGTATCCCAAGTTGCGCATGGAGGCACGGCTAGGGCGCATTGAATGGTTCTCTCGTCTCACCGTATGCAGTCAGCGAGGCTCGATGAGGTCAGAAGTCCAAATACGCCACCCAATATCATATGCAGTTGACAGAAAATCATATGCCTTGTATCCGTTCGTGTCTCCTTGTTTGCTTCCGAGTATGGAAGTAGACTACAGCTTATTATGTTCTCAGCGACACCATACGTTACGTGAACCCGGCCCCCAAGAGGAAGCTTGAAGGTTGCCACATTGCTATCGGCCTATCGGGACATTAGAAGCGGTCTTTTCGCCTGGGAAGGACAAGACGGAACCCAATCACCTGGGGCCGTCGTCAACGTAGTCTTCTCCCTCGTATGTACCACCAGCCGGTATCTGTCTCAAGTCGGGACATAAAGCAGCGTAAGGGAAAACACTACGGAGGAATGGCTATCGATGACAGCTCGAGTCGCACGGCACCCCTATCTTCACATGTAGAGTGAACATCCCGTGGCCGACCACAAACTTGTACAAGGTACCATACACAGACGAAGATCAAGCCGTACCCGACCTATTCAGCACACTTCTTACACGCCGCAGGCCGGCTGAGTTGAACTTGTCGGGATGAAATGGTGCAATGCACTTTCAGCTAACCCAGAGGCTCAACCAGCCAGTCCAGAGTCAGACTGTCTTGAGGAGTAAGCCACGCCAACACCACTACTCTAGAATCCCTCCGCACGGAGGGACAGTATCCTGCTGGACCCTACCCAGAATATCCTTGTCACACCTCCATTGGGCATCGAATTTCCAGCATTGAGCCGTAAGCACATAATGTGTACGAGCAACAGAACATGTGCCATTGGGAAGCCCGCAAGCGTAGGTGCCGAGATCATGCAGCGTAAGACATCTCCACTGATACTTGATCAACGTACTTATGTACCTACATAGTCACACGCACAACTAGAAATTCAAGACGCCGCTGATGCCAAACCGTTTTGATTGTTTTACTGAAAATCCACTTGTTGTCAAGTTCCGAGTGACAATAACACCACATATTGCACCTCAGGTGCTTAAGTACACCTCAGTGATGGTGACCGAACTGCGTCAACAGAGGCAATAGCATACCGCCAACAGTAGCCATGGTATCCCGCATCTGCGGCCGGCCAGGTTTTCTCTGCGAACCGGTATCCGCGTACCCATTTATCGAAGAGGGGTGGTCGTGACCTTGTTGAGACGAGGGGTCTTCTTGCATGGCGTGCATGGCAACGTAGCTATTGTATCGAAAATCAGTCCCACGCCCAGCTACAAGAGATCAAATTTTTGGATCGAGGAACTTACAGGAACGTGCCGCCAGAGAACAGCAGCAGCATGCCAGTCCACCACTGCCCCGCCTCGCCCTCCATGTTTCCGCCCCCCAGGATCGAAAGGAGGATATAGGTACCCAATGCGCCAAAAGGCGCAGCCAAACTGAATGCGATGAGGTGGCCCCTGGCTGCCCTCTTTGAGAGCCCCTGCCTCAGCAATATCGACGTGAGACCGAATGCGGCGGGAGCCTTATGGAACATGATCGCGACAAAGATTATAATGCCCAGCTTCATATCATCGGTTGTGGCAGAAGCCCCCATAGCTATGCCATCCGCGGCAGCGTGAATTACCAGACCCGTCGTCGTAGCTAGACTTCTCGACTGTCTAGGTGTCGGCGCAAAAGTGCCAAGGAACCCGTCGTTCTCGTCTTCCGCATCGCCGTTCACACTTGCTGAGCCCAGGTTGTCCAGGCTGATATGTCTTGTCGCCGGGGCCGAGCTTAGCCCATCTGTAGCGTGCTGGGGAAGCCTGTCGATGAGGAACATGAGGACGAAGCCAAGCATCAAGGACAGTCCAATGTAGACCGTGGGGAAGTCGTCGTGTTCTTCCGTTGGTGGGGTGCCATCTTCCGGTGCCTCGATCGGTTCACTGTCTGCTGGTGGCTCTTCATCCCTCGGTTGTATAGCTTTTCGCAAAAACGATACCACATCGCCAGGAGAGGCCTCGTAGGATCCGATTGCTGGTATGTCCCGCGGTATCGCAAGCTCAGGCGCTTGGAGCTGCCTTGCAAGGACCGACCTCGTGTTGGGTGATGTGTGAGCCGCTTTGGTTGTGGACGCGACAGCTTCGACGCCTTCCGGTATTATAACAATAAGCGATGTCCCCACAAGTATACCGATCCCTATGCTCGATATTAGACGTAGTTGTGACTGGCTGAGGGACATGGACAATGGCAGCGCGCCAGCGAGAAATGAGGCAAGTGCCATCACCACCTGAAGCACGCTGTTAGCTTTCATGTCAACAATTCGACCCAGAGGCTGGGTAGCTCACGCTCAAGGCGAGGAGAAGGAGAAGCCCGCCCATATTTTATTCGTTCAGCGTTTCAATTGCATAAAACATCGATGGGAGTTTGGACTGAAGCAGTGCTCGGCGACGAATTGTTGGTGGGTTCCAAGGTTTCTTCAAGCTATCGAGGTCCTTTCTCTAGGGCCTCTCAGTTTCTTGCGCGTCTAATGCCAACTGCGTTGCGTCGAAGTTGGCTTCCCGATTTCGTGTGGGAATCGAGGTTATCCCGTGTGGATGGGCGAGGTATGAGGTTCCGGATCAGGACAAGGTGTAGTCGCTGGAGGCACCAAGCATAACGCCTCGTTTGTGCAGTGAATATTCCTATTGTCGGACCCCAATGACGGACCTTGAAGTTCTCGTGTGCTTCCTTAACTTCCAAGGTTCCAAGGTTCCAAGGTTATGATCCAAGCTCCCACAAGGGCGCCCGCTGCAGCAAGCTGCAGTACCTGGGCAATTAGCGTACCTCACCCGTAGGGGGCCGGCCCCACATTACTCTTTAGTGTACCCGTGGACCAGTTAACACAGGTTCCAGGGCCGACTCCAGGGTTAGGTACAGCGCTTCGTGCTGACGCAGCGGCGAAATCCAGGTCAATTTACATTGTACTTAGGTACCTACTTGCTGTGCGCGTCAGAACGCGACTTTTCCTTCTGAAGCTTCACGCGCTATCCAAGCTTGACCCGCCTTTGACATTCACATTCGCCTGCGCCTTCCTTTGCGCCAATCTGATCAGCACTCATAAGCATTCCGCAGAAGATAAAATCCAAACTCCAACAGATCTACCACCACAGGATCAATCCACCCCGATCTGCCATCACACAGACAACATGGCCGCTGAGGATGACGAGTGTAAGCCCTGTCGCATCGCATCGCATGCATCGTAGATACTTCCGTTTTCACTTGGGTCTCTTGCTAATTAGGCATGATTTCAGGGACCGTCAAGGCAAACGACGTCTTTACCATCTCCCTTGTCACCAAGTCAGAGGATGGTCCCCCCGAAACAATAGCCAGCTTCCAACCAAAATGGACATACCCGATTTTCGGCGACGAGGAGACCATTTACGGCTACAAGGGACTGAAGATCAACCTACGATACAATGCATCTGACATGCGCCCGCACTTCTCGCACACAAAATCCCAGGCAGTGCCCGTGGATGTAGCTGAACAAGATGTGACCGATATCAAGGAGGACGTTGAGCCATTCCTTCCACAAGGTACGTACACCTGACGCTTCGCGGGCGTTGTTCCAGACTGACCAAGGTTTAGTCGCATTCGGAAAGAAAGCCGATTTCGATACCGCAGTCAAAACTGCGCCGGACAATTGGAAGCCGCCTGGAACTCTCATTGAGACGTTGCAGGGTGCAGATGATACGTACGAGATCTGGCAAGGCCGCCTTGATGATCCGGCAGTCCTGCAGCTCGTGAGGCGAATCCAGATACTGGCCTCTCTGTTCATCGAGGGAGGAAGTCCAATCAGGACCGAGTCGAGTGACGAATACGAAGCAGATCCTCTTGATAGGTGGACAGTCTTCTTCCTCTACCACAAGCGACCGGTTCCAAACAAACCTGGCCAATTCACCTACGTTTTCGCGGGCTACTCGACCGTCTTCAAACTGTACATCCTGCAGCCGCCGAGTGCCCCTGTCACCACCAATTTCGAGCTACCCACAGAGACAATACCCTTCTCAGAGTTTCCTTGCCGCTCGAGGATCTCCCAATTTATCATACTGCCACCGTTTCACAAGAAGGGCAACGGCATGCGACTGTACAGTCGTATATACAAGACCCTTCTTGACGACAGCAAAACCATTGAGATCACGGTGGAGGATCCGAACGAAGACTTCGATGTCGTGAGAGACATGGCAGACATGATGTTCCTACGGGAGCAGCCTGATTGGAACGAACTTGTCCGGATCAACACCAACATCGAGATTCGTAGAACCGGCGTCCTGCCTCAGATTGTCCTCGATAAGAAGACCCTGGAGGGACTGCGGCACAAGTACAAGATTGCCTCGCGACAGTTCAACAGACTCGTAGAGATGCACACATTCTTCAAGCTTCCCAGTCCTGTTCGGCCAACACTGGGCATAGAGGAGGATACAACGGACAAGCGAAAGCCGACGCCTCAAGAAAGGCACGAGTACAAGTTGTGGAAGCTACTGAGCAAGTCGCGAATTTATGTTCAAAACAGGGAGATCATGAGCCAACTGGAGCCCGATGAGCGCATTCAGAAGCTGGACGAGACATTGGTGGCTGTGGAGCTCGAGTATGCGTTCCTGCTCGTGAGATATGAGGCTAGGAAGGCGGCGCAGCTCGAATCAGGTGGCAAGAAGAGGAAAGCCGATGTTGATGATCGCGTCAATGGCAAGAAGGCGCGCGTCGAGAATGTTTGAGCGGTACTGAGCACTGGTAGGAGCGATCCACGCCACCGAATACAATGGCCCGCTCCCGACAAAGGCGAATGCCATCGGCGACCTTTGCGTCTTGCTTCTTGTGTACGGATACCTAGTTCAGCATGCTGCGGCGTGTATATGCGGATTCCCAATGTCCTGAGCTCTATGCAGCTTCACGGCAAGATAATGATGCGTCCAAGCGAAGGCTTTTGCTGTCACGCATTGAAGATACCATGGACGATTGATCACGAGATGGCGAACTTGATTTACATAGAGCCGCTGTCCAAATATTTAACAAGATTGTCTATATGTATTGACTTGCAGCCCCTGATACTAAGACTTAGCAGAACTCCAGACGCCACGCTTAAGAGCTCATTCGAAACCATTCAGCCTGGTCCCATTGACACCGTGGGCTCCCTCACCTAACCTGCTCGCCACAGTAGCCGCCTCCCTTACAGCCCTCGACACCGTTCCTCGAACAGCACCTTCCTCCAGTACGAGCAGTCCGCCGATACTGCAGCCCCCAGGGGTGCCGACCTTGTCCCGCAGGATTGCGGGGTGCTCGCCATTGAGCACCAGTCCCGCAGCGCCCTTCATTGTCTGAGCAGCCATCCTCTGGGCCTCGGCCCTTGGCAAGCCCATGGCTACAGCGCCATCGATGGCGGCCTCCAGCACGAGCGCGAAGAAGGCGGGGCCCGAGCCGCACAGAGCCGTAGAGGCGTTCATGGTAGATGTGGGGAGGAAGACGACGTCGCCTATGCGCCGGAAGATCCAGGTCACCAGCTGCATGGTAGCGGGCGGCAGTGCGGACGGGTGGTCCATGGCGACGACAGTCATTGACTCTCTGATCAACGAGGCGGCGTTGGGAAGGGCGCGGACGATGCGGCACCGGCCATCCTCCTCCGGGTCGCGATCGGGCACGGCGCCATGGAGGTGCCTCTCGATCTGCTCGACCGTGACGCCTGCGCAGATGCTGATGAGCAGCTTTCCGTGCAGGGCCTTTGTCATGCCTGGCTCCTTGAGGATCCCCTCGACGTGGGACGGCTTGCACGCGAGCAGGATGACCTCGGACTGCTGCACGCTGGTCACGTTGTGCTCCCACACCACGCTCACGCTGGACGTGTGCTCCCACAGGGCAGCCTTGACCTTCTTGGCCGAGTCAGGCCGCCGGACACACGCTATGAAGCGGCTGGGGAGGCGTTGTGGGATGGTCTCTGATGGAGTGGATGTCCCTGAGTGGGGGGTCTGGAGGGGCTTGGGTGCTTCCAGCTCCTCCAGGGAGGAGAGGATGCCCGAGAGGATTGCCGTTCCAAGTGAGCCTGCAGTCGTGTGAGTAGGTATGCATGGTAAAAGTGAGGGAGGGGACTCCGTGACGGATGACTTACCACAACCGAGGACACACAAGGTGAGGTGGTCATGTCCATGGTGGCCAATCATCTTTACGGATGTGTATGAGTCGTTACGGGTGAGAGGAACCAGACTCATGAAGGGCAACAGTCTGAAATACGGAAATAGAAGATCAGGGTGTATAGAGAATAAAGAACAAGTAGACTTCATCAACAGGGCAACACGGCCTTTATTTGATATACCTGACTGGCTTGGAAGGAGGATGAGCGGCTCTTATATGAATATCACCTCCTGCTATGAACCGAACTGAACCCCTTGAATGCCATTATATACATGGTTAGCCTGAACCAAACAGCGAGTATTCTATAAGAAGCCAACCAATAGATACCACGGTGAATACCGAATAATTTCCATCTCCTTTAATGTGTTCTAAAGTTATCAACTCGGAAGTCCGACAGTGGGCTCGAGAGCCTTAATTTCAGGGGATACAATGCCGTCTCACCGCCTAACCGAAACAGCTTAGCGACCGTAGGGATTACCTGCAGGGCCCCAGTTACCTATTTCCGCGCCCGCGCTGTCGGGCAGCGGGTAGCCACCCACCCAAGTACATCCGTACCCAGGTACGATAGTGATTGCTATGTCAAACTAGGAACATCTCCGGATTATCGAACTCACACACTGATGAGAGCAAACGGACTCGGCTCTGTCAGGCAAGATCGGCAACGAGAGACAATCATCCTCAAATTTCAAACTTATGTGCACCACCTCAGCAATTTGAGCAAGACCAATCTCAGGCCTCCAGAAATCTACGGGAAACCTCAGGCCGAGGCGGAGGATAAGGCGGAAAGACTGGAGCAAGGGCAGTCTCCACCATCAAAGCAAGCTGCTGCTGCAGCAGGAGGAGAGAGGGTGCCCTACACAGCCGTCCCAGCTCAACGAGACCCACCCGGACTACGGCATCTCTGGATTATCTTGACGGAGGCGGGTGATTTGGAGTTTAGGAAGGGAAGGAAGAAAGTGACCTCCCAAGATGGCGGACCCGTTCGAGGTGCGCATGCGGTTCTCATCGCAACTGCAGCACCTTAACGCCTCAGTCACTTCAGCCCAGAAGGCCGCCCAGTATGCCCTCAAGTACAAGGACATGGACGAGGATTTGCACTCATGCATATTGGAACAACTCGAGCGGGTAGGTCGCCCGTCGTGGAAGACTGGCACGGTACAAATCAAGGCTGACCTATACCGCACAGAATAACATGAACACTCGCGCCAACATCATGTATTTCATTGAGCATTTCCTTGAGATGGCCCAAAAGGACGGCCATGTCGACTATGTCCGCATGATACAGAGGGACATCATACGGGTGGTCGACGCTGTCGCCCCCGACGACGGCTCTGGTGCGGCTAACGTTAAGGTCGTCAGGAGGGTATGCCACACGTTCACTCGTCTACGCGCCCACGTTCCCATCCCTTCTTTCTTATTGTCATTGTACCACTAAATCGTCCATCTTACTGACAATATCCCTCAGGTCCTCCAAGGCCTCCAATCAAAAAGCTTCCTCCAGACCCAAACCGTCACCGAGATCAACGAGGTCCTCAAGGAGCGGGAGACCTCCAACATGGACGTCGTCATGTCCAGCCCTGTTAACAGCACGAACCCCGGACTCGGCGACATGCCGCCCTCGCAGACCATCCCCAAGCCGGGCGGCACCCCGCGGCCGCCGAGGCTCGACAAGAAGCAGATCGAGCAGCGCATCGAGGAGGACCGCGAGCGGCACAAGCGCCTGCGCGAGAGCATATGGGCGGTTCCTACAGAGCCCGGAGACGCCGAGATGTGGAAGATGTGGGAGGAGACGAGCGACCTTGGGGACGATGACCTGCTCATGGCCAGGGAGGAGGAGGAGGAGCGGCTGAGTTGTATCAAGGATAGCTGTGGCCATAGGAGGGACGAGGCCACAAGAGAAAGGCAGAGAGAGAGGGAGCGAGAGCGGGAACGGGAACGGGACCTGGAGAGGGAGAGGGAGAAAGAACGGGACAGAGAACGGGACCGGGACCGGGACCGGGACCGGAATGGGGTCAGAAATGGGCGGCATGAGTAGTGAATATCTTGAGCGGAGGAGGGAGTCTGCACTAAGGACCAAGAGAAGGATGAGGAAGTCAGCTCCGTGAAGCGAGAACACCGACTACGAGTACAAGTCATGCGAATATCCTTAGATACATTGACAAAGGGAGAGGTGAAGAGCGATTCTGTGGCTTGATCAGCGTACTGCTGGCCCGGAAGCGGATGGCAACCCCTACAATTTGAAAGGATGAGCCAAGCGGACGCGGTTTAACGTTCATGGTGAGTCTCTGTCGTGGTGACGCTTCCTCTTATAAGGCTTGCAGCTAACTGGCCATTCCCAGTGAAGCTAAGCCGACGAGTTAAACCTATTTGATAGGAACGGGCATTGATGAACCGTAGCCCAAGGCGTTGAAACAACGTTGTTGCGTCTGTATTCTTTTGGCAATACGTAGAGTTCGTATGTGAAACCGCCCATGGTCTGCTATAGTGGGCCCGAGACTCACCCCACCCGTGTTTCCGTCTACCCGAAGGATATAAGGTTCTGCTGAATCGTTGTTTCGTTGACATCTATATATAGAACGACGGTTGTTACGCTGTACCTTCTATCCGACCCATGTACTACAATATAGAGTCGGCGTCTATCCCTGGGCTCTGTACTTCCTCCACTATGCTGGTCCTCTCCAACAACCCCCCCTCTTCTCCGTCACCCTCCTCGCGGGTGATACCCGTCTCAACGCCCAAGTTACCCGACAGCCCGCTCGTCCGCCTTGTCTCCTCGGCACCGTTGAGGACATACCACACATCCTTCTTCGTCATTAGACCCTGCAACACGCCCCTGTCGCTGAAGAGCACGTAGCGTAGCCCCAGCTTCTGGAAATAGCTAACTGCGAGGTGCAAGCTCGACCGAGAGGGCAGCGTGATGGGCGTCTGGTCCATCCACGGCCTGAGGTCAAGCGTCGTCCGCGGGTCAGCGAGGGGCTGGTGGCTGAAGAATGTCTCGGTCTCCGGGGGAAGGGAGCGGGATGCGGTCGCGAGGTTGTAGCTCAACTCCGCGCGGGAGATGTACCCCAGCAGCACGGCCTCGCGCGGGTCGGAGACGACGGGGAAGCCACGGTAGGGCTGCGTCTCGAGGACACCGGCCAGTGAGGCGATCGTGTGCCCCGTAGCAGTCAGCACCACGAGGTCCTCGATGCGCGTCATGATCTGCCCGGCGGAGATATCCGGGATGGCGGCGACGTTCTCGTCCGAGTTGTCTAGAAATGGGTACTGATTGAAGTGGATCCACGACTCGTATATGCCGCGACGCGAGAAGGCGTCGCCGACCCACTTGGAGATCATCACGGCGATCATGATAGGCAGGACGTACGTCAAGGCGCCCGTGAGCTCAAACATGATTACCACGATGCTGACGGTCATGCGCGTGACGCCCGCCAACGTTGCAGCCGCGCCGATGATGGCGTACGTGCTCGGGTTGATGCACGGGATATCCGGCTCACACTGGCCAAAGAGTATGAAAGCCGGGTGTTTGTGCACCCATATCTCCATGATGATTCCCACCGCCCTTCCGAAGAGCGCGCCGATGGCCATGGACGGTAGGATGATTCCCGCGGGTATCTGTAGCCCAAAGGTGACGGCTGCGAGGAAGAAGCCCAAAATAGAGGCGAACACGAGCAGGACAACCGTTCCCGCTGTTGCTGCGCCGATTTTACACAGGCCAAACTGGTCTTCTTGGCTTCTCGAGCATTCCGAAAACAGGTTCGAGACAAGTTCGGAGGATTGCGCGCGCATGTAGAGGTTGGGGTAGTTGACAAGAGCCGTGAACAGGCCGACGATAGCGACCTGCGTGATGGGACCTGGTAGCCAGTCATGGGACTTCCTCCAGGAGGCCACTTTCATGTTAAGTTTGATAAAGAGGCCACCATATATGCCACCTAGTAAGCCAAGAATGACGAAAGGACCGGTTTCAAATCCGTGCCAGTCAGTACTGTATTTGACATGGTATAGGGCAGTTTGCCCCGTCCGGAAGGGATCGACGGCTTTTAGGACGACAGCAGCAGTCATGGCACAGACAAAGCTTCTCCACATTGTTTTGTCCGGGAAGTAGTATGAGATTTGCTGGTCTGGTCAGTACTTTTCCCTGATAGCAGAAGGGAACGGCACACGCATCGACCAACCTCAAGACTGAACAGGACCCCTCCTATAGGTGCACCAAAAGCTACAGATATGCCCGAGGCGGCAGCAGCAGAAAGCACCTCTCTCTTCCGAGCTTCATTCTGGTTTATGTTGGGGAACAGCTTGATGAATAAGCTTGAACAACAGCAGGCGACGTGGACCAAAGGGCCTTCTTTTCCCAGCCACATGCCAGAAGCCACTGACAAACACTGGGATGCGATCAGCATATTGGTTCTCGATGCTCAAGATGAAGAACATCTTACCAAGCCCACAGATTTAGTAATTAATGTCCACGTTCCAAAGAAATTCTGGATGACAAACCCTCCCAATACAGTTTTTATCTCAGGTATACCACTATGTCTCGCATAGACGGAATACTCCTGTACCAGAAAGACGGCGCAAAGAGCAAAGAACACCTGCTACGTATTAGATAATGATCGTACTGTAAGGGGTGTCTTTGGATGTGCAAGCAAGGATCGTACCGAAAAGATGATGAAGAAGGCATATTCTATAGCCCATTTACCTCCCGCTGACGAGATGTGCAATGCCGCAGCCCAGGGACGCCACCCCATACACTGCGCATCATCGTCGTAACCTAGACAGCAGAAATGTTTATTCAAGTAGAACGCGCCGCCGTTCGCAGTCGAGCAGTACCCGCCCTTAAGGTCGCCCAACCAGTCCGTGGTGATGTCGATGACAGCGGCAAGAACTCCAACAAGAATCCCCGTCAGGGCCAATATTATCCACTCTTGGCTTGCATCCAGCAGCCTCTGTGCATGGCCTAGCAGCCCCGATCCACTAGAGTTCAGGACCCGTAGGCGTGTGCGCTCTTTTGTATACTCGAATATCCAGTCGATGGCTGTCAAGTCCTCATAGCCTACTCTCCTTCCTGGGCCCTCGACGTACCAGTCCAGAGGCGCACCAACTTTAGAGATGGTACCAAGGTTATCTGCGCTTCCCGCCCTCCTGTGCGAATTGTGTATATTCTCCGAGACCCTGGGCTCCACATCACCTATAGTCCTTGTATTTGACGAACCTGGCCGCGATCCCGTCAGCGATGTGACTAAACCCAGACCGAAGGCGCTGCGACCCTTTTGCTTGCGCTTGAATGATAGTGGTTCGGCGAGGCCTTCACTTATCGGGTCTTCTCCAAATAGGTCGCTATCTTCCGTGCCTGGTCTGTGGGGCTCGTCGTTGCCGTCGTAATGTGATTGTGGTGGCGACTGGGAGGAGGATGAGGATGCCCCCCGGTTTGTGCGGCCGTCATTCATTATCGGAGACGGCGCCCTGTAGCTTCGCGAAGTGTCGCGCAGTGGGATCCGCTCATCTTCCGCCGACTTGTGAGCTACCGGACTAAGTCTGCAATGCGCTGGAGATCTTCTTCTCCGTTGCAGCACAAAGAGTGGTCTGTCGAGACTTCGCAGCGCTTCTGAAGGTGTTTATCGCAAAGTCGTTAAGGTCCGCGCCGCAACCGGATCGGCAGATTGTCTGACAGCCGATAAATTGCAACATGCTGGGGAGCCGCGTTGGAGCTTGGAGCCCCCTGGAACTTCTCCCCGGGACACCCCTGACGTCACCGACAGTGCTACTTCAAGCCCTGTAAGGCCTCTTAACACGGCACATATCATAAGCGCCTACAATATCAAGTTCAGCACGACAAATATTTCCCGGTTGCAAGTCTAAGTGAAGATATGCCGGGATTGAAAGTATGATCCTTGACCGTCCAATCTTGCAACTATAACGGCCAAGATGAGTTTGGTACAGGAGAATACGCCGCAAGGTGTGCAGTCGCCGGAAAACTCATCTCAACCACACCAAAGTCAAGGCGACGGCGAGCCTCAAGATGTGTCAGTCACTGTTGAGAAGATCCAGCAGCTCCTGAAGACCAAGAACGATACTTCAAGGTTCGTTGGCCTTGCACTTCTCAAGTCTGTCCTTGACAACTCACAACAACTTCGAGAAGATGAGGCTGCTATCACGACGCTATGGCAAAGTATTTCGCCCAAATTCCTGGATCGGCTTCTTCGAAGCGGCTCCAAACAGGGCTCGTCGAGCAAAGATACCCGGGACATGGTAGATATCGCTGTTGCGGTACTACACACATTCTCAGTACTCCTCCCAGATGAAGCGAAGGCGGACTCAAGTCTTACGGGCCGGATACCAGCTCTGGTCCTAGTGATATTGCACTCGTAAGTTCATGGCCAGAACTCTCGTCCGGTCGCATAGACATCATTCTGACACCTAGGACAGCTCAGAGGCCACTACGCAGCTCATATTGCAAACTCTCCTCACGCTTGTCAGCTGTCCGGGTGGAGCCAAGGTGTTTGCGCAGATAGAGGATGTCAGCCCTCTGATAGAAATCGCTCCTTCACAGCCTCTTGCTTTGGATGTGTTCTTATATGCCTATGCTCAGACTGCAACACTGGTGTGCGACCACTTGTCCATAGCACCAAGGATCAGCAAAACCATCGAGGGCTTGACTGCCTCCTTCAAGGGGACGGATGCTGTCACACTGCTCAGCTTTATCGACAAGCTTCTACGGCGGCTTGGTCCCGAGGTACGATTCTTGACATGCCAACGTTCCAACTACATGCGGTGCTGACTTCGTACAGGCTGTGCCATCGACTTCATCCTGGCTGAAATCCGTTACAGGATTCATTCGCAACCTGGTTACAAGCAAACCAACCCCAGCCAGCCGGGCAGCATATACCAACCTCTCTGCCTCTCTACTCCAGACATTTCCAGCAGAAGCCTCAAAGCTTCTCTTCTCTGATGAGGGAAACTCAGATAAGCCTTTTTCGTACCTACTCATGAACCTCGTCCTCGTGGATTTACGCGCCTCGTTCCCCACACTTCTAGGGCACCTCAATAGTCCACTGTATGAGGATATCTCTAGACGTCTCGCATCAGCCTTTGACGTCGTCTCCGCCTTTATCGGCTTCCTCGTCCGCATACTAGAAGATGAAGATATTGAGGGGCCGTTGTCATCGCTCTTGATGGACCCTGACCTTCTCATGAAAGTGCGCACTTCCATATCAGAGACTTTGTCACTGGCCATCGAGTACCTCCGCGATCGGTGGGATGCCGCCGAAGCAGGCGCCATGGGTCTACACCCGGACGCGAGGTCAGGAACGGCGGATACTTCCATGGGGTCACATTATACGCTTGCCTGGGATTCAAAGACGGACAGCGCCAACCAAGACCCGCTGATACTAGCGGCAATTAGAGCGTTAGCTATTTGGCTGCGCGAGGACGACAACGAAACGTTGCGAAAGGAGGCTGCCGGCCTGAGCGATATGTTTATGGACCTCTACAAAAGTAGCACTACACCTAGCGCTCGTCTCGATTTCAGACGACCCGTGCTCGTTGCGCTGGAAGGAATTATAACCCTCGCCGACGGCATCACTTCCCTTCTCGACAACGATGGCTGGCAGATCTTGACACAAGACATGCTGTCGATCCTCCAAGCAAGTTCCACCCGTACTGAGGAGAACGAGTGTGCCAGGGGTATCGAGATCGTCCGAGTGCTGCTGCCAATCGTGGAGGAAGAGATCCCTGGTAGTCGCGAAACCTGGATGAGCGTCATCACAGCTGTTTCTGCGTGGTCCGGACCGGCTGATATAGATCAGCCGAGCATTGTGTATGAGTTCCAGGCCGCGGTGTTACAGCTAGTTACTGCGCTGGCGTCAAATACGCATCCAGGTATGCAGAAGCGGTATGTCCACTCGTTCACTGCTGTGCTCGGTATTGCAGAGATATTGAAGGGCAAGGTGGTGCATTTGAGGGATGAGGCGCTTGCGGAGAGCCTAATGGATGTTGCAACGACGTTGGGCGCTCTGAGGTAAAGCCATTCTTACTGTCTGATCAACATTTGACTGCTACTTAGGGTGCACAGGTATCTACTATGTGCTCCCTGACTCCTAATCTGAAGATTGTTGTTTTGTGGTGGTATTTTCATGAGAAACCTTGGCGTTGTGAATACCTATGTATCCCTATTATCGAAATACTCATTGTCCTTAGATCGTTCGTCACTGCTCTATCCTGGGCGACACTCTTCCTCCCATCACTGTTATGAGGTGCATGGCATGTATCCTCAGATACTCAAGGATATAAGCCCCGGCTGTCTTTGTATGTTGAAAGAGATGTCTGGCCTAATTTGCTTGTCCGCCGAATCAGAAGCAAAGCGCAAACCCGTCAAATGCTTATTTGTACACTGTATTCCGAGACTTCCAGGCGTCGCATGGTGCTAGCGGGGATCCTGCTTAGTGATGTCACATGCTAATGCACTGCAACTGCAACCGCGTTCCCGCTGCATGAGCGCCTGAGTATTTTTCTCCAATTTGACATCCAACATCAACCGTGCAAACGCGACAAACTAACGACGCGACCCCAGCTACCTATAACAAATGCGACTCAACAGAGTTGTACAAGCTGTATGCCAGTAATATCGAGATGGTCTAGTTGATGATTGTCCAGCTAGTCATCAGTTATCAAGCATCGACCCACCTGTGAAGGGCAAAATACCATCACAATGGCAACAGATACCGACGACCCGATGGTATCTCCTGTTCCCGACCTTCCCTCCGACACAGACAGCCATGCCAGCAGCAATGAAACCGACAACGAAAGCGGTGAAGCTGCGTCACAACAGGTGGAATGGCTTGCTACAGGGCGCGCAAAGCGGTCAACTGCCGGCAACCGCATGAAATCGATGCTCGCAATGGAGGGACCTGCCGACGAAGAAGATGAACTCGAGCTTCTCTTCCAGGAAGATGGAGACGACGTCGGCTTCACCGATCATGAGCAAGACGATGGCTCAGATGTGCAAATGGAGTCATCCGACGACGACGAGAATGAGGGCGAAGCGGACGACCTCGAGGGCGAGAAGGAACTGGAGCGGAAGGAACGAGAGAGGAAGGCGGCCGCGCGGAAACGTAAGGCGCAGGAAGCCATACCCGCAAAGTTCAGGAAGAGGGTCCGGATAAGCCAGCCGGAAACACCGACAAGCAGCACCGCCGCAGCCCCGAAGCCGCGCCCAAAGAAGAAGTCGGAGCGAGCGAGTTGGCTACCTTCCCTGACTGACCTGCCAACGCGATCATCTGAGCGAAAGACGACGAAGCTGAGCAAGGAGCAGCTGCATAATCAGATGGTTGAGCGCGAGGCCAGACGGAAGAAGCAGTTGGAGTTGATGGAGAAAAAGGCGAAGAAGATGGAGGCCATGAAGAAACCGCCCATGACACAGGAGGAAAGGCTGAGGGAGGCGGAAAGCGTAGAGAAGAGGAACTCGAAGAGTTTGAATAGGTGGGAGGAGGCGGAAAAGCAACGTGAAGAAGAGAGGCTGGCGAAGTTGGCGGCGTTGAACAACCGAAGGCTGGAGGGACCCGTTGTCACCTTCTGGAGTGGCATAGTAGACTTGAGCGAGACTCAACTGAAGAATATCGGCAAGTTGGTGTCGATGGAGGAAAAGCCGAAGAGGAAGAGACCATCGACCGCTGTTTCGGCCGCTGCCAACACGGCTGCAACAAGCCCAAAGACAGAAAGACCGTCCACCGCCGTTTCCACCGCCGCGACGACTACAACCACGGCAAGCCCCAAGGCCGAGACTGCACCGCCAGAGGCTGCCCTGCCTACACCTACGACACAACAAACAGAAAGCATGCCCCCTGTTCCGGAGTCAACACAAGAGCTGGATGCGCCAAAAGCGGAAACCTCGGTAACCATCGCTGAACCACCAGAACGAGTACCCACCTCTCCTCGCCTAGTGCCATCCCAGAAACCTGGACAATTATCTCCAGTGGTCCCTGGTTCAAGCGCATCAGCACCAGCGGGTGTCCCGCCCTCGACGACTGAGTCACATTCTCCAGTGACTCTTGAGCAAGGCAGGCTTATAGCCATGCCTGTGCCTCCCCCGAGACCTGGTTCGGCATCTTCAATTATATCTGCACAGGGCATATCTGCCCCCATCCGCGGGACACCGCCCCCAAGACCTGGACTGGCGTCTCCAGTAAACCTTGGTTTAGGCTTGGCTGCCCCAACATCTGGTCCTCCGGTTCTCTCCATTCCTGCTCCATCATCAAGCCTGGCGTCTGCGATGCCATCACCGCCCGTCAAGACTGAACCGCAAAACTCTACGCAGATACCCTTAGCTTTGAGACCTGATCTCGGACCGCGTTTCATGCCACCGCCAAACCCTCATTTCGCCCAACCATCGCAGCCGAGTGTCCTGGCTGCCCCTGTTGGTATGCCAAGCATGCTCAATGGCTCCATGCCTGTGTTGGGCTATGCGGCCACACCTGTACCTCGGACTACCGGGCTCGCTGCTCCAAATACTTCTCACTCCCCATCACCTCTCAGTCCGTCATCACCAGCCCTGATCCCGTCTATCTCTGCCCCGCAAGCAGATCCAAAGCCAACTCCGCTCTCAATCATCATCCCTCCCCCTTATCAGCAGCCGACCCTACCATCAGCGGTGGTCCACACAAATGCCAGCTTCGCACCTATCATGCCCGCTGCGCCTTCCGCTCCCCCTCCTGTCAAACAGACTAAGAAGCAGCAGAAGGATGACCAGGCTAGTTCCAGGAGAGCATCTACCAAGGCAGCCTCCAAGAAAGCCCCAGCGCCTCCACCAGAACCACCAGAGCCTGAACCACCTCTGGAGGGCAAGGTGACACGCAGCTGCATCCTTCTTCAAAATTTTGACAATGAGGCTATCAAGAAGCCCGAGACACAGACACATATTCTGTTTGGCCGGACGATGAACAAACTTGCCAGTGAGTGGCATGCCTTACCTTGCATTTTCGTCGGTGCTTACTAACTCGGTAATTTCTCAAGAACCACCTCATCCCCCACTCTGTGTCATAACCAACCATCCGGCACGGCATAGAGACCCCAAAACTGGGCTGCCGTTTTACAATGCTTACGCTTTCAAGGAGATTCAGAAGCTCATTGCAGGCAATTTCAGGTGGAGCAAGCTGACGGGTACTTGGGTTGGTAATCCGGCCACCGAGGCTGCTAAGGGTGTACCCGAGAGATTCACGCGCCCAGAAACCGATGAGGAAAGGAAGGAGAGGATGGAAAGGAAAGAAAGGGAAAAGAAAGAGGCTGATGAGCGGAAAGAACAAGAGCAGAGGCTCGCCGAGGAGGGCGACACCAAGCCTGTAATACTCGAAAGCACGGGAGATGCGCCCTCTTTGGCGACAGATCCCTCAGCGACAGCCAGCCCAGATGCTATTGCTGAACCTCCTGTACCTGACCCGGCTCAAATATTGGCGCCGGCGCCTGCGACGACGACGACGACGACGGGCCCAACTCCACCGCCGGCTGGAGTGCCGCTAATGATGCCAACCCCAGATGACCCCGGCCCGGTGTTGGCCGGCACAGCAGCACCGGGGCTTGTTGCCTCAACGGGGCCAGTACTCGATCCTGTTACTGGTACTACCGACACTGTGACAACGCCTGCATCTGGCGTATAAGCAACTTCACATACTTCGGCTCTCGAAAGACATGAACTGAGCAGGTAGGTACTAGCTAGAGAAAATCAATAAGTTAGTACGGCTCAGTGGATGTTCTCCAACGAGTTAACGACGATTTGGAGTTTCAAATGGGGTCCTACTTGCTGTTTGTCTTGAAAACCGTACTAAGTAGTCTGCGGAGACGACGACCTTGATAATATTGATGCAAAGTGATCCATGCTACCATAATCTCGACGCTTCCAAGGTTCTTCACATGTATTTGGGCTGCGGCAATCATTGGTATTTCAGGTACCTATCCAGTACCTACCTACCTTAGGTACGTAGGTAGGTAGTTGGGTATTCAACTACCGAGGTGACCAGGTACTACCTAGGTATCTTCCAAGGGTTGTATTTACCTAGGTACATTAGATACCAACTCGAAAGGTGGGGTCGATGCCTCCTCGCCTTGTAGCCGGCCGAAAAGGAGCTCGGGCCATCCATTAACGCGTCTTATCACCTTTTGGCGCGTAAGGCTACCACCTACAAAGGCAACTCAACAAGCAGGGCCCCAACTTTTCCTCAATTGCGCCGGCTGTCTGCAACCAACCTGACAACGTTTTTCTTCATCCACAACGACTCTTCCAGAATTATCATAATGTCGATGTAAGCAACTCCAATTTCCCCCGTGCCCACAAAGCTTCGTCCCCGGAATACTGCGCTCGCTGTACTACAAATCCCAATCACGATCGACCGAACTAACGAGATGGCGGACCTCAGGGAGAGTTTCGACAACATCCACTTGGACATGTCCAAGGAGAGCGGCAAATGCCGTTTCTCAGAGGCCGGTATGGGCTGGAAGCCTGCAGGTGGCGGCGAGACCAGCACACTCGAAGCGAACACAATCGCAGGCGCACAATGGAGCAGGGCTGCGAAGGGCTTCGAGGTCAAGATTTTGCAGCGGAGTTCCGACGTTTTGCAGCTTGACGGCTTCCAGCAAGAGGTTCATATGCACCTTCACGATTGTCATCAATATTACGATCTAACGTATGCGACAGGACCACGAGCGGCTGAGTCGAATCTTCAAGAACTGGTATGGTCACACCCTCGAGACCAAGGACCACTCGGTCCGAGGATGGAACTGGGGCAAGGCGGAATTCACGAAGGGCGAGCTTACCTTTAGCGTCCAAAACCGACCTGCCTTCGAGATCCCCTACTCTGAGATTTCCAACACGAATCTAGCGGGTCGCAACGAAATCGCAGTCGAGTTCGCCAACGCCGACGGAGAGAACACCAATGGCCACCCTGCACCAAAGGGTCGCAAGGCTGCTGCCGCTACGGACCAGATGGTCGAAATGCGTCTCTACATCCCAGGAACGACGACGAAGAAGGAAGCGGAGGGCGATGAGGCTGCAAGTGATGCCGGTGACGAGGAGGTACAAGCTGCTCAGCTCTTCTACCAGACCTTGATGGATAAGGCGGACATCGGCGATACGGCAGGAGACACTGTGGCTACCTTCCAAGATGTCCTACACCTCACGCCAAGAGGTCGCTTCGACATCGACATGTACCTCACCTCCTTCCGGCTACGTGGCAAGACGTACGATTACAAGATTCAATACGAGGCAGTCAAGAAGTTCATGGTATTGCCGAAACCCGACGAGATGCACTTCTTGCTTTGCATCGGTCTTGATCCTCCCCTGCGACAGGGTCAGACACGGTACCCCTTCGTAGTGATGCAATTTAAGAGAGACGACGAGAGTACCATCGATCTGAACATGAGCGAGGAGACGCGCAAGGAGAAGTACGAGGGCAAATTGGAGGCACACTACGAGGAGCCCATGCACCAGGTGGTGACCAAGATCTTCCGGGGCCTATCCAACAAGAAGGTGTCCACTCCAGCCAAAGACTTTGAAACGTAAGCCGGACAAATCCAGACATCCGCATCTTCGAAGATATCTTAGCTAACCATGAAAACAGACACCGTCAACAGCAGGCGATCAAGTGTTCCATCAAGGCCAGCGAGGGCTTCCTCTACTTGTTGGAAAAGGCCTTCATGTTCGTCCCCAAGCCAGCTACGTATATCTCGTACGAGCAGACGCAGTCGGTCACATTCTCCCGTGTTAGTGGCGCGGTATCAGCACTTTCCACTTTCGACATTACTGTGCAGATGAAGGGCGCAGGATCTTCCCAGTTCAGCAACATTAATAGGGACGACCTGAAGGCCCTGGAGTCCTTCTTCAAGCTCAAGGGTCTCAGAGTGAAGAACGAGATCGACGAGGACGACAAGCTACTCAAGCAGGCGTTGCGCGAACAGGCACTCAGCTCCGACGATGAGGTCGTAGGCGGCGGTGCTGATCGAGGCTCGGCTGACGAGGACGAGGAAAGTGTCGACGAGGATTTCCAAGCTGAATCCGAGTCAGACGTTGCGGAGGAGTATGATTCAGCCCATGAGAGCGACGGCTCTGCCAGTGGTTCGGATGCGGAGAGTCAGGTCGATGATGAAGACGCACGAGATGGCGGCGAGGACGGTGGTTCGCCACCAAAGAAGAAGAAGAAGACCGCCTAGATACGAGGCTCTGGTTGGCTTGTAGTTGTCTGGCTTGAAGGGCGTCGGAGGCTAAAACTGACGGGAGATGGGCGTTCTACGGTACAGGGAATTATGATGGAAGATTCTTACGGCAGCACTGCATTTTTGTTTGCGATGCAATACAGGATGCGCAAACCTTTACTCTACAGTAATTTACTCGGACTCTGGATATGCGTTGTTGTGTCAGCCACGCCTTTCATGAGGGAAGTCGGTCGATGGCCATTGCGGCGGGCAGTACATAGGGAGGACAGCATATGGTTCCCTCATGAGGGCTGCACAGCAGATTACCTATACGAGCAAGTTCTGGGATCTCGAAAGCACCTCCGTTGCAGCTAACATATCCCCAAGTCGGCACTTCAGGTGCTCTGGAAGAGCCACGTGAGCTTGTACCATCAATGATTTAATCGTGTGGTAGCCAAGCTTACGAGTCCCAAGGTCTACGTACTAAGTCTACCTAGGTAGGTATGTAGGTAGGTATCTAGGTACCTAGGTAATTATGATGAGTTGCACTTAGGCAGCCTACAGTGGAGAGTAATGGTGAAAGGGTGCCGGCTAGCAAGTGTGGTAGGGGGGAAAGAACTACCTGTTTGTTTACGTGCTTTTAAGAGAATTCCTAGTATGGGATTCTCACTGGGGATCTTTTCCTCACAACATCAATAAATCATTTTACCCTGAATCAAGAGTTACGTATTTTCATGGTGGTCCCGGAGAGGACGATTTGCTCTTAATGCCTCGCTATTAAGACCTTCGCATACAATTTGCTTAATCGAATTACTATACTTCCCTCCCTCTGGGTTGAGGACCTTTTCCTGACGAGAAAATACTTCCTACTAGATCAACTGATTCCCTAAAGAACCTCCCTGAAAGGAACTCCCCTGCTGGGTTGAGTAATTACCTCCTGACGAGACGAATTCTATGTTTTGATCGATTGAAGATCCCGACCGAGTTGAAGACTTTTCTGTGATAAAGATGTCGACCGCGGCCCCGAGTTTCGAAAGCTACCGAACGTCCTGAGACCCGTCTGTCTGTTTGTTTGTTCCGGCCTAGATGGCGTCCGGTTTGTATGCCTGCCTATACACCTAGATGGAGAATGAGATGGTTGCGGAGGCTTTGTCTATTTTGTTTGTTCTGGGTGAAGGAGTTCGGGTAGTCTGGAGGAAACCGTGGGAGCGGGTTGAGTGGTTATTGTTGAGAAAGGCTTTGAAATGGCTGAGAGGTTTGAACGAATCAAAACTATGAGGTTTGATGAATTAGAGGGAGAAATAGCTTTAGCGATGGCTTCGCTTTGGACGGGTTGATGGGTTTAGTTTGGAGGTCCTCGGGGTCTCGGCCCTGGTGGAAAAGGGTCCTCGTGTGGTAGGGGGGAAAGAACTACCTGTTTGTTTACGTGCTTTTAAGAGAATTCCTAGTATGGGATTCTCACTGGGGATCTTTTCCTCACAACATCAATAAATCATTTTACCCTGAATCAAGAGTTACGTATTTTCAGCCGACAACTGCCCACTGGAAGGTTGCTGCATGCAGCAAAAGCCCTTTATTTTTTGACTGCCCCACCAAGGGCCCAGTTCAATGCCGTAAGTACCTACCCACGCTGACAGCCTTGACCTCGAAGCCTTCATTTTGCAAACCACCAATATCAGCCCGGTGACGACAGAGCCAACCGGCTACCTAAGCATATTTCGAAGAGTCCGTCGTTATTATAACTTTGAACAAAACAAAACTGGCCGAGCCGAGTTTCGCCCAGCCTCGCCTTCGTTCTTTGCTCATCGACTCTTCATGAGCCGCCTGCGGTAGCTGCTGCACTGCACGTCTGCCCCACCTCCACACTCGAATATACGATGCTGCATGTTTGCCTACGACACACGAAAAACATACAAACGTCATAGCAGCCTCGTGGCCAAGATCTCAATACGAAGTTAGACGCCTTCCTTTGACGAAACTCCTTTACGGAGCCTCCGTCACTATGGAGAGCCAGGTACGACAGTTTTGTGCTGTGTCCAGTCACCCAGGACATTTTTCCAACCAAGCCCGCCCGACCGCTCGCCTGCCTGCCCGCCCACCTGCTATGTGCTCCTGTGCTCTTGTGCTCATATGCTTAGAAGCCTTCGCAACCTAGAGTGTTGGACCTTGAACTGACTGAATACCTACCGCTGTACAGATCGAAAATGCTATCGAGATAGGCTGGAACCCTCAGTCCGACCAGGCCCTCAAGCAACAGGCTTTCCAGTACCTCGACAACCTAAGGTCCGATCCACAAGGATGGCAGGCCTGTGTGTCTCTGTTCAACCGGAACCCTCCCCCGATGGAGGTGAGTCGTGTTGTCTGCCTTGAGATAATCAACAATGCGATCATGATCGAGAACAACCCGGTCCAGCTAGCTGGCCTGAAGGACACATTTCTTAGCTATGTGAATCGGAGCTATGCCGGCAACCTTGAGCAGGTCGACTCGCCTACCTTACAAAACAAACTTACGCAGACATTGACGTTGCTATTTGTTCGGCTATACAAACAAGGATGGGAAAGCTTCATGGACGATTTCCTGGCCCTGACCAACCTGCCAGGGAGTGACAGGAGGGACAACCCGGCCGGCTGTGTCCTCTACCTCCGCATACTGCTTGCCGTTCACGATGAGATTGCAGACCAGCTACTTTCTCGACAACCGGACGAGGCAAACCGCAATGTCGACCTTAAGGACCTTGTTAGGGAGAGGGATATGCAGAAGATCGTTCGCTCCTGGCAAGAAATACTCGCGCAGTATCAAGACAAGGATGACAGAATCATCGAGATGACCCTGAAGGTCCTGGGCAAATGGGTACAATGGACCGACATCACCCTGGTTATCCAGCAGGACATGATCAGCCTGTTGCTCCCCCTAATCGGACGGACGAAGGGCGACACTGACAAGGTCCGAGATGCCGCCGTCGACGCCTACACTGAGATCACCTCGAAGAAGATGAAGCCCACAGACAAGATGGAGCTGATCGCCTTTCTGGGGCTTCAGCAGATCGTTACAGAGCTTGTCAACAGTCCGCCGTTGAACCAGTACAGGGGGACGCCCAAATATGATAACGATCTGGCGGAAGCTGTGGCAAAGCTTGTCAACGTGGTCATGACAGACGTTGTGAAGGTGCTCGAGACAAGCCAGGATGCGGCTTCCAACGCTGAGCAGCATCTGCATGACTTCATACCACTTCTACTTCGCTTCTTCTCGGATGAATTTGACGAGGTTTGCTCCTCTGTTATCCCATCCCTGACTGATATCCTCACTTTCTTCCGCAAGGTCACGCCATTGCCACCTCGGTACTCCGAGATGCTTCCCGGCATATTGAATGCCATCATCATGAAGATGAGGTACGATGAGACAGCATCATGGGGCAATGAGGATGAGCAAACAGATGAGGCAGAATTCCAAGAGCTACGGAAGCGGCTGCAAAACCTCCAGAAGAGCGTGGCTGCGGTTGACCAGAACCTCTACTTGGAGATACTGAGCAACCTTGTCGCAAATACATTCCAGACGCTTGACCAACAAGGGTCCCAGATGGACTGGAGGGACGTGGACCTGGCTTTGCATGAGATGTATCTGTTTGGCGAGCTTGCGCTTCCGAATTCGGGGTTAGCTGGCAAATCCCAGCCTAGCAACGCTGCTGCTGAGAGACTCTTGCTCATAATGTCAAAGATGGTTGAATCAGGTAAGAAAGAAGCAACAAGGGATGGAAGTGGCTGTTTCTGGTTTCTCTGTTTGCTAACACTTATGTGCAGACATCTCGAACTTCCCGCACCCTGCAATTCTTTTGCAATACATGGAGATCTGCGTTCGCTATGCCGTCTTCTTCGAGACCCGCCAAGAGTATATACCCCGCGTGTTGGAAGCCTTTGTACGCCTGGTTCATCATGACCACATTCGAGTGCGCCTACGTTCATGGTACTTGTTCTACCGATTAGTCAAGCATTTACGGGCGCAAGTGCAGAACATGACAGAGACTGTCATACAATCGGTCGGCGACTTGCTGGCCATTAAGGCCGAAGTTCCAGGCGATGAGGCCGATGATGATATGTCCTCCGACGAGTCAGATCACTCGGCGGATGCCATGTTCACAAACCAGTGCTACTTGTTTGAGGCTATCGGCTGCATCTCCTCTACCAATGGCACGCCTGTTGAGAAGCAAGTACTGTACGCTCGTTCCATCATGGAACCTCTGTTTGCAGACATGCAACAGAACCTGCCAAGAGCGAAATCCGGTGACTCGCAGGCTATTCTTCAGGTCCACCACATCATCACGGCACTGGGAATACTGGCACACGGGTATGCTGACTCTCCAACGGGAAACAATGTTAGCAAACAGCCGCCACCAGCAAAGGAGGTCTCTGAGGTATTCTCACGTGTTGCGGAGGCGATCCTTGTCGCGCTCAAAGAGCTGAACACGAACCGTGAGATTCGTACCGCTTGCAGATCGGCTTTCTCTCGCTTGCTCGGCGTGCTTGGGGTCACCGTGCTGCCTCAGCTTCCGCAATGGATCGAGGGCTTACTCTCGCAGAGTTCTTCCAACGATGAGATGGCTATGTTCCTCCGCTTACTGGAACAAATTGTCTTCAATTTCAAGGGAGAAATCTACGAAATACTGAACATGCTCCTCACGCCACTCCTGCAGCGCATCTTCGAAGGTCTGTCCCAGCCAGCCACTGGTACGGATGATGACATCCAGCTCGGTGAGCTGAGGAGGGAATACCTCCACTTCATCCAAATAATTCTGCAAAATGACCTCGGTAATGTTCTCGTCAGCGAAACGAACCAAGGTCACTTCGAATCCCTTATATCCTCCATCATCACGCTGGCCGGAACAGTATCACACGGCAACATGGCCACCAGTAGGTTGGCCTTCGGGTTATTGACGAAGATGACGTCCGTCTGGGGTGGACCAGATGTGGCCACTATCTCATCCACCTCAACAGGGCCTACAGGAAGCCCGGCCCCCTTCTTCCCGGGATTCGATAGTTTCATCGTCGAACGTTTCCACCCGGTGTGCTGGGAGGTCCTCCGAAACCCTCAGTTCAACCCGTCCGATGCCCAGGCCAGACAGGTCATGAACGAAATTGTGCAGCTGGAGCAGACCATTTACACAAAGACCGGCGAAGTCTTCATTCGCAGCCTCCAGAGCACCCTGTTCCCAAGCCTTGGTATCGACGGCCAAGAATTCCTACAGTACTTATCCACGGACAAGAAGGCCTTCTTAAACTACCTCACAAGGCTGAGTGGGAGTAAATAATGTAGCGGCATATTTCAGCCTCGGCGGGCTTTGGTAGACCTGAGCAAACGGGAGGAAGTTTCATCTGTGGTTTGGTTGCTGCGATGATCTAGGTTCTCTCACCTAGGACGGATCTCATCTCATTTTCGAGAAGGCATTCAAGTCTTTTTGCACAGATGGTGTGACTTAGGCGCATCAAGCTTGGTATCACTTTACCTCGGAGCACACTTGGCACTGGTCAAGGGGGCTAGTTGAGCTTGGCGAGCGTCTTTCGTTTCAGGATGGAGGGTCCGGTAGGGCTTGTCATGTCTGGATGCATAGATAGAAGAAAAGATTCCCCCCAATCGCATGTCCATTCGCCACCTCGACTATATATACCGCTTTGCCTCAGATTACTAGATGTCTTGTATATATTCACGTGTCTATAACTTCTCCTCGTATTACTTTGTTGACTGATAGAAACATGTAGTTTAACTCGTCCTGCTTCGAGGAACATTTGCGACTGGCCCTGGATATCCATACACCGAGAAAATCTGAATATGGATGTATGCCCTTGGCCCCTGTTTTCTATCTCAACTTATACAAGAAAGGGGGCAGGGCCAGGGAGGGGGGCGCCAAGCGGGCTCCGAGCGTCGCGAAGCCAACTGGTTCAAGTAGCGGCGATTGTCACCATGTATCTGTGACCAAGTACTTTTGCCTTGGTCATCGAGTTTCTCAACCCCATCCCCTCGTCGCAAGCTAGCCCGTATCAATATACTTTAGAGGCACTATGCCGACCCGTATCCCGACTTCCCTCCTGGTATCAGATGGAGAAGAGGACGTGACTGGGTAACCCGTGCGGCGCCGAGATTGGGATAGATATCATTGACGTTCGATCCGGTCGGAAAATTAGATCATCTGAGTACACTTACTCCCACTAATACTACGCGTAGGGAGTCTTCAAGGTGACTGTTCGTATCTCGGATGACGAGGTGGACCTGTGATTAGGCACTAGAAGATAGACTATCGATGGGATGACGGACGAGGTGGGGATTATATGGCCAAGTGCTGGTAGCCCGTCCTCGCCTACCGTTTCTACTATATCGCCTCGAGTTATTGGTGATATATATATATACCTATTGCCCGGCCGAAACAGACTGTGAATTCCATTGATAGTTCCCCGCTCCTCATGGCTATACAATCTTAGGCTGCGGCCTGAGCCGGGGCGATACAAACGGCGGACGAGCTGGAGGGATATAATGAAAGGAGGGTGACAATTTCATGTCCAGGTTCGGAACCAAAGCAGGTAGGGAAGACAAGCTGTATATCATCATCTCGCGCTGACCTAATGCTGAGGTTCTTCGCGAATCTATACTACGATAAACTCGATCGCTGAGGACCTTCCACCAACGGTGGCTAGGCAGAACGTAACATCCAGCCTCCGACCCTGGCTCCATCTGTCCATCTATCATGAACAGTCAACCGGCCTGTGCGTCCGCTTTAATCCACGAGGATCTTGGACTCTAGGGCAGCGTAGTTCGACAAGAACGACTCGAAGAGCTTGATACCGTGCTCGACATCGTACGACCCACCCGTCTCCCGGATCGAGTGCATCGACAGCTGCGGGTTGCCCAGGTCCAGGGTCCTCACGCCCAGCTTGGCGGACAGCATGGGGCCGATCGTGCTGCCGCAGGAGCTGTCGTTGCGGACGACGAACAGCTGGAGGGGAACGCCGGCCTTCTTTGCGACCTCCTGGAGGAGGACGATCCCGGGCGAGTTGGTGGCGTACCGTTGGTTCGCGTTGACTGTTTGGGTAGAGCGGCATTGGTTAGCTGCTGTGCTTCAAAGGATAATATAGTGGCATATGCCAGGGAGGTGGACTTGCTCTTGATGACTGTGCCCTTGTTAATCTCGGGCTGGTGGTTCGACTCGTATTTCAGCTGGTAGTTGGGGTTGACCGAGTGCTTCGATAGGGAGGAGAGTCAGCAACTACCTAAAAGAGGGAGGAATGGGAGCAACGAGACGTGTGATCCGGGTGGACGATCTTTGTCCACCATGGATCGAACATGTCTCGGAACTCAGGGGACAACAACGAAAGGGGAACTATCTGCTAGAGGGTCACATACCGCCATATCGGCAGACACGAAAAACGAAGTCGACAATGTCTGCTCGAAGGCTGTGGCAATATCGTCGGCATTCACATGGTCGTATGACTTTTCAGAGCCGTTCTCGACAAAGTTAGCCCTGGGAAGGACGGACAGACGCCGGATGACAGCGGGCAGGAGGTTCGAATTGGCACCGTGCGCACTCGTCGACCCGATCTCCTCGTGGTCGAAGCAGGTGATGAGCCTGATGGAGGCATCGTCATCCAGGCTGATGTCCGACTTGACCGACTCGATCAGCCCCAGGATGCTGCAGTACGTCATGTTCAGGTTGTCGAGCCGTGGGGAGAAGATGAACTCGTCGTTGATACCACCCAGGCTGGACTTCTGCGTGTCGTACAGGACCAGCTCGAAGTCCACCACCCCGTCGGCCTCAACACCGGCATGCTGCGCGATTATGTCGATCAGGTACGGGTGGTGCCTCTGCGTCAAGGCCTTCAGGGGCTGGAACTCTCCGTTCTCGTCGAACTCCGCAGCCTTCTCCTTGGCTTCCTTCTCGGTCACCCCGGTCCGGTTGAGCTCAGCAGCAGCAAGCCCAGCGATAGGGAACAGTTCCGTCTCCTTGTTGGGGTCGAAGTTGGACGCCCTGTCCAAGTGGATGGCCAGGGTGGGAATGCGAAGGATAGGCTTGTCGACCTTGATGAGCTTCTGCACAAAGTTTCCCTCGGGGTCCTTGACCAGGACGCGGCCGGCGACAGACAGGTCCCGGTCGAACCAAGTGTGCCAGATGCCGCCGCCGTAGGTCTCGACCCCGACCTGCAGGAAGCCGGCGTTGGTCTGCTTGGAGACAGGCTTGATGCGGAGGGTAGGGGAGTCGGTGTGAGCACCGATCATGGCAATTGGGTTCCCTGGGGCCCATTTCTTGCCGATGGCGAAGGCGACAATTGAAGACCCGTTGCGTGTGAGATAGTACTTCCCGCCGGGCTGGAGCTCGGAGGACCAGTTGTCCCGCTCCTTAATGGCCTTGAAACCAGCGGCTTCAAGGCGGGTAACAGCTGAGGCGACAGCGTGATAGGCTGGGACGAAGGGTGAGTAGGAAGAATCACATCTCTTGAGTGCCCATTACTTACGAGTTGGTGATGCATTCACAAAGTCAAGGAACTCTAGAGCAGACTTTGGGGGCGCCATGTTGAACGATGTTGCTGATAAGCCACGACGATGGACGAAAACAGTTGGACGAGTTGTTGTGACGAGCACTGACCGGAAGGAGCCCAAGAGTGAGCCGTTCTTGAGCATAGAGTAGCCGGATTATCAATGGCACCAAGGAGCTCGGAATTGATTTCTGAACGTGGTAGAAAGAGGGGGATCTACCGATATAAAGTTTACGACGTTATCATCACGGGACTTGGAGACTGCATACGGCACGCTTGGCATGCACATGTGCGGTTGCCTCCTTCCGGATCGGCCACGATAGCGTCGGGCGTGGCCCACAAAATCGGGCCGAGGAGCGGAGACATGGAGGGATTCGATTCGGCAACGGCAACGTCAAGGAGAGCCCCAGATCTGCCGCGGGGGTTCCCGTCAATCAATAAAACCACACTTCGCATGCAGTTGCGATCGATCGATTCTTTGCTTCAGCCTTATATTCCTACCGCACCTACGACACTGCGCACCTTGGGTGGGAAAATAGGAAATAAGTTTCTTACCAATCAACGCCCGGAGCCTCTTTTTGCCCAGTCGGACTTGACGGAGCCTTGATAGGTGTCAAGCCCAGGGGCAAGACACCCCAAGCCTTCCTCACCCCCAAGGTGCTGGGAGATGGTCTGCTGACGAGATTTTGTTGCCTAGGTACGCAATGTTCTCGTGAAAGACCGGAACGAGGAAGTCAGGCCTTTGGTCCTGCATGGGGCGATACTCGATGTCCTATCGAAAGCGCTCCCGCCATCTTGTGGCACCCGCCCCTCCTCAATGGGGCTGTTTAGCCCGAACCCACGGGATCACTCACAGCTATCAATCGGGGTGAATACAGGCGGGAGAGAATGGCGATATCATCCAGCTCGCAAAGGATGGATATGGCTTGGCTGCCCAAGACTTAGACCTGAGATTCCGAGGCTGCTGGTAGGTTCACAAGCGATGAGAGTGGCAGTCCGGAAACGCACCCTGGTTGGCCCGACCCATAGACCTGACGGATCTGATCCACGTGCAGGACGGACACAGTAACAAGGTACCTCGACCGTCTTCGTATAGCAAGTGCGGGATAAAGGCTGTTATAAGCTCCATGTCAAGGCGCACAGCGTATGGGCTACGTGGTTGTCTGACAGGTACGCATGTATGTTTGACGGGCGTATACCGGACGGTGTGACCGTTGAGCTGTGGGTCCAGTGTCGTGAGAATGCCCGACATCTACATCGCCAGTTGAGACTCGTTCATATTCTACTCTAACAAGTGAAATGACTGATGGGTGTTGGGGGGGGGGGGCTTTAAGAGCAAGTCTAATTGGCGATAGGATCCATGGTTGAGGGCAGTGCTTGTCTGGGGTTTAAGCTGGAGCGGCCAGAATGGTGGGAATAATACATATCTTTTTATTCTTCAAACCGGAGTATGACTGGTTCCACCTTAAAACAATCCGACCTTGAAACTCCCCATGCTGATAGGCTTATTTTCCCCAGTCGTCTCGACCGCGAACGCTGCCTCTTGATCAACACAACGTCTGTCGGTGAGGGCTTCACAGCTTTTCAATCAAGGACGTTGAAGCTCTAGTAATGCCGTGCCCTAACCCAGATCCGACATATCCGTGGGATGGGTCAGGGTCCACTGCTGTGGTGGGCGGACTCCAGGCTAAGTAAGGCTAAGCTTCCAGAAAAGAAGATCGACGAGTCCCCCAGCCATGTTGCGACCCCGGACCAGAAAGACGGTATGACATGTAAGCAACCCTACCATCTAGGTATTTTTAAGCTCCACGGATGGCTTTTGAGGTTGCGACAACCACATACATCTTATACATACGGAAAATGTGACATATACCTGGTCTCTGGCCGTGGAGGAGCACAAAGCAATGAAACATTTGACCGCTTCGCTGACCGGTGTTTGTGCTGCATGAAACCCTTACTTGAGGGGCTTTGTTCACATTGACAGCAGGGGATAACCCATCTAATCTCATTGCTCGTTATCGCGAGCAATGCCACTTACACTACGTGTGGATGTCCGCTACAGACCCCATGATGTCGCATGTAAGAATGGGCCAACTGCTCATAAAGGTGAGCGAGTCTGGATCGCCATGAGGAACTAACTCTTGACTTTCGATGGCCGATGCCCACAGAGGGCCGTATGGGACTGGCAGTGAAACAGTAGCCAAATTAACTCCGTCAGCGGCACAGAACCGCCATGCTGAAGACTATCCATGTGTCATCCTTCGACCTCCCGAAGTTTCTGTGCATGTTCGGGGAGTACTGCAAAGTAGTTGCCTACCAAATAGGCATAGGGAGCCAGGTAGTGCACCCCAGGCCGGGTACAATCACATAGGTGGGCTGCCTGATTTCTGGGAATAAGCCATTGCAAAACTCTCGTAACTATGTGCCCCTGACGATACCCCGAAATGAAGAAAGGCTACTCCGCACCTTTTCAATATTGAGGAGTCTCCACAGGAGCAGGGCGTTACAGATGAAGCACTGGCGATGGCGGAACTCGACGAGCCCTCGTTATCACTCACCTATACCCTTGAGGGCGAGGAAGATACCGGATGCATTGTCGCCCAAATGTTGGATGCCGGCGTTGCGTGACAGCCAAATCCCAATGTGGCTAGGTCTGGGGGGTGTTGCCAACTCAGATCAGCCATCATCAGCCATCCATAAGAATGCAGTGTTCTCGGCGAAGGGGGGAAGATGGACTGATTTGCCAGCCGAGCTGCCACACCCAGATCCCTGATGTACCGAGTTAGGTACAGATCACCACCCGAAGTATACCTAAATCATAGATCATGAAGGCGTACCATGCGGTAACAGTACTAGTAAGAAGAGACGACCAACATAGGTGCCCCACCATGGCTTGTGATTGACAGGTGCCCACGTTATGAGCAATAGGGTCGATAAATCACCCAAACACAAGGACGACGTAAGGTATGAGGTTACCTTTTGTCTCTTGCAGGACGCATTTGTAGACCGACCGGGATCAGTCTCTTGATAACGCGTGACGAGGTCAAAGTGTCTGCTGTATAGGCAGTCATTGACTTCGGAGGGTCGGAAGGCGAAGGGTATTTGGGTATCGAGTCTAGATTGAACCTTGGAAGTAGAGTGGAGTGGTCTTGGTGTTTGGGGTGGTGTGGTGTGGGTGATAACGGGAGTCTGGGGGGGGGGTCGCACTTGGGACCTTGGACCCCCAAAATGCCCCAGTGACAGATGTGCCGGCTCATCGCCCGCCTGGGCATTGCTCATCAATTCATCGCTCATCTTGCACAGACCCCTCCAAGTTGCGCAAGGCCCGTCTCCGCCGCCATCTCACACTATCCACCCAGGCACGTCAGGTAATAAGGTTTTGTGGATGCCACGAACCACTGTGTATTGGCTCTAGTCTTCACCGCAGGAGCCTCCGTCGTCGAGGGGTGGCCTTGATGACTGGCTTAACTACCTAGCCTCCTCCATGACATTCTTTCCCGATCTTGATCGATACGAGATGTCCTCTGCCGAGCGAGAGACTGGCGGTTTGGGGTCTGGGACTATAGGCTACAGACCGACAGGCCACAGGCTACCCTGGCTACAGGCCACAGCATCTCTAACCCTGTCCTTGCAGGCACGGCAAAGGTCAGATTCGAAAAGGGGATTAGCGTCTGCAAGAGCTGAGATCCCGGCCACTCAAGCGCGCAGGGCGGAACCCACCTGTCCCTGTCAATTATTCTGGGTTCTGATCTGTTCCCCCGTCTGTGAGAGGACGGACGCACGGCGATCCAGGGACGGCCACACTTCAAACTTCAGATTCATCCACCTGCGCTTTCAGATTTGACGCCGCTCCAAACAGCCAACTTCCACAGTACCGATACGCTTTGATCGCGGCAACACGCACACACACACAAAACAAGAAGCCATACGCGTTTCTATCTACCTCACATAGTTGTTCCCCACCACCATCCCATTCCCAATAATACTAACAATGGCATTATTGGCCATCTCAATCATGAGCTCTCCGGGTGTCATCTTTGTGATCAGGTACTTAGACTTGGGCAGACTGGGCAGGCCACACTTTTTAGTGGGTACTTGAAGGACATGCGTATCCATTCAGGATAGCCCTTCGTCGTCAGTCTGTGGAACCACCGGGCAAACTGGGCAGGCAGTCTTGAAATAGTCTCGATAGTTGTTCACGCTGTCCTCGAAGATGCTGGACTTACGGTTCTGCCAGTTACTTGCTCCAGCGAGGAGGAAGGCAGTGTACGTAGTAAGCGCTGAGGGCCTGCGATTTAGACGCCGCCCAGGGCATTGCATCAAGCCAACGTTGGAAGTTCCAAGTATGCAACCAACACATGCTTGCCAGCATTTGCTCGCTTCCTTGTCCGAGGCATTTATGTTCTTCCTTTTGGCATGTAGCAGCCCAAAGTGACCCTGCCACCGCATACTTACTTGGGTACTGACCGTTACGTACCTCGATCTACCGTACTGCTGATCTGCGAACCAAAACATCGACAACTGAGGAGACCGTCTTGTTGAAGCCCACAAGGACCACGAGTCGCAACAAAGATCAGATCGGTGTGACTCTTGGTCCCCGTGATCATATGGGCACAATTTTGCTGCTGAGGAGTAGAATTCTGTCGTCGGGCGCAACACGCAGACTCGGAGGTGAGGCGTGTGGGTGTCATGGGGCGACCATTAATGGGCAGGCATCCCTGTCGCCAATCCATCAACCGGTACCTCACAGTACTTGCAGAGTTCATCGTCGGAAGTGCCCAGGTGTCCAGGTGTCAGTCTCCTACCCCCCACAGGCGGTCGGCAGCTGCCGGGTCTCACATCACTGCGTTCATATGTTCTGCAGAACACCAAGCAAATACGCCCCTCATTGATTGCTGTGTACCTCGTTGCTTAGCTCGGTAACATATATTATAGCCTAGAAAGCATCAGGGAAGAAAAGAAAAAATCTAAACAACAAGCAATGTGCATTGAGGTGCCCAGTGGGTCGGCTATAGGATGCAGGTAGGTATCCAAAGGTACCTAAGTACCCGGGAAAACTGGAGTCATGTACTTTGTTGTACAACCCAAGTACGCACCACCTGGGTACCTCCCAAGTGCCGCTGCTCATTACGCTAACTTCGCACCAGCGAGGGGTGCCAGGTCTTGTTCCGCCGCCTCTGCTTCTCTCTTCCAGTCTCACTCACTCTTCAATCGAACCCACTTTCTTTCCTCTCGCTTTTCTTCCCTGCACACCTTTGACACACAGCGGTCAATCCGCCGCCTTGCTTTCCTCTCGTCGTCTCCTCACGTCGGCAGAGATTGCGTCGTGTGGTCGACAGAGTTATTTCCCACCCAATCTTGCTTCCTGTCTGCATCCTTGCCCTACGCCGTTACCTCTGCTTTTGCCTCTGCTCTACGACTTGGACCACGCAGTGATTACACTGAGGCTTCCAGTGCTCCACCCACTCCAGGACGACTTGGCCGACTTTTGGTGCAGCACGTAGCTACCATCAGGCCTGTGCCTCTTCACTTGGGTCCATTTCTTTACTACGGTGCGACGACAACCGCGGGGACCCCTACGAGCAGACGTGTACGACACGCAACATAAAATCAAGCATATATAACAAGCGTTCACGACCTGCACAACACACGCAATCCACCGCTACGCCGATTGCACGTCATCGTCGAACCTTCGATTCTTTCTCTCGAACGCACTTCACCTCCTGATACAATCCCAACAGAAGTCACACCCTTTGTATTACACACCGTGGAATAGTAATACTGTGTCGACATTCTGGAGAAGATACGGCTGTCACGATACTCAGCAACGACTTTCACCAAATCTGAGCAGCACGACCCTCAGACCTTGGGCTCGCTACCGATCGTCACTTATCGACTGATATTGAATGGGATAACGGTAGTTCTTTCGTAGGAGGGAACTATTTGAAAGGCTGGTCGCCATTCTTGGGAAGAGCTGTGCATGATCGCTCGCCCGCGACCCTACCTTGTTTTGTTGTCTGTGGATTCATCGTTCCTGGTAATCTTGACTTCGGCCAGGTTACGTTATTTGGCACTACTCTGGGAGCATTCTACGTCTTAGCGTTCAAGGCGCAAGTCGTGTTGGCTTGGTTGCTTCGGCACAGATTTCGTAGCATTGGGCCGGTTCTTGATTTCCTTGGATAAGACACACTAGGCAGCCTGCAGCACGGTGACGGCCCCTCACTTCCTTGTCAGCACACAGTCAACGGAGTCACTCGCACCTCAACCCTTCATTCGCCTTTCGACTATACGCTACCCACTTTCCGTTCTCCGGCGACGACCCTCTCCAACCACAGACGGTGAGAGGCATAGCGCATCAGCGCGTTAACTTGAAAGCCTTCTCGTGCGATAATATCGCAGCACTCTGATTCTGGGCTGCTCATCCAGTTTTCGTGGCGGCAATGGCCGCACCTATGCAACAGATGGCCGGTGGCCAGCTCATGCCACAACAGCAGAATCGCTTTGCCATGCCCGGAGCCCAGGGAATGGATTTCAGCCGCATAGCATTTCAGTACATACAGGGCACACCTTATGTCGGTCCTGGATGGCAAGCGAGCGTGCCAATCGCAGAACGCGTGGGCAAGGCCCAGGACCTGTAAGTTCGCCTATTGTGGAATTTGACGCTCTTTGTTGTCTATTCATCTGATCTATGAGGGGAAGAGGAAGGGTGCTTGCGTATAGCGGGGCAGCGCTATTATCATTGTTGATAGCTTGCCCATTGTTATGAACCGCGAACCTCTCCTGCGAACTGTATTTCAAGTGAACCTCTACTGATCATTCTCGAACTAGTATCACGAGCGCTGTGCTTGCGAGCCCACAACAAAACTGGCAAAGGGTCGCACAGATCTGCCTCCAATTCGAGCAGGAAACTTTTAGGAATGCTGCAAACAAGGTAAGCCCCTCAGCAGCCACAGTTTCATTCTGTACGGTGAATACTAAACGGTACAGGCCGATTACGATCAAAAGATGCGGCAAAAGAGTCAAGAAATGCACGCCAGGCGCCAAGGCCAGGTCCCTCAACTCCAGGAGACGATGAGCGCCCAGGCGGCTCAGCAACAGATGATGATGATGAATCAACAGCGACAAAGTGCTGCACTGATGCAGGCCCAGATGGCAGGTAGGGGTGTCGGCCCTGGCCAACAGGGATTTCAACACCTGCAGAACCCCATGCAAGTGTCTCAGCTACCACAACAAGCTTCGCAGATGGGTCTTGGCCTGGGCAATGGCATGGCGCCCCAGCCGAGTCCAGGCCGACCAGGATTCCCGATGCCTGGTGGTCCTCAACGTGTACCCGATCAGGCGCAGCTGTCTGATATGGATAAGCAGAGAGCTCATCAGATGGCGGTGCAAATGCTGCAGACAACGACTGATTCTCAGAAACAGCAAATGTTGCAAAACCTGGCGGCTCGGCTGCCTCCTCAACGGCTCGCACAAATGCGTGCCGAAGGCACAAATCCCCTACTCTTCTTTCTGCAACAGAAGAACGCCAACCAGATCCTGCAGGCACGGCAGGCGCAGATGCAGCAGCAGCAACAACAACACCAGCAGCAACATCAGCAACAACAGCCAGGAATGCCCCAAACGCTCAAGGCATGCCAATGCAGCCTGGCCAACAGCGCCCGATGAACCCAGGCATGATGAACAATATGGGCCAGCCTGGAGGACAGATGGGCCCTTTTGGCAACATGGAGAGTATCGTCAATGAACAGAAACAGGGATTCATGGCTGAGCAGGCTGGACAGCTCGTAGTGCCAGCGAGCTCTGGTCAAGGCCGCAACGCTACGCCTCAGCCCCTTGCGGGCATGCAGCCTCAGAACCCTTTCCCCCAGGGACCGAATCAAGCGCCACGGCCACAGATGCCGAGTGGCCTTGATCCACAACAACAGGAACGGTTCAGGCAACAACTGCATGCTTCCCAGGTTCAGGCACAGGCACAACTAAGGGCGCAAGCTGCAGCAAAGGGTCTCCAAGGCCAGCCAGGAGGCCTGAGCGGTCCGATGCCTGCATCGCAAAGCCCAGCGATGGATACCTTGAATGCACCGGTCCGGCAGCCGCCAGTCGCCATGGGCCAGATGGGGGCCAACCAAGCAGCAGCAGGCAACCCCCAATTCGGTCAAGGCCTCGATCCTCGCTTCAACCAGCCAGGCGCCCCAGGTCCAATACACGGAAATCCCAATATGCTACCAGATCCTGCTGTCAGAGCCATGCTCGCTCAACTCTCACCAGAGCAGCAACAGAGGTTTAGGCAGTTGCCCCCGGACAAGCTGAATGAGATACTCTTGCGAATGAGGCGGAATGCGATGCAAGGCCGTCCAGGTCAGCCGCAGCCTGGAGTTCCTATGAATCCCGCGAATCAAGCAAATCCAATGGGCATGCCGATGCAGCAGGCCAACGCAGGCGTAAACCCTCAGATGCAACAGATCATGCAACAGCAACAGCTGAATCGAATGCGGGCTGCGGGCAACCCGCTACAACATCCACAGGCTCAGATGATCATGGAAAACATGGAAGTGCCACTACAAGTAT